>CP129446.1:37763977-38318977 GCA_030445155.1 Quercus variabilis | reverse complement strand
AAGAATCCTTGATAAGTTCACAGTTCTTGAAGAACCAAGAGAAGAGTAAAGCCTCACATTTTTCTGATTTTCATTCAATAATCCCCTATTACAATAAGTGCATGCTATTTATAAGACATGACTGAAAATAGAAAATATAAAAAAAAAAAAAAAAAAAAGTACTAAATAATAAAACCCTAAATAAAAGTTGATTTTGGTTTGAAATTAGCAGATTCAAAATAGGAAAATAGCTAAAAACGTTCTAAATAATTAAAAGCCCTAAATTAAGGTAGATTTGGTCTGAAATTATAAGCTCTAGAATATGAAAAATGTCTATTAACTGATATGGAGCGAGAAAGTCAATCAGCCATTAATCTACACCATAAATCACACCCAATTAAGCCAAATTAGCCCTCAATAGCTTGGATTAAATTTATTATGCCTTCATCTTCCTTTGGTCCAAGTTTGGAATGTCTTCCATTAGAATCAGCCTAAATCTCTTGAATTAGCCCATTGAGTGCTTCTTTGATCTTCTTGGATCTTGCTTTAGTAATAGGCCCAACTGGAATATGCAATGGATCCTTAAATGCTTGTTGATTCTCATCAACTATTCTTTGGTTAGGTTGGATTACCCCTCAGTTTCTTTTTCTTTACTCATTTGTGTGGTATACTCGAAGCTGTAGGTAGAAAGCGTCCTAGGGTCAAGATTTTTGTAGGGAATGACTGTCCTGATATGTCTGTTTTGCTTTTTCTCTTCTCCTTAGTTCATCACTCAGTAGGAATTTCCCAATCCTTAACAATGTCCGTTGAGAAGGTTAGGACTAGCAAGTTTGAAACGGGTCTATCCTCGTCTGAGGATCAGGGAGCCCTTAAGGTTTCATCCCCCTTTACTCCTCACAAGGCTTGGAGCATTTGTTGTTCCCTAAAGGAAAAAGATGAGAAAAGGATCAGGAATAGGTTCCAATTTCCTTCTTTGTTCAAGGTTAGGATCGCTGATGACGATGATAGGGCCTGTCATTCCTATGCTGATGAAGTATGCTTTTATAAGGCTGACTTCATCAATGGTCTTCATTTCCTCGTCCATCCATTCTTTAGGGAGCTTTTCTTTTGTTTGCTACTTGCTCCAGCTCAGTTAGTCCCTAACTCGTGAAGGATAGTCATTTGTTACATGGTGGTATGGATGTCAGCCAATGATAGAGATACCATTAGGATAGATGAATTTTTGTACCTTTATCATTTAAAACAATCTAAGATTCCTGGTTACTAGGAGTTAAAGCCTTGGGATAGGAGTTCGAGGTTGATTCTTGATTCCCCTTCTTGATTCTTGATTCTTGATACTTGGAAACCGTTAAGGATTTCGATGAGCTCATTTCTCCACAATCTCTCTTCCTTCACTTCATTGGCCTAGAGCCTTCTAATCAAGTTTGAAAGAACGTTGAGTATGCTGGCTCACCATTTACACAAGTAGGTTTAGTATACTAGGGCTCATCCTTTTTTTTTTTTTTTTTTTTATTTAAGGAATGACGACCAGATTTAGTAAAGCAAAAATGACCGAGATTTAAGAGAAGAAGGCCAAGACTGGTCTAAGGGGTGGCCTTCTGATGAGGAAATGCCAATGGGATAACGAGCCACCTAAGGACGATCCCAAGGTGACTTTGCCTGTTGCTAAGTCTATGCCTCAACGCCCAGCTTCACCTACTTCTTCTTTGGAGCTAATCACTCCTTCTGATGGTGGCTCTATGGCCTAGGGAAAGGACAAGGACCTAACGGGCTCTTTTTGGGAAGACGCGGGGGTTGCTGTGTTGAAGGCCCACGAGGCAATCTCTATTGAAGATCTTACACCTCTGGGAGTGAGGCCATCTCATGAGTTGATGTCTTCCCACGCACATAAGATCATGTAGGTATGAATTACGAATCTCTCTTTTTTTTTTTTTTTTTTTTTGAGTTCTTTTCTCAATGTCTTTCTTCTTTCTTTCTTTTTCCCTCAGGTGTTGGGTAAATCCTTGTACATTTCTGGAATGTACTTGGATTATGAGGAAAAATTTGTAATGGCTCAATCCAAGGTGGAGTTCCTTTCTTTAGAGAACAAGTCACTCAAGAGCCAAGTTTCTACTCTTTCAAATGAGGCTAAGAAGGATAGGGATCATTGGAAGACTCTAGAGAAGAGCATTGATACTGAGAAGGCCTTTTCCAAGTTAAAGGATAAGCAGATAAATGAAGCTTTTCTAAAGATTGAGTAGGTTGGCTTGGAGGCAGTGGAGAAGTTCAAAGTTTCTGATGAATGCTTGGACAAATTGTGTGATTATTACGTGGAAGGTTTTGAACTTTTCCAAAAGTACTTGGCCAAGCATCATCCCAATTTAGACTTTTCAAAACTTGAAATGGAGGTCGTTGAGAAGGAGATATTAGTTGATCATCAATCCACTAAGGGAGTTGGAGAAGGTGGAGAGGTTGTTGCTGTCGATGAGGTTATTGCAGTCGATCCGTCATCTTCTAATCTGCCTTAAAATATTGTTTTTTTTTTTTTTTTGGAACAATCTCTTGGGCTTGTCTGTTTTGAGCAAACTTATCTTCTTCTTTTTTGAACAGTTTACTCAGGTGTTTTCTGAGTATGTTTATATTCCATTGCTTTTTATTTTTTAACTTTGCTTGCTTTCCTTTGTCATTGCTTTTTATTTCAACAATTACGTATCAATGACGATATCATTATTCCCAATAACTTTTCTAAGTCATGGATCAATGGCGACATAATTATGTATTAATAACTTGTCTAAGTCATGTATCAATGAAGTGCGGTTATGTATTAATAACTTTTTTCTAAGTCATGTATAAATGACGGAGTAGTTATATATTAATAACTTTATC
Source organism: Quercus variabilis (assembly GCA_030445155.1). Lineage (NCBI taxonomy): Eukaryota > Viridiplantae > Streptophyta > Magnoliopsida > Fagales > Fagaceae > Quercus > Quercus variabilis. Next base: position 38,316,133 of record CP129446.1, on the reverse strand, counting down.
CTAAGTCACATATCAATGACGAAATGGTTACGTATTAATAACTTTCTTCTAAGTTACCTATCAATGACAATGCAGTTATGTATTATAACTTTTTTCTAAGTCATGTATTAATGACGAAGTAGTTATGTATTAATGACGAAGTAGTTATGTATTAATAACTTTTTTTTCTAAGTTATGTATTATTGACGAAGTAGTTATGTATTAATAACTTTATCCTAAGTCACATATCAATGACAAAGTAGTTATGTATTAACAACTTTTTTTCTAAGTCATGTATTAATGACGAATTACTTAATAACTTTATAATAAAAGTAACTGCAATAATGACTTCTAAATAATACTATTCCTCATGCTTTATTGATAGAGAGAGAAAAATATCTCATCATGTATGAAATGAAAATATAGATGAAAATACATTCAGATAAAGATAGGAATTTTGAAACACTTTGGAATTTCTTACTGGTAATATCTCTTTAGGTGCTCGTAGGGTCCTTCCCACACTAGTCCTAACTTTCCCTGGGATGGGCCTTTTGTTGCCTATGAAACCATCCTGAGGACAAGGTCACTTGTATCGAACCTTCTGACATTTACCTTTTTGTTGTAATATCTGGCCATCACTCCCTTGTACTTTGTCATCCATTTCATAGCTTTATCTCTAACTTCTTTGACCATGTCTAGGTTGTTACTAAGCTCTTGTTGGTTCCTATGTTCTTCATAGGCCTTAACCCAAATGCTTGTCAAACTTTCTTCCATTGGTATGGCAATTTCAATGCTGAATGTCAGTTTGAACGGCGTTTCTCCTGTTGGTGCTCTTGTGGTTTTTCTGTATGCCCATAGGATGTTTGGTAATTCCTCAGGCCATTTACCTTTTGCCCCCTCAAGTCGAGTTTTGTTCATTTTTAGCAGACTTTTGTTCGTCACTTCGACTTGACCATTCGCTTGATGGTGTCTTAGAGAAGAGTAGTGGTTCTTTGATACCTAAATCCTAGCAAAATTTTCGAAACTTGGGGTTGTCAAACTGTTTCCTATTATCCGATATTATTGTATTAGGGATCCCAAATTTGTTGACTATATTCTTCCATACGAAACTTCTAATTTTGGCCTCTATAATCATTGCTACTGGCTCGGCTTTCACCCATTTAGTAAAGTAGTCGATTGCAACAATGAAGAATCTCAACTGCATCCTTCCCACTAGGAATGGTCCCATGATGTCAATTTGTCATTGGGTGAATGGCCAGGGTGTGTTTATTGATGCCATTGGCTTTCCTAGTTGAGTTTGAACATTAGGGAAACGTTGGCATCTGTTGCATGTTTTGATGAGGTTATGGGCATCCTTTTGTAGTGTTGGCCAGTAATAGCCTACTCTAAGTGCCCTTCCTGCTAGAGATCTTGCTCTCACGTGATTACCACGGATTCCTTCATGTATTTCTTGCAACACGTAGTTGACTTCTTCTAAGTTAGCACATCGAAGATATGAGAAGGAATGTCCTCATCTATATAAGACATCATCAATAATGACGAAGTGAACAACTCTGATCTGGACCTTTCGTGCTTCTATCCTGTTCTCCGAGAGTTGTCCTTCTTTTAGGAAATGTACAATGGGGATCATCCAATCATCTTGCTTATGTACCATTAGTACTTGTTTTCCTTTTGTGCTAGGCTGTTCCCTTCTCTCTACACGTAACTCGGGGTATATGTTGTGGTCGTCCGACAAGCTAATCGTGCTAGGAAATTAGGTTCTATATTTTTTGCTAGGAGGATTTGCTAGAAGCCGACACTGTCGAAGTACGGCGGGAGTCGTTGGACAATCTTTTGATACTTTTGCATCCTTTCTTCCTTCGCTTCGTAGTCACCTCTTACTTGGCCAATTACAAGTTGAGAATCAGCTTGGATGATGAAAGCCTTTGCTTCTAATACTTTTTCCAGTTTTAAGCCCGTTAACAGCACTTCATACTCAGCTTCGTTGTTCTTTGCCAGAAATTGCAATCTAACTGTGTACTTCAAGATCTCTCCCTATGGTGATATAAAGACCACACCTGCTCCTCCAACTTTCTTGGTGGCAGACCCATCCGTTTGACCCGTCCAAGTTCTCTTTAGGGGTTCTTCCTCATCTTGAGTGTAAGTGAACTCTGCAATAAAGTCTGCTAGGACCTAGGCTTTGATTGCAACCCAAGGCTGGTATTTTATATCGAACTAGCCCAGCTTTACAACCCACTGGACGGGTCATCCTGCTGCGTCTGTCTTGTTCTTCGTCTCCTTTATTGGTTGGTCTATCATGACGATGATAGAATGTGTCTGAAAGTAGGGGCGGAGCTTTCTGGAGGCAATTTCTAAGGCGAAGGTGATCTTCTCTAGTCTTTGGTAATTTGCTTCAGCTCCTTGAAAAGGTTGGCTGGTGTAATACATTGGTTTCTGTACTTCCTTTTCTTCTCTAATTAGTGTCGAGCTTATTGCCGTGTTAGATACTACTAAATAGAGATACAGTTTTTTCAAGGCCGCAACTTTTTCTATCAAACTCTATACCTCCTTCACAATTCTTAGAGATTTTATCTCAATTATTGCCTTTAATTTATCAGGATTTTCCTCTATGCCCCATTGAAACACCATGAAACCTAAGAATTTTCCTAACGCGGCAGTAAAAAAAAAACACATTTTGTTGGGTTTAGTTTCATTTTGTACTTATGTAATGTGTCAAAGGTTTCTTTTATGTTGTCCAAATTGTTTGCTTCGTCTCTACTCTTCACTAGCATATCATCTACATATACTTCCACATTTCTTCCTATCTGTTGAGAGAACATACAATTCACCAGCCTTTGGTATGTAACCCCTACATTCTTCAATCCAAAGGGCATTACTTTGTAACAGTATAACCCTTGGCTAGTGTAAACATTGCATTTTGTACCCCTTACGACTTAGGTTCCCATTCTCCAATGATGCTCAAACTCTAGGGCCTAAGGCTAATTTAGAGCTCAATCAAATATCAAATTGACATGAGAAGTGTTAAAATGGAAAATATAACTTTTAAATGAGAAAAAATATATTTTTGGAAAAAAATGACCAAAGAAGCCATCAGCCCATGTGCGTGGGCCAAAGCATGCGTACGTAGGCACACTTCTACATACACAACTAGGGTTTCAAAAGCATCAAAAAAGTAAGTTTTTTGCAATAATGGCTGAGATTTGGAATGAATCCCACATCGTCTGCGAGCCGTTCCAAACCCCCTTTTTTCCACTATATAAAGCCTTACATGGTACATTTTCAAAACACATAAATCTCAAGAGAAAAATCTAAGATTCACCAGAAAATAGTGAATTAAAAGAGAGTTTTTTTCACAAAACACCCTCAAGTCAATTTTATTTGATTAAGACCTTTTCTGGCCCCAATCCTTTTAGTTTAACATTGCTAATCGCTTGTTTAATGGATTTTGATAGATTTGACTAAAGGGAACGGTCAAAATCAAAGTTTGGGAACTCCTTTTTGAGGTATCAAGTTTTAACTCTTCCTTTTTCTTTTAGTTTTTCTTTTCTGTTTTAACCTTGTTCTTTGCATAGTGTGTATGTCTATTTAGGTTAGTCTTATAGTTCTTTTCATGTTTTACGCATGTTAGGTTGTTTGATTTTCTTTTTAAAGTTCTGATCTATTTATGTGCTATTAGGTTTTTTGGGCAAGAGGCTGCATATGCATAATCTTACCTACGCACACAGGCTTGTTCTTGCGTGCATAAGCTGCTGCCCAGAAACCCTAATTTTTATTTGTCTATTTTATTTCTGCCTTCACATGTTTGTTTTGTTTGTTTCTTTTCATATGTTTTAGGCTCCATAAGTTTCAGTTTGCCTTGTTCATATGCTTTGTTTGCTATCACATGTTTAGATTAGGATTTCCTAGTTCTAATGCAATGCCATTCATTCACATGTCCATGCATTAATGCCATAGAAGCTGAATTGCTGCAAGGTAAGTAAAGGGTAAGTCATTCATTGGAAATGTTGATTCATTTGTGTTATGGTCTTATTTTGATGTTAGAGATGCATATGCTTGTATGATAGGGTTTCACATGCTAGGGTTTATTTATTTGGGTGTGGGTTTGGCTCCTTTTTGCTTCATGGATTGATGTGATATATGTTTTGGGGTGGATGATGCCATGATTGTATGCTTAGATGTATGCTATTGTATGTTTGAGTTATAGATATAAATATTGAAATGTTTTTAATGAGGATAAAACGTAAAACACAATGATGGGAGGCCAACTTTAGGGTTGGACGATCTTAGGTGCCTAAAACCTTTCCAAGAGCGTACCTAAACTCTGAACCCATATATCTAGTAGCAAGATCAATGATCTTTCTCGAGAGGACGTTATATATATGGTTCCTAGACCATTGCAAAAACTAGGTGGTGACTCCCCCCTTGTCTCCATAGTGGCAACTCCACTAGGGATAGTGAGTTTCCTATGTGTCCTATGTTCTAACCTTAATAAAAACTATTTCAATATTTGTTTGCACAAACTTCACATGGTTCGTTTTTCCCTTAACCATGGTTGGTGATGAATGGGAAGATGCAAGGCTCCATTCGGGCCCAAATCTTCCAAAGTTCATCCCACCAACTCACAATCGATGTCATCACCTATATTGGGCTCTGAGTATGTTAATGGTTTGCTACCAATCCACTATGGGGTCCACTTAGGCCATTAGTTGGAATCATAGCCCACCTAATTGTGAGTGACCTACTTATCTATCCCTTTAACCTTAGGGAGCCTACCACACTTAGAGAGATCCTAGATCCTATTACAAAGGATATCTTTTATATATCTCTTGTTTGTTCAACCATATATTATGTGTTCACTTAATTCTAAAGAACAAATAACAGATATAAAAATGGAAGGGATGACCCTAAAGTTATGGCATACCCTAAGATATTATGGGATAGAAGAACAGAAGTTCTCACGTATAAGAGGCTTATCCCCAAATCCAAAGGTATATCTTAACTTGAAAGGTTTATAAAACCATAGCATAATTGCTATAATAGGCCCAAGTGGAAAAAGTCTTTTGGAAAAGAGGACTTTGGGCCTAAGGTAACAATTATGCTATGGACCTAGCATTCAAGATCCTACCAAGCCAATATAAACTTCCTTGATCTTGGGCCTCGTTGTTGTATGCCTAGGCCTAACATGATGAGAACTTCATAGACTTTGAAAGGAAGGCTACAATATATTCTAGCTAAAGGGCTATTTTAAAATATATTAAAAAAAAAGTGAAGTGATGAATAAAAATGAAAATCTCAAAGGTGATGAATACATTGTAAGCTCATTTTTGAGACAAAGGGTTGAAAATTTCTAAGTGCATTCTAATGAAAGCCCATGAGGGTAAGATGAGAACATTATTGTAAATAGACCAAAGCCCAATGAAATAAGGGGTAAAAATCCATGAGAGGGAAGGGAGTGATATTGTAATTGGGCCTTCATTAGAATAGACTTAAGAATTTTCTAAGAACATCTAAAAAATGTTAAATCTTTAATTAGGACATGAACTTAATGAAATTGGTGCTTCTTTTCAGGAGTCATTGCACCATCAAAGTCAAGAAAGCACGTCCCCACTCCTATTTGGATTCAAGAGAAAGGGAAACATTTGATCAAGATTGAAGATACACACCAAGAAGAAACAATGACTACCTCTATGGAAGACCCAGTGGCACAAAATATCCTTAAGGTTTTGGATGAACATGGAAAGGCCCCTAAGAAAATGGGAGGGCATCTCAGTAGGTTGGAGGAATCTAGGCTCAAGAAGTCTTCACATGTGGAAATCAATGACGATGAGGAGGAAGTAGAAGAATGGGATGAAAAGGACAAAACCAAATATGAAAGGAACAAGTAATTTAAGAAGCTCACCGCAAAAACCGTGGCCATGAGAGAAAAGATGGAGAAAATGCAACTCGCCTTTCGCAAGGCATAATGGATGGATGATTACCTCTATAACATGGAGGGAATGAGTTCAAAGGCTCCTATTGCATTGCCTCCCAAGTTTAAGATTTCTAATGCGGAAAAATTTGATCGAACTAGAGATCTGAAGCAACACATAAGAAGATACCTAAGCATCTCTAAAATAAAGGGGCTAGATGAGAAGCAAACTTTGCATGCATATCCCATCTCGCTCCCGAAAGGTGCATTAAGGTGGTACTATAGCCTTAATCCAAGCAAAACTAAGGTGTGGAATGAATTAGTGGAGTTATTTGTGGACCAATTCATCTTTAACACCATGATTAATGTGACTTTAAAGGACTTGGAGACAACCAAACAAGGTGTAGGAGAAACATTTTCTAAATACATGACTAGATGGAAGGCCAAGGCGTCTAGAATGATCAATAGGCCAAATGTCAATGACCAAATCAACATGATCATCAAGAACTTCCGGCCTATAATTGTAGGCTTTTGTCATCGCCTATTAGCTCTTTTGGAGAACTATGTGATTGTGGGACAAGAATTGAAGATGCTATCAACATTGACAATTGGAGAAAGGTGAGAGTAAGCTTCTAACCAAGAAAACATATAGAGGAGGAGCAACAACCTCTAAAGCACCCAATCTCGTAAATGTGAGCACCATTATACCCAACAAACACTAGCCTACCCAAATAAAGCTTGTTGAGAATTCTTCGACATACGAATGACCCTCACCCAAGCATATGAAAACCTATCCTCCAAAGGATTCATCAAACCTTTAGACCCTACACCCATGCCTAATCCCATACCTCCCACTTGGAACCTCAATGAATATTGCCACTACCACCAAAAATTCGGCCACAAGACCGATAATTGCTTCTGACTCAAACATGAAATACAAAACCTCATGGAAAATGGAACTCTCCCGAATCCTGACAAAACCCAACATTAGAAAGAACCCTTTGCCTGATTACCATAGGGCTCCTCCTCCATACCAAAATCGGGTGCAAATAGATGAGATTGAATGGGATTGCTCAAAGTTGATAGAAGCTACAAATGTCAATGTCAATGCTATGGAAGTCCAAGGAGTATGGGATGAAGAAGATGAAATCTTAAAGAAAGCAGTAACAGTGTAGGGAATACTTCCCAAGAGAGTGACGGAATTAAAGAAAAAGGTCTTAGAAGACAATGTAACAAACATAACCAAGAGTGGGAAGCACTACAAACCATCCTTTTTGGAAAAGGATCATCTTGGTAGAGATTTAGGGAAAGGGTCCAATCCCACGGAAGCTAGAGGAAAAGAAGACAAAAAAAAAAAAAAAAAAAAAAAAAAAAAAAAAAAAAAGATAGGGTCCTAATGCAATTAAAGAAGACCCAAGCTCATGTGTCCGTGTGGGGCTTATTCATGGCCTTTCAAAAGTACCATAAGGTTCTCTTAGACACCTTAAATGGGAAAGAAGTACCTATAAAAACTACACCATTAGAAGTTTTGTCTCTCATGGGAGTCGAGGGTTCCTCACACACCCTCCTTGCCTTTTTCAATGAAGATCTCCCTCCCGAAGGAGCTACTCACACTAGACCTTTGCAAATCACCATTGAATGCATGAGTGCCAAGGTTCCGATGGTACTTATTGATAATGTGTCCGCCTTGAATGTTTGTCCTTTTAGGACCGCCTTTACTATTGGCCTAGATATGGAGACTATCATCCTTTCTCCCTTGACTGTAAGGCATATGATAACACTTCAAGGAAGGTCATGGGTACTTTCAAAGCTCCTTGCAAGATTGGGCTAACGGAAACTATTGTATAGTTTCATGTCATGGATATCACCCCAAATTACAACCTTCTCTTGGGAAGAGCTTAGCTTCACCCCAATGGGGCAATCCCCTCCTCACTACACCAAAAGATGAAAATCCTTTGGAAAGGAGGGATTGCCATAGTGCTTGGAGATGGTGAAATTCTAACACCACTTTGTGGGCTCGAGGAAGGTGGAAGTGAGCTTCAAATTGAGTTCATAAATATAGCGAACTATGGGTTGAGGATGAAAGGTATACTACCGACTTATTCCCCTATTGTAGCCATGAGGTGATTGCAATGATGAAGAACATAGGGTACATGCCTGGTATGGGCTTTAGAAAAGAAGGAAAAGGGGTTGTCGAGTTCCCCAATGTCAAGACTCAAGTGACTAGGGAATGTTTAGGATTCTTGAAGGCCGTAACAGAATCAAGAAAAACTATGGCACTCTTAATGGGAACTTCGTGAAAGAAAGAGGAAACTTCCCTTATTGTGGCTTCCCCAAACCTTAGGTAAGTAAAGATGGAAATGTGTATCTGAGTTCGGAAATGTCCTTCGATGAAAAACTCACCTTTAAGAAAAAGCCTACCGTGGTGATCAAAAAGGTACAAGAAGAGGTTGATTGGGTGAACTACATGGATGCTAAAGCAATGAAGACCATGATGAAGACGAGTGGTGACATGTTCACAATCACCAATGAAAAGCCAAGTGATCCTTCCAAATTCATCATGCCTATTATAGGGCCCATTAATAATTGGACTTGGGTTGGGTTTTCTGAAAATAAAGGGAAAAGTTTTGTAATACAAGTTCTAATGTACTTTTCAATATTTTCAATAAGATGAATTCTGATTTGGCTTACTTTGATATGTCCCATAACATTGAAATTCTATACTTAAATGATTCAAATGAATTTGAAAATGAAACTAATACACAATTGGAAAATAAAATTGAACCTATAGAACCAACTCTTGAAACTATTAATTTGGGCAACAATGAGAATCCATGCTTAATTAAAATTGGCTCAACTCTAAATGAAAAAGAAAGAAAAGATCTTCAAAAACTCCTCATCGAATTTCAAGAGGTGTTTGCATGGTCTTATGAAGATATGCTTGAAATTGACCCCGAAATAGCTCAACATCACATTGATACTCATGATCACATGGTACCCGTCAAACAGAAGTTAAGAAGAATAAGGATCGAATGGCTCTTAAAAATTAAGGAGGAAGTCACTAAGCAATTAAAGATAGGATTCATCAAACCCGTACACCAAGCCAAATGAATAGCCAATGTCGTGCCCGTACCTAAGAAGGATGGGAAGGTAAAGATGTGTGTGGATTTTAGGGACTTGAAAAAGGCATGCCCTAAGGATGACTTTCCTCTACCTCACATTGATGTCTTGGTGGATAACACTGTGGGAAATGCCTTGATCTCTTTCATGGATAGTTTCTCATGGTACAATCAAATCAAGATGGCTTCCAAAGATATAACCAAAACCGCTTTCACTACTAAATGGGGAATCTATTGTTACACGGTAATGCTATTTCGCCTCAAGAATGCCAGGGCAACCTACCAAAGGATGGCTATAACCTTGTTACATGATATGATGCATAATGAGGTGCAGGAGTATATTAATGATATGATAGTGAAATCCAAAGATAGAGAAAGCCACACTGTAAACTTGAGGAAGTTATTCGAGAGGATTAAAGAGTATAGAATAAGATTGAACCCACAAAAATGTACCTTTGGTGTAACCGCCGGAAAATTGCTAGGCTTCCTAGTGAGTGATAGAGGGATAGAAGTTGACACATCCAAGATCAAAGCCATATTGGAGATGCCTCCATTCAGAAGTGAGAAAGAGATAAGGGGTTGGGTCGATTACAATACATTGGTCGATTCATTGCCAAGCTCACCTCCACTTTTGAGCCCATCTTCAAACTCATAAGGAAGAATGAACCACATACATGAAATGATGAATGCCAAAAGGCCTTTGAACTTGTCAAGGAATATCTCCTCCACCCACCTATCCTAGTGCCTCCACAATATGGAAAACCCTTTCTCGTATACCTATCTATCATAAGGGATGAGGTTGGAAGTATGCTTGCATAAGAAGACAATGACAAGAATGAAAGGGTTATATACTACTTGAGCAAAAGGTTTCATGATTACAAGACTAGGTACACTCCCATAGAAAAGTCATGCTTCGCACTTGTTTAGGCCGTACAGAATTTGAGACATATCATCTTACCTTTCCAAATATGGGTGGTGGCAAGAATGAACCCATTGAAGTATCTCTTTAAGAAACTTGCTTTGAGTGGTAGATTGTCAAGATAGTTGATCTTGTTGGCAGAATTTGACTTGAAGTATCTGGCTAGAAAAACTAACAAATAGAGCATTATGTCAAACTTTTGTGTTAAGACATTTTGACATAATTTGATGGTAAAGAAGACTTTTCAGATAAGGACATTTTGGATGTTGAGTTGGGGACATGGAAGATGTACTTTGACGACGCCGTAAACCAATATAGGAATGGGATAGGAATACTCATAATCACTCTAGGGATCTCACATACCTTTAGCAATCAAGTTGAACTTTGAGGCAACTAATAACATGGCTGAATATGTGGCTTGTATTGCCAGAATGGAAGCTCTTCAAGAATTAAAGGTAAGGGAGGCCGAAGTCTTTGGAGATTCAACTTTGGTTATAGCCCAAGCACAAAAGTTGTGGAAGGTGAAGGAGGAACACATAAAGCCTTATCAACAATACTTGGAGGACTTGACCAAGACCTTTGACAAGATTGAATACACAATCATCCTTAGAGCTCAAAATCAATTTGCGAATTCATTTACCTACCTTAGCCTCCATGGTTGAAATACCCAAGGGAGTGTGGACACGACCCTTGGAAATTAAGCAAAGTTATAAAGAAGTGCACAAAAGGAAGATTGAAGTTTTAGTAATGACCATAGAGGAAGAGGAAGTTCCATGGTACTATGACATCATGAAGTTCTTGTAACTAGGGGCATAGCCAGATGATGCTAACGAGATAGAACGTTGTTCCATTAAGATAATAGCAATACAATACATCCTATGTGGATGACAGTTCTATAGAAGATCCTATGATGGTATACACTTTCATTGCTTAAAGAATGAAGGAGCTGAGAGAGTAATGGAGGAAGTTGATTAAGGGATTTGTGGTCTTCATATGAATGGGAGAATGTTAGCCAGGAAAATCCTAAGGATAAGGTACTATTGGAATATGATAGAGATCGATTGTGTAGACTATGTGAAGGGTTGCCATGATTGTCAAACACACGCCAACTTGAACCATGTAACACCTAGTGAGTTATAGATACAAATATTAAAATGTTTTTAAAGAGGTTAAAACGTAAGACACAATGATAGGAGACCAACCATAGGATTTGGCGATCTTGGGTGCCTAATACCTTCCCAAGAGCATACCTAAACTCCAAACTCATGTCTCTGTTAGTAAGATCAATGGTCATTCCTCGAGAGGACACTATATATATGGTTCCCAGACCATTGCAAAAACTAGATCGAGACTCTCCCTTTGTGTCCACAGTTGGTGATAAACACAGTCTTCTCTTGATCCTCTTCAACCATCAAGATCTGGTTGTAGCCAGAGAAAGCATCCATGAAACTTAGGAGCTTATGTCCAATAGTTGAATCCAACAACTAGTCAATCTTTGGTAAGGGGAAGCTATCCTTCGAGCAAGCTTTGTTGAGGTCCGTGAAATCGACACACATCCTCCATTTGCCATTATTCTTCTTTACCATCACTACATTCTTAGCCAATCCGGGTAAAAAACCTCCCTTATAAAGCTTGCTTCCAAGAGTTTCTCCACCTCTTCTATCACAGCTTTATTGCGTTTTAGTGCAAATATCCTTTGTCTCTGTTGTACTGGATTACACTCTGGATTTACGTTAAGATGATGCTGAATGATCTCCCCATCAATACTCAGCATGTCCTCGTGTTTTCAAGTGAAAACATCCTGGTTCTCTCTTAGTAGGGTAGTTATCTTTGTCTTCTCTGCGGCTGAAAATGCCGACACTATCTTCAGAACTATGGATGGATCTCTTGGGATGACTTCGATGTCTTATGATACTTCTAATGGTTTGGAAATAGGCTTTGGCTCACCTATCTTCTATATATGATTTTCCCCTAATGCTAAAGTGGCCTGGTAATATTCCCTTGCAAGGACTTAGTCTCCCTAGATTTCCCCTATTCCATAAGCTGTAGGGAATTTCACCTTTAGGTAGTATGTCAATGTTACTGCTTTCAACTTGTTAAGTGTTGGTCATCCTAGGATGACATTGTATGTTGATGAATAGTCCACCACAAGGAAATCAATCTCTTTGGAGATTTAGGCTGGATACGTACTTGCAATCATAGTTAATTTGATAATGCCTCTAGAAGTGATTCTATCTCCAGTGAAACTTACCAGAGGAGAAGTGAAGGGTCGAAGCCTTTCCTGACTTAGCTTCATCTATTGAAATGCAAGCAAATAGATGATATCTGCTGAATTTCCATTGTCTACCAATACTCAATGAATGTTGAATTCCTCCATTTTGAGCATTATCACTACTGGATCGTCATAAGGTTGTCCAATGTTGCGAGCGTCCTTTTCAGAAAAAATAATATCTGGCTCATTACTCCGTGGTATCTTTAATTATGGGAATCGTGAATGAACACTATCCACCTCTCTTGCATATGATTTTTTTAGTGTCCTCGAAGATCCTTCTATTACTATTCCCCCTGTGATCATCCTTATTTTGCCAACTAGAGCTTTCTTGCCCAGCGTCTCTCGCTCCCTATCTTTCTCATCTTTCTGTTGTCGTCTATATGGCTCCATCTTTTGTACAAACTTTTGCAGCTTCCCTTGTCGAATCAAGGTGTTATGATCCTTCAAATGTCTGCATTCATTAATGCGAAGTCCAAGGTCTTAGTGAAATCTGCAATACTTACTCTTGTCTCTTACTTCTACTAGGGCGTAAATTGGTTTGGGCCACTACAGAGAAGGTTCATCTTTTATCTACATCAACACCTGTTCAATGGGCATCACCAGGGAAGTGAAGTTAGTAAACCTTGATCTTTGATCCAGGAGGTTCTTCTTTTTATCTGAAGCAAGCCTTGTGCTTCGTGCTTCTTTATTTCTGTCAAGTTTACTGCTAGTTCTTTCGTCTCTCTTTCTTTTACTTGTCATTTCTTTCACGATCACCGTGTCTTCTACGTTCATATACTTTTGGGCATTATGGAGTAGCTCTGCCACTATCCTCAATGGGCTCTTGGTGATTGAGAAGAATAAATCTCCGAGCAGCAGCGGTCAGGATGACCTGATCCTCCACTTTGTCCACCTATAGCAACTCTTTATTAAAACAAGTCATGTACTGTCGCAGTGACTCTCCTTCCGCTTGATAGATGTTTAGAAGATGCCCAGTTGGCTTTTTATGTCTTTGTCCTCTAGTGAAATGATGGATGAAGCCCTTACTGAGTTGCTCAAAGTTGGCAATAATGCTTAGGGGTACTTTGCCAAACCAGACTCTAGCTGCACCTTTCACTGTTGTTGGGAAGGCTTTACAAATTATTTCATCTAGGGTCATCTGTAAGAGCATCAAGGTTTTAAACAATTCGATGTGGTCCAAAGGATCTTTTGAACTGTCATACGACTCTAGCTAGGGAAGACAAAATTTTGGTGGGAAAGGATGATTTAACACCTCAGTGGTAAATGGCGAATTTGTCCCTTGAATCATTGCACCCAGGTTTTCCATAGCTTTGTCATTCATTGCATTCCTGAGTTCGTCCATTTCTCTCCTTATGTTATTGAGTTCACTCTCCATCCTTGACAAGTTTTCTTCTGATGCCCTCGACCTCCTGTTGATCTGGCTATCTAATTCTTCCTCGTTGTTGTTTCCTTCAATTTTTTGAGGTTGTTCTTCTTCATTCTTGTTCTCAGTAGTCCGCTATCGTTCCGCATTCTGGGATTCAGCTCCCCTGCGTAATTCTTCATTTTGGCAAGTCAATTCCTCCACATTGGCTAGAAGAGCCTGAAGTAATTGTGCAGCCTATTCAGGGTCCATTTCGTATTACAAGGATCTCTTTTGTCACTTGGGAAAAGAAAATGGCTTGAATGATCACGTTTCCCACAAACGGCGCCAAATTGATGATGCAAAAAGTTAGCAATTGAGTTCCTTGTCTACATTGAGGGACGATGGTAGTTGAGTACGTCTTTAGTATGAAACCTACAATAAGAGTCAAACTAGGAAAAGAATACACCAATGTGGTGTTTGCCAAAAACTCTCCGATGATTAAGACAAAAAAAAGGGCTTAGAAAAGGGATTTCACTTAGGAGTAGTTTTTGGATCAAGTTTTTGTGCCTACCTTTTGGTTCCTCCTTTCTTTCTTTTATAGTTGTTATTTCTCTTAAAGGGAAATAAATCTTTGCATTTAAGTCCAACAGATAGTGCATTACAGACTGGTGCTTTTATGTACATAGCTCCTTTGTTACCGTTGTTCCATCCGTTACTCCTTGACATAAATGCTTGTAATGAATGCGTAACGCTTATTTGGATTGTCATTATTTTAATGACGATCAAATTATATTTTGACTCATCAATTGTCATGATGTAAAAGGTATATTTTCATTTTCATTTTTTTTTTAATTTATTTTTTTATATACACAAAAAGGTTCTGAATTTAATAACTCACCCTTTATATCCTTGTAATGGGAGAAGTGTCGTTTGAGCTACAGCTCACTGGCTTCAAAAGATTTACATAATAACCCAGCTATTATTTCTAAGATCTTTTTCTGTTAGTTAGAAACTCTAAATCTGATTGGGGCATCTATGAACTAAGTTTTCCTTTGATGGACCCAAGTGAGATCCCCTTTAAACGTTACCTAGACATTAAATTGGATAGGTAAACATTATCCAATCAGTTGGGCTGATAAAGATTTATAAATGTAATCTTTTCATCTATGAACTCATGCTGCAATTAGAATTAAGGCTTAGTTGAGTAATAGGGGTTCAGTTATGTTAGGAATTCTATTCCAGTTATACCTGTTGAGGTGCCATAATGTTGGAAATTCACAAAGTTTTTAGAAGTTTGTTTCCAAAGAATGCAATAGTTTGCCTAATGTGCACTAGAAAAATTAGGAAGAAAATGGAAACGATTCAAATATTAAAGTCACATATGTGTGTTGGAGTGCTTTGTAATATAAAATTATCAGTGAGTTTTGAGTTTGAATTTCATTATCATTGTGTGTTGGAGGGCTTATTGTTGCTTAAATTTTTTTTAAATCTCATATTCAATAGCTTTCCTGCGCATTGCATGGGTTAGCAACTAGTATAAATTAAACAGAAGCCTTTGAATTTTTGTTAACCTTTTAAAATTTTGACACATTAGATTTGCAAACTTCACCAATTTACACCTCATTATAATTTATTTTATTTTTTAATTTCTTTAATTAGGCTTTAGACTGCAATATTAGAGACACAAAACCTAACTCCAAGACCCAAACACTAAAAACAGCCACAAACTAAAAACCATAGACCTATATGCAGTTAATGCTTTCATTTCAATTTCTTCCTACTCTCTCAGTCCAGTCTCTACGCTTTGCTCTATAGTCAGTAGGTTCAAGTTACAACCCTCATACATTATAGAAAGAAACAAATTTTAATAAATAGAGAACACCTCATATTGAATTATATGTTCTCTATTTTTTTTCCTTTTTTTCTTTTTTGTTCTCTAAAAATCAGTTTGAGATGATATATAGACATGGAGCAGGTATATTTATATCTATCCTTAGTACAGTTGTACCCTATAAATATTTATCTATCTAATAATATAGTATTTTTTTTTATTTTCCTTGTGTATATTTAATAGTTGTCATCATTGAAAGAGTCCGTTTATTATTTTAGTAAAAAATTTGTAGTATTTTAATGCATTTTCATGTTTTGATTTTGTGTAAATATATTAATGATGACTATGAAAGGCTTATTCTATTTGTTATTTTAGTTTATGAAAGGACCTAAGAATATATTCCTAACTTCAATAATGGATTTGTAAAATTTTGTTTTTGATTTTATAAAAAACTTTTTCTTGCATCGCAAGGGTTTGTAGATTGCAATCCTAATGTGCAATCAAACAAGAAAAAGAAAAAGAAAATTGTTTAAATCTTCTTTAAAAAGTTACGTTTGCAAAACATTCATATACATATTAGAAAAATAAATTTGCTAAAATATGCGCTCATTTAATGTTCATTCACAAAAGATTAAATAATAATGCATACTCAATAGTTTTTCCGTGCATTGCACGGGTTAACGACTAGTATAAATGTATTTTGGCGGTGGTCAACCAGATAGTTATATAGAGATATAATATTTCTCTCTAGCTTTCTCAATTTGCAACCAATGTGTATAGATTTGAGACGAGAAAATAAATTTTCATGTAAAAAGAAAACTCCCTACATATTTGATGAGTCAAAATTCTAGTTTCAAGAAAAATAATATATCCTTGTATATACTATATTTCTAGGGGAAAAAAAGTACTATTGAGAGCTTCCTATACTACAAGTGGTGTAAGCTTGTAAGGATAATCAACAAGGTGACTGGATTATTGTATTCTGAGAGCAACACACATAATGTTTTAGTTTACTACACCAAAAATCCTATAGACAACATGTATCATTTCAAGATAGTAACATGATTTACGCCTCAACTTGCTATCTAAAAACATATATGAATTGGCGGTAATTTGCTTCTCATGTTATGAAATAATGTTAAAGCATCATCGATGTTTAGACATATGTGAATCATGTTAAGAACATATGCCATTTAGAATTGGGTTATCCTTTGATAAAATGCACTTTACTTGTAATTGGTAGATCTAGGATGGTATAAGTCTTCAAGAAACATGTTGTTCAAGTCAAGAGTTAAAGCCATGAAAATCTATCCAAGAAACAAATGAAGAAGTGCTATATTTTAAAGGTTGACAGCTAGCTCAACAGATTGTAGCTATCAAGGTTTAAAAGGCAAATTTAGCCCGATGCTCAACAGTTGCTTGGCAGATACCCTATCTATCGAGATTTACGAAAATCAATTTTTCAGATTTGATTTCACGCATATCCATGTGTATGTGTTTAGGCTTTCTTTTCTCACAACCCTAAACATATATAAGGATTATTTTAAGGGTTGTCATAAGGTTGATGAAACTTGATACAAAGGTTTTATTCAAACATATTGTGACTGGAGACATATGCCCTAATTCATCTTTCTCTTGAAGAAGCTGTTGCATTTGTATGCCGTAGGGTTTTGTAACCAAGAAGCTTCTTGATCTTCATTGTGTGGATGAACTAAAGAACTTTGTAGCCAACATCCTTCTCAAGTTGGTGTGTTAGTCACGCACTTGGATCCATGCATTAATTGGTTATTCAAGTACTAGGAATTGTGCATTGAAAATGAGAGATTGTTATTACACAACAAGTCCAATTGTGTATTGGGGTAAAGGTTCAAATGTAAGTTGCTATAAGGTACTAGAATTCCTTTACTTGTAACCGCTTGTTGTAATAATAATAGATTCTTGGGAGTGGTGACCTTAGAATCACCCGATGGATTTTTTCCTTAGAGGTTGTCTCCATTCGTAAACAAATCACCGTGTCAACTTTATTTTTCACTACATTTAACTTAGTTGGTAATTTGTTCGTGCTACCACACGTATTACATGTTAATTAATTTAATTAATTCACTTGGCTAATTAATTGATTAAGTTATCGGAAAGGGTCAACACATTCTTGGCCTATCAAGTGATATCACAATGGGCACACTCTGATCAGGGTTAATCTTTGTTGTGTGATCCATTGACCCCTGTTCTCATGGATAGAGAACAATCTTTAATTATACCTCTTTTATTTTATGGTACTAACTATGCATACTAGAAAGTACGCATGAGAGCTTTCTTGCAGTCATTAGATGAAAAGTGTGGCAAGCCGTGGAGATAGGCTGGACCAAGCCTAAGGAAGTGTCGGTTGATTAGGATGGTGCAAAGATCAAAGTAGCTAACTTCAATAGCAAGGCATTGAATGCTTTATTCAATGTGGTCACGAATGAGAAGTTTAAGAAGATATCCTCTACTAAACTGCAAAGGAATCATGGACCATCCTCCGAATAACCTATAAAGGAACTAAGGCTGTCAAGGATTTAAAGCTTCAGAGGCTTACTACAAGCTTTAAGGAGATCAAGATTGAGGAGGATGAGTCGTTCGATGAATTCTATGCCAGGCTCAAGGACATAGTGAACTCAGCTTTTAATCTTGGAGAAACCATTCCCGAACCCAAGATTGTTAGAAAGGTGCTCAAATCTCTACTTGAAAGATTTCATGCCAAGATCATTGCAATTGAGGAATCAAAGGACATTGACAAAGTTCCTTTGACAGAGCTAGTTGGTAACCTGTAGACTTATGAGTTGAGTTTGACAAGGATTGGGAAATCTAGTAAAGGTAAAAGCATGGCACTAAAGGCTAAAAGCAATAACATCGATGAGTCTTCTGATGATGAAGATTCTAAGATAAAATCCTATATCACAAGGCAGTTCAATAGCAAGGCATTGAATGCAAAGATCAAAGTAGCTAACTTCAATAGCAAGGCATTGAATGCTTTATTCAGTGCGGTCACGAATGAGAAGTTTAAGAAGATATCTTCTATTGAACTGCAAAGGAATCATGGACCATCCTCCGAACAACCTATAAAGGAACTAAGGCTGTCAAGTATTTGAAGCTTCAGAGGCTTACTACAAGCTTTGAGGAGATCAAGATTGAAGAGGATGAGTCGTTCAATGAATTCTATGCCAGGCTCAAGGACATAGTGAACTCAGCCTTTAATCTTAGGGAAACCATTCCCGAACCCAAGATTGTTAGAAAAGTGCTCAAATCTCTACTTGAAAGATTTCATACCAAGATCACTGCAATTGAGGAATCAAAGGACATTGACAAAGTTCCTTTGACAGAGCTAGTTGGTAACCTGCAGACTTATGAGTTGGGTTTGACAAGGATTGGGAAATCTAGTAAAGGAAAAAGCATGGCGCTAAAGGCCAAAAGCAATGACATCAATGAGTCTTCTAATGATGAAGATTCTAAGATGAAATCCTATATCACAAGGCAGTTCAAAAAGTTCATGACGAATGCCAATGCGAAAGGATTTGACAAAGACCGTAAGCAATATAGTTCTTTACAATTCAAGAGCCAAGATAGAGGGAAGAAGGATGCTAGGGATGGCGATTAGTACACTGTTCCCTCCAGACCTAAGTGTTTTGGATGTTAAGGCTTTGGACACATGAAACAAGAATGCCCAACGTATCTCAAGACCATTGGGAAAAGCAAGGCCCTTGTTGCTACCTTGAGTGACACTAAACCTGAGGTTGATTTAGATGATAATGATGATGAGGGAATCTTAAATGCCTTCACTGCTACAGTTGATCCTACTGATAGGGGTTCAAAAATCGTAGATGACGAAGAGGATTTGGTGGATTCCAAGTTTGAGAAAATGGACGATCAAGATGATATCCATACCGCTTATGAAAAATTTTACAAGATTTCTGAGAAGCATGATAAACTATATAGGCTGGCCACCAAGAAACTGAGTGATGTGGAACTTGATCGAGAAGAGCTTTCTACAAAGTTTGATGAAGCTAATCAAACTATCAGAGCACTATGATTTGAGAACAATTTCTTGGCTGAAAAGACCAAAAAGCTTAAGAAAGAGCTGTTCCAAGTTAGAGCTCAGTTGGAAAGGACTTCAAGTGCAAAGCTTGTCGAGATGCTTAGCCTCCAAAAATCTGCTTCTAATCGAACCGGTTTAGGGTATGATTTCTCTTCTCCTAGTATTGCTTCTTCTAGTACTACCCTTTTTGTTTCACTTGCTAATAATGTTGAATCAGAGAATAATGATGTGAAAACTATTTTAGTTAGAAAGAACATAGACAAGGGTAAATCTATCTTAGAAGCACCCTCTAAACTTGATAAGAAAGAGACTAAAAACCTTAAGGCTAAGAAGAGCAATAATCAAAAGTTTAAACAGAAGTAGCAGCATCTCTGTCATCACTGTGGAGCTACTAGACATACTTGACCAAATTGCTATAAGTGGTTAACCACTCAACAGAGCAACAGTATGATCTCATCTGGAAACCAGAATTAGTTTCCATCCCCCTTTGCTCCTCTTGGAGATCTTCTTAAGGCCCTCATGTTCCTTTCGAATTTGAATGGTTTAATTCTTCTCCCTTACCGTCGGATCAAGGGTTTGCCAAACGGAAAGGTTTTTCTAAGGTGTGGAAAGAAAAAGGCTCTAAGTAATTTAGTCACTTTTTTTTTTCTCTCTCTCTCTCTTTTGTTTATGCATTACTTGTGTGTTTTGCTTTCTTGTTTTGAGTTAGTCATGTTTTATGCTACACTTTGTTTAACATGTTTTTGTTTATTTGTTTTCAGTTTTGCTTTATTGTTTTTTTTTTCATAAAAGTAAAAAAAAAAAAAATTTGAAAAATCAGAAAAAAAAAAAAAAAAAAAAAAAAAAAAAAAAAAAAAGTGTGTGTTTTGTGTACATTGGTAATTGTGTACCTTGGATAGCCATTGAAACAAAATTTTCTAAATTTTGTATCATTTGTAGCTTAGATGAGCATCTCTATGCATAACTAAGTAAGTGAGATTTATGGCTCGTGTTTGTAATGAGTAAGATTAAGTAATCTTTTATACTTAACACTTGTGTCACTCTTTTTTATGGGAATGACTAGAAAATCCTAAGAGAAAGACATAAATAACCATCTCACCACTGTTACCTGCCAATCAAAAAATGACATCTGTATACTTCGACATAACAAAAATGCAATGTCAAAAGCTTAACATAATTGAGTATTTCTTTTCTTTATCTTATATGCCCATACATGCTATGCTTAACAAAAGGAAAATATGCAAATAACAATAAAAGCAAAAAGAATCAAAATACTTTATATATGATTGCAAGATTGTCTTCTAGGAGATGTGGGAGTCATAGGACGTACCTCGAAGGTGATAGTCCCCATCAAGCAGTTATGATTGTATGTGAGTTAAATTGATTTTCTCATATCCCAAGTCGTCATCACATGAAGACATTTATGCAATCTTGCGATGTTTTTCACACACAATATACAATATTCTTTACTACTTTTGATATATGTGCAGGTATAATGTGATTTGGTCATCACAAGGAATATATATGTTAATGTATGCTTACTAAATTGTCTTGACTTATTTTTGAAATATAAAATTGGTTAGACTTATTGTGTGTGTGTGTGTGTGAATTTTGGATCTCAATGCTATTTTTTTTTTTTTTTTTTTTTTTTTTTTTTTTTTGTGTTGAGAGATGTTTTTGAGATATTAAAATGTTGATTGGATCTTTGATTGAGTAGCATGCTTGATTGCATTCATTTCTATGTTTTTCTCTTCTTCGAAAAACTGTTTTTACTCATCTCGACAGCTTCTCGATACCTCTCGACAGCTAAGCTATCTATCGAGCCCTTTGATCTTCTTTCTCGACAGAAGTTAACACAATCTCAATCCATCGAAGATTTTGAGAATTTTTCTCAATAGTTACTCAACAGATTCTCGATCCATCAAGAAACTTTCTGTCTGCTCGATAGATGCTTGACAGTAGTTCGATCCATCAAGGTCACATTGCTGTGGACAACTCTTAATAGCACCTCGACAACTTTATTTGTCGAGATTTAGTGCTTGACACCTCTCGATCCATCAAGCTTTGTGATTTCTATATATAGTCTTCAGCGTGATTTTCTCTCATTTCTCTCCAATCTCTCTCGTTAGAATCTGACTCTTCACCTCCCCAAACACTTCTCTCTCTCTCTCTCTCTCTCTCTCTCTCTAAACCTCAAACCTAGTGGATTTTTAGCCTAGAATGATCTTTCTTTATCTGGTATGATCTTGTTTTCACCTTTTCTTCACGTCATTCATTCATATAGACCTTGTTTTTTGTTTTTTTTTTTGTTTTTTTTTTTTTGGGAAAATTTTAGGGTTTTTTAGAATTGATGAGGTTTTTGTAAAATTTTTGGGTTGGGTTTTGTTTAAATGATTTTATATGCTCATCCATTGCATCACATTTGCATTTTAACAATGTTTCATGCATTATAGATATGTGTTCTCTATGCTGAAATCATGTGTGCTGGTAGGATTGGATTAGGCTAAGCCCATGATGTTTTTATTGTTGCATGTCACATGTTCATGCATTTTTCATGCATATGCTCCTCTCTGTTCTATCTTTTTGATATTGACTTTGTTTGGTACTCTTCTGCTTCTCTCTCTCTCTCTCTCTCTCTCTCTCTCTCTCTCTCTCTCTCTCTCTCTCTCTCTCTCAGTTAGTCTATGCATGGCACCTAAGCGCAAGTTTGCTCCGTCCTGAAACCCTCTTCATTCCAGGGCAGCATCTTCTTCTGATCCTACTCCTTCTTCTGTCTGGTTCCGTGATGATAAAGCCCATCAGGACTTTTCGGAGAACTTTTCTCAACGTAGCATTCATTCGGAACACCAAGTCGTTCTTTCAAACTTTTTTGATACTGACCTTCCCATTATCATTTACAGTAAGGGTTAGAAGTCTCTATGTGACATCCCGGTCACTTGTCCCTTTGTGATCATACAGGAGTTCTACTCCAATATGCACGGATTTGATTACTCTGTACCTCTTTTCATCACTTGCATGCAAGGTATGTGCATTGTAGTCACTCCGAATCTTATATCTGAGGTACTACTCATTCCGAGGGTAGAGTTTGCTGACTACCCTGGCTGTCCTTGTCTTCAGACTATATCCAAAGACGAATTCATGTCTCTTTTCTGTGAGACACCCTCATCTTAGGGTGAACATCAAAACCCTTGCTTGGGCTTTTCCAAAGGTTCGAGGTTCCTAAATATGGTGATGACATTTGTTTTACATCCCTTGTCTCACTATAATTCGATTACTGAGCTTCGTGCTCAATTTTTGTTATCCCTACTTAAGGGACTTATTATTGACTTTCCCTTTCACTTCACACTATCCCTTATAGATGTCTATAAGGATTCAGCAACCCATGATAAGCTTATTTTCCCTTATGCTATTACGCGGATTCTTCTTCATGAGTCTATCTCCTATTCCGAGTTTCCTCACTTCACTGTGATGTGTGCCATTAGCGTGACGACTGTTAGATGGAGCGAGGCCCAGCTTCAACCGAAGCGGCCACGAATCGAGATGGTGACTCCTACGACTTCTTCTACTCCATCCATATCTGCTTTTTCAACCTCTGCGGGTGGTATGACCCTCAAGATGGTCATAATGCAGCTTAAGCGCATGTCAATCGTATTAGGTGAACACCCTCAAGATGGATGCTCGCCTTGATACACTCTCTACTGAGTTGTATTAGGTAAACACCCATGTCAGTCGTATTGCATGACAACAAGCTCGCCTTGGTGACTTCGTAGAGTCTCCCTCTCCTTCTCTAAAGGCATTTAAGGACGAGGACGACGATGGTGACTCCGGTAGTACTACTGATGCTACTGTTGATAAGGATGCTAGCTCTTCCGATGATGATGAGATGACTGTTTCTTAGTGACTTACCCTTTGTCATTCATGACAAAAAGAGTAGTTTTGGGTATGAGAGTAGTCATGTACTTAGAAGAAGAGTTTGTATAGGACATTTTTGTTAGAGGGAGTGTTCATCTTTTGAGGGATGTAGTGAGGACTTATATATATATTTTTTTTCTTTTCTTTAGATACATTGTTCTTACATTATGATAACAAACCTTGTACTCATTATTGATATACATATATATATATATATATATGTGTTGTTATTACATTCTTTCACCTATCACTTCATGTGTTGTTTCTTTTCTCTCTTTATGCACATGCTTCTTATTTATTGTATGCAATCTTTTATTTATATTTCACACTAAGATGCTGTGATGAATTTTGTTTAAAGTGTTTTAGAAATACAGGTTTTCAAAGTCTTTCATGCCATGAACTCTCTTTTTGCAAAATTTTTCAAGAGTTTGTGTTAGGATAGATTTTATTGTATTCAACAAGTGAGTATGAGTTGAGTAATTTAGGACTTCTCTCATATTTTATTTGTTTGTTGTGGTTTTGTCACAGATTGCCAGATTGAGAGATTATTAGGATATATGTGAATCATGTTAAGAACATATGTCATTTAGAATTGGATTATCCTTTGACAAAACGCACTTTACTTGTAATTGGGTAGATCTAGGATGGTTTAAGTCTTCAAAAAACATGTTGTTGAAGTCGAGAGTTAAAGTCATACAAATCTGTCCAAGCAACAAGTGAAGAAGTGTTGTATTTTAAAACTCAATATATTGTATCTATCGAGATTTAAAAGGCAAATTTAGCCCGATGCTTAACAGCTGCTCGACAAATATCCTATCTATCGATATTTATGAAAATCAGTTTTTTAGATTTGATTTCACACATATCCATGTGTATGTTTTTAGGCTTTCTTTTCTCACAACCCTAAATATATATAAGGATTATTTTAAGGGCCGTCATAAGGTTGATGAAACTTGATGCAAATGTTTTATTCAAGTATATTGTGACCGGAGACATATGCTCTAGTTCATCTTTCTTTTGAAGAAGTTACTGCATTTATACACCGTAGGATTTGTGATTAAAGAGCTTCTTGATCTTCATCATGTGGATGAACTGAAGAACTTTGCAGCTAACATCTTTCTAAAGTTGGTGTGTTAGTCACATACTTGGATCCGTGTATTAATTGATTAGTCACGTATTGGGAGTCATGCATTGAAAATGAGAGATTGTCATTACAAAACATGTCCAATTGTGTATTGGGGTAAGGTTCAACTGTAGGTTGGTATAAGGTACTCAGATTCCTTTACTTGTAACCGCTTGTTGTGATAATAGTGGATTCTCAGCAATGGTGATCTTAAAATCACCCGGTAGGGTTTTTGCCTTGGAGGTTTTCCCCGTCTATAAACAAATCACCGTGTCAACTTTATTTTCCCTTGCATTTAACTTAGTCGGTAATTTGTTTGTGCTATCACGTGTATTGCATGTTAATTAACTTAGTTAATTCACTTGCTAATTAATTGATTAAGTTATTACAAGAGATCAATACATTCTTGGCCTATCAATCAAGATAATATCTCTCAACTGTTCTCTAAATTTATGGTAAATCCAATACTTGTAAAATGTTATTATTCAAATGTTTGTTAGAAGATTTTTTATTTATCAAGTATTGTTCTTAGGAACAACAAATTTATGCAAAATTTATGTGAAAAGGGAGGACTTCAAAACTTCATAGAAGATTACAGAGAAGAGAAACTCAAATATAGTTGACACGGTAACATTGCACAAAGCAAGAGTTCTAGATAAAACCTACTTTGACGAGGACATAACCCATCTAGAAGATTCATAAAACTCATTACTCATTCCTAATAATATTATTTGGGGTAGTCGCTTATTGATGATTTACATGTCTCAAATATTCTGAATACAACGAAACACATAAATATTTTATACTCTTAAAAGAGATGGTGGTACTTCTTTCCGTGAGCCTTTTCTTCTTCTTTCTTTGCTTCTTTCTTCTCATGATGCTCATGGAACGCATACCCACCGGCTCCTACAGCAACTGTTGCTGCAATCTCCTCTTCTATCTTGTGCTTGTGGGCATGCTCTGGCTCTTTCTTTGCCTGATGCTTTCCATGCTGAATCAATCATTGAAACAAATTAAAGTGCTAGTACGAATTTGAAAAGGACTTAAACAACTATACACGAATAAATTTTAAGGTCAATTGAATTCAACATAGATACCATCAAGAAATCCCGAATATGCATGCATGCGCATAGAAACTCCTGATTGAGCTAACACAACACAAGACCAAATAACTAATGAAGAGTATAGTAGCTCTGCTGCTTTTAATTTGTAAAAAGTTTGTTTGTTTACCTTCGCAGCAAGTTTTGTTTGTTTTCTTTAAGTTTTGTTTGTTTTCTCTAGTGTATATGTATCATGTGTAGGCTCATACTAGTGCTTTGTTTTCAATGAAATCTCTCATTCATCCAAGAAACAACAGCTCTTTTCTATAGCGTTTTCGATTAATTAAAGATATTGGTTCATGCTGCTTGAGATCAAAAACAGTATCTGTAACAAACTAACAATAGAAAAACTTCAATACAATGAAAATAGCAATTTTTAAAACACAAACAAACAAATATATATTAAAAAAAAAAAAAAACCTGAAGGAATTAAAAGGAAAAATGACAACTAGATGAGGAAGATTACCAAGGTATAAGCTCCAGCGGCAACAACACCAAGCTCGCCTAGCTGCTTGAGATGCTTGTGGTGCTTCTCTTCCTTCTTATAATCAACAGGTTTTTCCTCATCTTTATTGTGGTGGTGGTGGTGGTCAGCCATTGTGGTGGTAGAGTATGATATATGTCTTGAGAAGATACAGGAACCACAATGCCAAAGATCAACGAGAAAGGTTATTAATTGCTCTGTGATGTGGATTAAGGGTTTGGGTTAGGGTGATTATATATAGTGGTGATCATGGGCAAATGACTAAGCCCTCCCCCAGGCCATGAATTTTGTCATCAAAGGTCAAGACTTAAAGCGAAGTATTTTATATATATATATATATATATATATATACATACATATATATATATATATATATATTAAAAGATGTTTTGTTTACATTTTTTGTCACGTCAACTTTAAAGATCTCACAATTTTATACCTCATTACTATTATTTTTTTTCCCCTTATTTTTGGTGTTTTGGCTGCTTTTAGTTCAAGTGAATTCCATGAGCTAAATTTCATGAAAGCTATGGCTAAGATTTGTAATAAAAATTACATGTACAGTTGACCTCAAGCACTTGCAGCCCCATAAAATAAAATCAACTATCTGATATGGTTGTGAACATTCTACCTCCAATTCATAAAGTATAGGTAATGTCCTCTGCAATTTTATCAATTTTTTAAGCCTTTTTAGTTACATGATTATTTCATCTTGGGCCTTTCTCTGTAGCCATTGTTGTTTATAAATTCAAACCATTAGTGAAAATTATGCAATGTTAATGGGCTTTCGAAAGGTTAGGCTTAGCAAGTTTTTATGGGCTTAAAAATATCATACTCCATTTGTAGATTCAAGTGCTGACTTTAGAAAGTTGTGTCCATCAAATTAACAAATCTGATTTTTTTTTTTTTTTTTAATATAATCTAGGCATTTGTAAAGGATATTTAACTGAAATTTGCATACTTACGTTTTGTTTGTTTTAGAGTAAAATATTTTCAAACACAAAAGATTTCACAAGTAAACACTTTCAGTAAAATACTTTTAAGTTTTTGATATGACAAATAAAATATTTCAAGCAAACTAGCAAAATCAATGGCTCAATATCGAAGCCGTTGGTGCTAGACTGCTGGAACTGACAGTCAGAGCAATGGCTTCAGCGACCGAACTGCTAACAATCTCCGTTGAGAAAATGGCACCTTCTGTTACCAAACCTCCGGTGCCAGTTGTGGTGTCGCGTCTTTGACCACTGTCTACTGGTTCGGTGACTCCGGCTATCGAACTACCAAAATTGGTCACCGGTGAGGTTCTCTTGCCACCAGACTGCTGACACCAGTCTCTAGAGCAAAATCACCGACCACCGCACCGCCGTCACCAGTGATCTTGAAGAGTTTTTTCCATAGTTTCCTGACCAAGCAACTTAACATCTTTCCCATTTCCCTCATTAATTGTTTCTTATTGTATCATAATTTCCTAACCGCATCATCAGTTTAACAAATTTGTTTTGAGTATCCTAGTATTGAGATTAACTCTTCATCATGCCAGTATGCAAATACAAATACTTCTCTTCCACCAGTCGGTGTTAAACTCTACCATGTAGCCTCGGAATTTGATTTCCACCAACTTACCCATTACCACTTTATCAAGCACGTCCCCCAGGCCCTAGAATTTTCCAAGCGATTAATTACCAAGCACATCTCTTTTTTTTTTCTTTTTTTTATCTTTTTTTTTTTTCGGTTATTGATAAATTGCTTCAGTGGACAAAAATGTGAAGTTTTTCAAACTAAAGATTATATGTAGTTTCCACTCCTTTCTTTCCCATTCTCTACGTCTTCTATCTATATTATCTCCAAAAAATAAAAATAAAAATTATATGTGGTCTGCACTGTACCCAACATAAATACAATATAATTCTATATCTTTATTCAATCAATTACATATACTCCTTTTATTGTTAAAACATATGCTAGACAACCAATATCTAATACGAGATTCTATATAAAAAATAATAATAATAAAAAACAAGCTAAGGATATTATGCCATGTAGGATTAAAACCCATTTAAAAATCTGTCATGTTAACAGTAAAAACTCAAATTAAAAACACAAAAATTGTACCTTTTTGCATCTTCAAACTAAACTTTAAAAAAATCAAACATTGCGCTCCTTGACATGGGATCGGAAAAAGTTGAGAGAGAGAGAGAGAGCAGTGCAATACCGAGAAGTGCACATCTTAAGAACAATTGCTCCTCAACCAGTCCAATGAAGGACTTAAATAAGAATCTCTCTTTTCCTACTATAATTTTGTACATGTATTGTTATTCTTGCTAACTCCTTTTTTTAACTATCAAACTGTAACCCTTAGGAATCAAGTGTTGGCCTTAGCTACCCATATTTACAAATTAATTGTATTGAACCTCCATTCTAGCCCAATCTTAGTGGAATGGGCCTGGTTCCTAGGATCCGCCCCCTACACGCATATATATTAACTCACTTAAAGTAAAATAGGAGAAACACTTGATTGGCACTGAACCAAAAAAAAAAAAAAAAAATGCAATTACATGCTGCCTCAATATAATTTTTTTTTTTTTTCCCATTAACAAACCCTTTATCCTCCGCTCCACAAATTGCAGAAAAATTACATTAACACTAAAAGAAGTCACCAATTCACCCGAAGTTAAATAACGGCAGCACTAATTGTTACTGAGCAAAACAAAAGACAATAAAGTGTTGGACTTAGGAAGCAGTTACTTCATATAAGGTGCTTGCGATTCTCTTTCATTGTTTTAGAGCTTCAAAAGCTCCACATTAGGAGATTTATCATTTTATCTGCATAGGAACAAAAGAAGACAAATCAAATGAGAATTCAAAATAAAAATAAAAACAATTGGAGGCCTTTTGTAGAACACCTTGCAGAAATAGTCATTTGTTTTTACTTACAAAATCCTTAGGAAAAAACAATGAACAAGAGATATGGTTTTATAGAGCTTAAGTATTAACAACAAAGACATACCCTCTATTTTAGGCCAGATTAGTTAATTAATTGCAAATGATCACATATATAAAGTAAAGACCTCAGTGGGAGTGCATTTAGTCTTATCATGTGGCATTTTAATTTTACATTTAATCATTTTTTACCTCTTTTCATTAAGTTTTTTTTTTACTGTTACTCAAAAGATCACATTAAATTAATTTTACTATTATCTTATTAATTGCCCGAGTTTACATCATACATTTCTCTCTACTTCATGTACATCTTTTAGAATACCCACCATTTTAGTATTTAAAAAAAAAATCAAAAATAATGATAATAATAGGATTAATAGTAATAACTGACAAGATAAGGCCATGGGGAGAGATAGAGAAACACGAAAATATTGTAGATTATTAAAAGAAAAGTATTGTTTCACTATTACAAAAATTAAGCACTTGAAATTGACAAAATATTTGTAAGAGAGCAAAAGATGAATCTGAGGGGCCACAACATCCGTCATACTAGTCCCCCACCACCATCAAATTGCCAAAACCCCTACCGGTAATTTTTTTTTCTTTTTAAATTAGGGGCTTAAATATGATTTAGGTTTGAGTATAATTTGGTTAGATATTTTTTGTTTGGATATATAAGTAGAGAGAATATTTGGTATGCAATGTAAAACCATATTTTACCATGGTTTTAAATTATCTATAAGACTATGTTTTAATGTTGTACTATTAATGAGTGGAAGACGGTGAGAGAGTTTGACATATTTTTTTCATGGTATACAATATGTGAACACAATACAAATTAGTTGATTTTCATGATCTTATTACTCTTTTGTATTTATTTTATTTTAATATATCAAAATGTATTTTAGTTTACTTTTTCTTTATAATATATGTACAACATTCTCAAAAATTGTCTTATATAAAATATCACAAAATTATCCTAGCATCATATGGGTAACTTACTAGTTATACAATATAATCAAATAAGTACCATGAAATTTGAACATTATTTACTGTTATGTTACAGTTACGGCAGATCAAGGATATCTTGTAAGAAAGTTAGCATATTACAATTTGTTAGTTGTGACTGTTGATGACATTACTTTAATAAAATATTTAATTAAATAAATAAATAAATAATCATTTACACTGCACAAGCCCACCATCAACATAATCTCATTTGCTGTCATGCAATTACCATGATATATGTATCTTAATCCTAACATCAAAAATATCGCACAAATGATCTTGTGATTGACTGATCAAAGCAATGAAAAATGTCCATGTTCTTGTTTATTAGTTTTATATTATATATTGATAATATAAAGGGAGAGAGAAATGGAAGGAAAACACACTGACCAGCTGATAATGATAAACAATTAATTAGTTAATCAATTTTTTTTAATGGATGATTTTTAAAATAAAAAAATTGTTAAAAGATATTATAAATTTTATGCATAATTATTAGATATACTCTCTTACATTTATGATAGATTCCACTAATTAAATTTATGATATGGTCTATTATAAATATAAAAGTAGTAACTAACATGGTATTTACCCTAAATAACTATTAATTTTTCAAATATTACAATATGATATTTATAAATTGATATGACAATAAAGGTAATCAATGAATTTAACAATATGATAAAGAAAGTCAAAAAAAATTATAATAAATGAAAGTCAAAATTACTTTTTGTAATAAGTGATACATCTTATGTGATGAAATTTGTATTAATTATTTCTTGTATTACTCTTCTTTTTTCTAGAAGTTCACTTGGGTTAAAAAATTAATAAAATTAAATTAAATAAGAAATTGCTTAGATAACATCAAGAAGATTAATTGATATGATAGGAAAATATTATTATTAACATTGCACACAAAGAAACGGGTTGACACACAATGAACAGGGACATGTACCAACCAAGTAAGCATTTACAAACTCACTGTCGCTCGCCCACAAAGTATTATTTAGGGTAGTTGCTTACTGGCATAAACACAACACAACTCAAAGAAGAAGAAAAAAGACGCAGTTAATAAATAAAAAAGACACATTGAAAGAGAGATCTAGATGGTATGTCTTGGATGGATGGATGGATGGATGGATGGATGGATGGTGTTGTTTTCAACCAAAGAGGTGGTGGTGCTTCTTTCCTTGGGCCTCTTCCTCTTCTTCCTTTGTCTCTTTCTTCTCATGATGCTCATGGAAGGCAAATCCACCAGCTCCAACTGCAGCTGCTGCTGCAATCTCCTCTTCTATCTTGTGCTTGTGGGCATGCTCTGGATCTTTCTTTTCCTTATGCTTCTCGTGCTGAAATATATCATTATCCGGAAAAAACAAGAAAAACTTTAGCCTTATTATTATTAAAAATGCTAATAAACTTAAAACAAAATCTGTGCCATACAGCAGATTAAGAAGGTTATATATATATATATATATATATATTATTACCAAGGCATAAGCACCAGCTGCGACAGCACCCATCTCGCCAAGCTGCTCGAGATGCTTGTGGTGCTTCTCTTCCTTCCTGTAGTCAACCTCAGACTCGGTGGAGATGGTGGTGGCACCATATCCTTCTACGGTCGACTCACCGTACCCGCCGGGGCCACCACTAGAATAACCAGTCTCAGCATAACCAGTAGTAGTCTCACTGTAGACAGATTCAACAGGCTTATCTTCTTCGTCCTTCTTGTGATGGAAAAGGTGGTGGTGGTGCTTCTCTTCAGCCATGGAATTGGAGGTTGAGGTTGAGTTAACAAAACTAGAGTTAAAATTAAAGAGAGAAAGAAAAGAGAGATAGTTGATGATGAAGCTTTGGGGTAGAGAGGCTGGTATTTATAACAGGGGAATAGAGATAGTGGCCACTGCCAAGTGCCACATGCTCATTTGCTCTCCCGCCATTGTGGGTGGCCGTTAATGTTGTGATGGTCGGTCACGATTTGTTTGCCTTCACGGATCTGCTTTTTTATATATAATTATATATATTGTTTGGATAATCTTTCGTTTTTTTTTTTTTTTTTTTTTTTTTTTTTCACAACTAAACTGAAAAAGGGTAACCCCAGTCGGGTCCCCTTTGCTTTTCGCTGGACATAAAATTGATTCTTCACCTAATTTTTTCTCCTTTGGTGTATACTATACAATATATATTATTAATGATTACGTGGTTGATTCGTTTACCAACAAAAATCATATATTTCATCAAAAATAAAAATAAAATCATATTATATATATAATAAATAATAAAATAAAAGGTTGAACCAGAAGTAATTAACTTTTAAGATAAATACAACAACTGACTTGTTCATATCAACCTCCTCAAAAAAAAAAAAAAAAAAAAAAACTTGTTCATATATATCAGCTTTTTTTTCTTTTTTATTTTACTACCTTATATTTATTTTTTAGATAAATACAAAAATCATTTTTTTATATCAATTATTTCCCTACTTTATCACTTCTTTTAATTAATTTTTAGATAGAAACAACAACATAATTGTTGTTATGGAATAGGACTATTTTTGTTTAAATAGGAACAATAACTAATTGTTGTTATCTACTACTTTTATCTCTAATATATTTTCAATTCTTTAGATAAACACAAAAACTTAATAATTCATATAAACTCTTTTTTTTTTCCTCACTTTTTTATTCTTTAACTTATTTGAATTTTAAAATACCACAATTTTTATTTTACTTTTTCTAATTCACGGTATCTTCTTCCAAATTAAAATTTTTATTTTAAAAAAAAAAAAACGTTTTAAAGATATCAATGCCTCTCTTTTTTTGCCTTCACTTTGCCACATGTACTGCTTTAAAATACACCATTAAAAAAAAAAAAAAACTATTTATTCTAATCAATTAACTTAATTACTGCACAAAAGAACTCCAGATGATATATATATTACCCGATAATCTTAATCTTCGAAGGAAATAGATGGGATAAATGAGGACACTCCTCACCGATAGCTCTATTCTGAATGACATAGTCCAATAATAATAATAGCCCAACCAAATACAAATTAACACATTTAATTCCCAGTGGTTAGTGGATTCCAGTTAGGTTAATTAGTAAAGTCTTTGATAGTTATATAAGAGATCTTGGGTTCAATCTCTGTCTACACCAAAAATTGATTGGTTTCTTAGCAATGGCGGTTCCAAAAAGTTTTTTGAAGGTGGTCATTAAGAAATTTAAATTATACAAAATCTAATAAAAAGAGAACTTCATATATTGAAAAAACACACAAACACGCAAACACATAAAGCCTTGCAATTTTCTTATTTTGAAATCGTTAAATGATAGTCTCATTATTAATGTTGCAAGCTACATTTCTTCAAAAATTTAGTTAAATAAAACTTTTCTTGGAATTTTTATTTTTATTTGTAAGGACCTAATAAATTGTTGAGGGACCAAAATTTAAGGTCAAAGTTTGGTTATAACCTTAGTTAGTGTGCGTTTTGCTCCAAATTAAAATGATAGCTTAATTATGTTACTATTCAGCTTATTTTTGATGTTATTCATAGGCCTCACTGTACTTTTTGGTACTATTTATGAATCCCACTGTACTATTTCAACTAACTTTTACTTTTATCTACAGTACTTTTAACAAAAAGTTTTTAGTTTTAGCAAAATAAGTGAATCCCAAACAGACCCTTAAGCTACAACTCTCACTAAACAAATTAACATTGCTGCATATTTTGAAAATCTAATAGCTAAATTGGTTGTTCTCTATGTTCTTAAAACACGTGTCAAATTTCATGCCAATCTGACGTTATTTACTATTCAGTCCCTAAACTCATTTTTTATATATAATTTTAAACTACAAAAACTCAAAATTTAAACATTTGATTAACGACATAACAATATCTTTTCTGTTCTTGAAATTTTGCAAGTATAGAAGATATAATAAAAAAAAATGTAATTAAATAGTGGATTTATTAAAATTCAAATTCAATAAAAAAAAATTAGGGTAAAATATTATTTTCATCCCTAAACTTTCACAAAAGTTTGTTTTTCATCCCTAAACTTTTAGTAGTTTGTTTTTCATCTTTAAACTTTACAAAATGTTCTACTTTTCATCATTCTGTTAATGTCCATTAGTTTATGTCCTATGTGACATAACAGAGATCTAACGTGGTAATTGACTTGGACTAATCCATGTTATTTATAAAAATATGGACATGTGGTTTACAATGATTCGTGCATATGGATTAAATATTTTAGTGAGACAAATTTATCCTTCACACTACTTGTAGTAAAGAGAGCGCTTATAGCTTCATTTAATTTTAATCCATTCCAGGGCTACCGCTTCAACTGCAAACCCATTTCACAAGAAGTATTGCCACACACACATACATCTCCAAATCAGGCAAAAGTTTTGAGTCCCAAACTATAAAATACTTTAATTTTTTGCTTTTTTCAAGAAATTGTTGTTTATGCGTATCCAAAGTCCAAACTTATCAACTAATCAAGGTAGTGGGCTCCAAGTTATCTTTTCTTTTCAAATCTATGAGCAAATACAGAATGAAAGGATTTTTGTCAACCAAGGGCTCGAGACTTCATTGGGCTTGGGGGAACAGGTAACAGGTTAGTGCCACTGTATCTTGTTTTTGTTGCTGGCGCCAAGATCTTTTCTGAGAGAAGCTAGGTGTAGTTGGTCGTGAGATTAGGGAAGAAAGAATCATTAAAAGGGGTAAATTTGTCTCACTGAAGTATTTAATCCATATGTACAAACCATTGTAAGCCACGTGTCCATTTTTTAAAAAATAAAACGGTTTAGTCCAAATCAGTAACCGTACTCCATTGAAATGATAGTGTGAATCCGATAACCAGGTTTGTTGCCAAATTTTGTCTAAAATTTAATTGTGTTGGACCTAAAAAAACTTAAGGTGGTCACAAAGTGTTTTTTAGGGATAAAAAAATCATAATTTTTCAAAATTTATACATAATAATTATTATTTTTTTCAAGTCAGGGTGGTCTTGTGACCACTCTGGACTCTATGTAGAGCCGCCCTTATGTCCAATGGCAGCTTTAGGAATATTTTTGAAGGGTTTATTAAGAAACTTAAATTAAATATAATTTAATAAAAAATAATTTGAATATATCTAGTTATCGATAAAAAAAAAATTGCAAAGACATGAAAATTTACAATTTTTTTCTACGAATTTTCATATTTTAAAATCGTTACATGATAGTTTATTATCTGCTATCATTATCTATTATCAATGTAGCTAAGTGTGGCCATTTTATTTTGTTAAGTTTATATATCTTTTTTATTTTTATGCAATTTCCATTATCTATTTCTCATTGTTTTTATAAAATTTTAATCTAAATGACCATACTCAATTCACTTGCACTACATTAATTATTGATCAATATAGCCACACCAATCCATACATAAATAATACACTAAGTGTCTATTTAATCAATGAAATTCTTGAACAATCACTAACTTTATAATATAAAGTTATTATAAAATGATAACAATATACACAAGTGTGACAAACCCTCTATATTTTCTAATTATTAAATTATATAAAGTTATATTATATTCACATACATCACAATTCACACAAATAACATTATAAAAAAATAATAATAATGCACATATTACACACACACACACACATATATATAATATAAATTAATTTATAATAAAGGGAATTCTTAATATATATAGAGAGACACTTATAACTCACAGATATTCACTCCTTAATTTTATAGTTAGAAGATACCGAGATAGTCAAATAAAGAAGAGAGATGAGATGAGATTCATTAAAGAGAGATTTGTGATTTATGTTGTTATTTGATTTTGAACTAGGTTGATATGTGATTAGAGTGAGCAAGGTACCTAGCATATATGCTAGGTACAGGATATACAAAATGGAGCTAGTGAATCCAATGTCACTACTACTGCACCACCTCAGCCCATGCAGTAATGATCAATGCTCAATGCTCAATGCTTCTTGACTCCCAATCTGCTCATCACTTCTAAAATCTAGATCATTTTGACACCTGCCCTTTACTTCACTATCCCGCAAAGTCTTAACAGTTTTTTTTTTAATTTTGGAGATGATAAAGTTGTATCATTACTCATAAAAATAGAGTGATATTTATGATTTTTTTTTTTTTTGATACAAGATAGAATTTCTACTCTAACCTAATATAAGTGTATATGTGTAGCTCTCTTATGAAGACTTGAATCCCGGCACTTGGCCCCCACACCCCACAAGCATTTATATTTGTGGAGTGACCATTGCAGAAAGGGTGTGCGGTGGTATGAATTATGATCATACTTCGGCTACAAATGCTACTACATAATCTTTATAAAGTGATAGAGGAAATAAATGTGATTAATGGGTTCAAAAAAAAGTAATAATAATAAATCTTTGGTTTTTTTTTTTTTTTTTTTTTGAGAAAGCAAGGTTATGTTTATTAATAGTTTTTATTTTCTATTTTCGAAAACTTTTTTTCAGAATATAAAGAAAAAAAAATTTCTTGTATTTTTTAAATCTAAAACATGTTTGGTTAGTTGAAATTAAAAAAAAAAATAGTTTTTGAAAAAAAAATACTAAAATATGTTGTTACTAAAATTTGAACTCTAATACTGACTCATTAAATGAGGTAAATTCATTAAATTAAATGCGTATTTTCATTAACTTTTGAAAATTAGAAACTAAAAACAGTCTTTTGCATATTTTTAGTTTTTTTCACAAATTGATTTTTGAGAATAATTTTTGTTTCCTGTCTATTTTTGGTTACCATACAAGTTTTTTAATTTCAAAAATAGAAAAAAAAAATGGAAACAGAAAATAAGAGGAAAAAAAGTTACCAAACACACCCTAAATCTTTGAATTAATATTATGGAATTGGATGTGAAATGAGCAATTCTAGGATTACAACCTTTTCCATCACAACCATCTTATGTGGTAGATTTGATTAGTTGTCTGTCACTTTTACATAGACCCACTACTTTTTACTCAACTACTCACAATTTGTCACATTAGAATTGTGATAAAGTTATGACACATTAGATTGTGGTACTATTTTCTCCAATTGGACGTGTCCCTAGATCTATTAATTTATGTTTTAATAGTTATTTAAAATTGACGAGTCAATTTCTAAAGTAATAAAATGTTGTAATATCTTTAGCAGGCATAAGTTTCTAAAGGTCATATAATAAAATGTGTAATATCTTTAGTATAATTCTTACAAAAATTAATTGACTTTGATATCTAAGGCTCATTCCAAAAATATATTTACAACATTTCATTAAGGATCTATGTTCAGTTATTTTTGAATAACACTAGGGACCCTAATAACATAGCATACACCCAAATTCATAATATGTTTATGTGTTACCTTATGATTAGGGTTGTCCAGACCTAACCGGAGCCCAACAACCTGGCAAAACAGCCCTACGCTAACCCGATTCTGACCCAAACCAAAGGTCCAATCAATCGCTGGTGGATTTCCGTTCTTAAGAACCGACACCAGCAGGTCGAATGGTGGGTTTGCTTCTCCAAAACCCAAGCAACCCGAACCCGACTGGAGCTATTGAAAAATCTGGCAAAATCCTGCAAAAACAAGCTAAATCCGGTGAGATCTTAACCAAATCTGGTAAGATCTTGACCAGATCTGACTAGATCTAGTGGGATTTAGCCAAATCCCAGCAATTTTTTCCAAAAAAAAAAAAAGCAGATTTCAGCGAAAAAAATGAAAATTCGGGCAATAAAATGCAGATTCTTTCGACTTTTTCTAGATCCCAACGACTTTTCCAAATTCCAACGACTTTTCCATATTCCAGCGACCTTTTTTTTCAGATTTCAATGACTTTTTTTTATTCCGTCAACTAACTGAATCGACTGACGCTCACCCCTCACCTGAAACCGACTCGACCGATTTTTTCGACGGTCGGTTTTGGGTTCCTTCGCCCTCCACCCGACACCAACGGGTTAAATCTAGGTTAGGTCCAAAACCAACCCAGCCCAACCTGTGGACAGGCCTACTTATGATTGGTCCATCTATTTTTATTTTTTTCTAGCAAGTACCCATGGTGGTTCCATGTGTAAGTGTTGAAATACAATTACAAATTGAAACTCAAGTATATTGTGAAATTAGGTGTAGATTTGAGTATAGCCATAGACAGACGATTATTGTTCCTTTTAGTGTTCGTTTGAGATGGGCTGAAATCTTCAGGTTATTTGCAATTTTAACTTATTTTTGGTAATATTCATAGATCCTATTGCACTTTTTGATACTATTCATGAGTTCCATTGAACTATTCAGCTTATTTTTCAACTTTTTTTCTACATTTTTAGCAAAAAGATTTTAATTTCAGTTAAATAAACCGTTCCCAAACAGATTCTTAATATTTAGGATCCATT
The DNA here is from genome assembly GCA_030445155.1 of Quercus variabilis. NCBI lineage: Eukaryota > Viridiplantae > Streptophyta > Magnoliopsida > Fagales > Fagaceae > Quercus > Quercus variabilis. Next base: position 38,277,703 of record CP129446.1, on the reverse strand, counting down.
TGGATACAACTTATTTTTACTGAAACTGAAATCACTGTAGCAAAATAATTTTTAAATGTGTGAATAGTATCGTGGGACCCGTGAACAGTGCGTGCACAATGCATTTTGTCTCCTGCACAGTGAATCCATGTGAATCGTGATGTTACTATTCATGCGCTAGATGAAAAAAAAAAAAAAAAAAAGGTCAAAAAACGCAAACATGAAAACGTGCTGTGGATCCAAACGAATACTTAGTGGCTTAGAATGAAGTTTGCTTAGGATACCAAATACATGAGCCACAAAATTTCTAAGTTTTATTCCGGATTTAATTTTGGAGTTCCAAGACAAATTTGTGCACCAATCTTATGTTTAATAATCATACTCTTGTTGTCTCCCAAATAAAATTTCGGATGGCTATTTATTTCTCGATCACACATGATATAAGAATTGTGAGAATTTTTTTTTTTTCCAAAGGAACGATAGAAGAAAATAAACCAAACCTAGCAAGACCATCAATTTATCTAGAGTATATTTGGAATGGAAGGAGGTAGAGAGAGTAGAGAAAAATGTGACCAAATTATGCTAAAATTTATTACATTTTAATCACTTTTCATTCTCCCCAACTCACTTTCCATCTCCCACTATCTAAACATAGTGTTCATTTGGTAAGAAATTAAGGTGAGAATTTAAAATTTTATAGAGTTATCAAAATGATGACAACTTAGTTGGCTAAAATTATGGGATTTCAAAAATATGGAGAATTTCAAACAATTTATAAAATTATAAAATCTTACTTAAATTTTAGAAAATATAATCTTCTGTGACTTATACTTAACTAGGAATTGTGAGTTTCAATTAACTCAACTGGTAAAGTTTATAATGGTTTAATAAGAGATTTGTGTTTCAATTTCAATCTTCGTTTACACCAAAAACCGACTGGCATCTTAGCCTGAAAATAATGAGCTATCATTAGAAGCGGACGTTATGAGTTGAAACTTTCTTAAAAAAAAAAAATTTAAAAAAAAAAAAGCCTAGAAATTTAGTCCCGCTTTATATACATGGGTTCTTTTCTTGCCACTAGACTTATATTAAACTTCATCTAAAAATAATAATAATAATAATAATAATAAATATAAAAAAAATTATAAATTAAAAAAAAAAAAAAAAAAAAAAACTCTTACTTTAAACCCTCAGGAGTTTTAGAACTAGTTTCTTAGAACCTATCCATCATTAGATGAAATTTCTCATGAATTCAAATAGACAAAAATTTAAAGACAATAATCTTAAATTTTCAAGAATATAAAAATCTTACCAACAGAGCAAGTCTTTTTTTTTTTTTGGAGAAGAAGAGCAGGTCTTATTGTGAATGGTTCAAGAAGTCAATTTGTGAGAGATAGACTAGGTAGGCATGAAATTGACCATAGAAAATAATAGAGGTTTTTTTTTTTTTTTTTTTTTTTAAAGAAGAGAAATAGAGGTAAATATAATATAAATTTGTAAATATCAGAGACTATGGTTTCGTATATAATATAATACGTCATTGCAATTTTGCAATAACTATGGATGTTCAAACTAACGTTTTTAGGGCTAAATTTTCTTTAAATAAATGTTAAGTGACATCTATTCCACATAAGTTTATTATATTATTTTTTATCGAATTAGATTTTTCCACCCATTATTTAACAAAGCAAATTTTTGACATACAAACAAAAGGTTAAAGACAAAATTGAAACATTTTTTAGTAGTTAATAATCATTTTGAAACATTAGTACAAAGTTTTAGGATATCAAAGTGGTAGTTAACTCTAATAATAATAATAACCAACTTTTTTTTTCTTTTTTTCTTTACTCTTTTTTTTTTTTTTTAACTAAAAACAATTTTTACAAAGGCAGAACAATCAGCCTGAAAGACGTAGTTGTTTAGGTGATTTTATAATGTGGACATAGATCGCTAAGTCTGAAAATGAACCACTTTAATCCTCTAAGTTCCCTCTGTTCTTTGTTTTTTCTTAACCTTTTTATATGTTTTGATGGGAGCAAATATTCCTATATTGGAGTAATTTATAATTTGCTCTATTTGTTTCAATGAAAAATTTTGTGTAAAGATGGTTTTACGTGTTTTTCAGTATTTGGTAGTAATTAAAAAAATGAGTTAAAGGAAAACTATATTTTATTAACAAAAAAAGTAAGACTTATTTTTAAAGATTTTTTTTTCACTAATTTTTTTGAGAAAATAACTCTATCTCATAGCAATCTAAATAAGAGAATTTTTTTTTTTTTTTTAAAGAAACAAATACAGACGCAAGAGAGATGAAAATGGGTTATAAGTTATAATACAAAAGCACACCACAAACTTCACTCAAAAGTAATGATAAGAAATTATTTTTCAACTCATTTAAGAGTTTTACCAAGTATAAGAAAAAAAATACTTTAAAAAAAACTTTTTGAAAAATGACTCATTTTTTATAAAGTATTATCGCTTAAAAAAAATTGAAAAAAAAAAATCTTTGTTTTATTACTATAGGGTGGATTTTTTTTTTTTTTTTTTTTTGGGTGAAAATATAGGGTGGATGTGTAATTGTCATTATTTCCTATCCCTCATGTGCATTTATGATAATAACCCCTGTACCCCATGCCACACGGTGGATCTTCCCACTCATTCCTGGGTCAAATGGGGAGCTCGTTTTATAAGGGAAGAGACCCTTTCCGAGATTGACGCTGAGACTCGTGAGTAACAATAAAACTCTCGGCACTAATCAATGTGATTTTTTTTTTTTTTTAAAAGAAAAATCAATGTGATTTAATTTTAATTTAATCCAAGTATTTTTTTTGGCATTAAGAATGGTGGTTGTCCTAGCTAGTTTATTATACCTTACCAGATACTCATAAATAAGTATAGGGTTAGGATTTGTGGCCCAAGCCTAAAACAATAAATTTGTAGAGAGTAGGTGAAAGAGCTAAGTTGATTATGGAATCAACAACAATTAATTACAATCCTTAAGCACAAACCAACATGAATTTACACGTAAAGAATGGGTGTCCGAAGAGAGGGATATTATTGATTCTGTGGTGAATACAAATCTTAGGGTTACAATCAAGTTCTTTCCGTTTTCTTCCTTCCTTCCTCTTCCTCCCTCTTTATTGGCGCTTCTTTCCTTTATATAACCTCCCTTCTCCTCATCTTCATCGTCCACTTGTACCTCATCCGTGAATCTACTTGAGTATATGTCATGTCAAGCATCTCCTTTAGCTCTGTGTAAGTGGCGGTAGGTGAGGATACACTATTCAGGGGTCTTCTCCACATAAATGCGACCAGAAAAGTTGCTGCAGAGTATTAAATACGGTAGTAGCAGCTTTCTCTTTAGATATTTCTTCATTCTTATTGTCTCCAAGTATATTTAGAACTTATCTTGATCAGGAGGAGTCCTCAGAAGATCATCTTGACCTTTTATACGTTCAATTGATCCATACTATTTGCATCAGAGGAGTATAACCTCTTCGGACAGAAGGCGACCTCTTCAGATTGTAATCACTTTTCTCTCTAGGGGTTTCTCTTCCAGATAGGCCTTGCCTTTACCTTTCTTTCTCTTCGGACGCACAGTAATTCTTACGGCTCTAGGCCCCCTATGTTAGATTGGACCTTTTTCCCCCCACAGTAAGAAAGCTAAAATAATATTTATCATTTCAAAACACTATTTTATTTATTTTAATATCTCATTTTACAATACACTCAACATCAAAAGTTTTATTTTAACATTCAACACATTAAAATAATATAAATAAATAATAAAATAATATATCTAACATAATAAATAACAATTATAACCATCAACACATTAACTGTGTGATTGGCTCTGGCTTAGTATCTGTTTGGAATCTGTTTATTTTGCTAAAACTAAACATTTTTTGCTAAAAGTTTTGTAAATAAATGTAAAAGTTAACTAAAATAATACAATAAGACTCATGAATAATATCAAAAATTTCAATAAAACTCATAAATAGTAAAAAAAATAAGTTAATAATAAAATAAATTGACAAAAATAAGTAGAATGATTAAGTATTTATTATACGCTCAAAATATTATACTAATAAACCATCAATTCATCTTTTTCTTTTTTTTCTTTTTTTCTTTCGCATTCAATTCATTGAAAAAGAAAGTAGGGACGCCTAGCCCGCACAGGAAAAACGGGCACTTGGCTCCATTTATAACTCTTCGATGACCTTTTCTCGTAATAATTGAATATGTAGGGACAATTGAACTTGAACTTGATCAGGCTAGGGATTTCAACGAATAAATTTATTTAATGGGAAAAAGGGCGACCACACATTAAGGCTGAAATTTCTCCTTACTCATGAGCAATAGACAATGGCCGGTGGGAGGGGCCCATTGGAGTTATCGCCTGTGTCGGCAAAAAGGGTATATTCACCCCCAGATACTCACTTCTTCTGCTGCTATTTCTCTTTCTCAATCTATTTTCATAAAATCATCAATTATGACTATCACATGTCCACTCCTCCCCCCACATTTCAGGTAATTGCTAGTGGACCAACTCCTTTCTTTTATATATTTAATTATGCAGTTGTCTTGTATCTTTCATATCCTATAATAAAAGTAGTTTTTTTTTTTTTTTTTTACTTGAATCACAGAATAGTTAAAGAAAACAGAAGATTAATTATGATTGTCTCCCAACTCCTATAAGAAAAGATGGCGTGGTTATTCTTGGACTAACTTTTAACCATTTAAGTTTTTCATTTTCCTCGTTAAATATTGGTATTGATATACCATATTGAATATACTAGTATAGATGCAGAAGTGAAAGCATAAAATATAGAATACAATAACACACTAGAGTTACGTGATTCAGCCTAATGACCTATATCCATGGAGGAAACCCTAAAGGGTTATATCAATAATATATTAGAGTGTAGTACAAATCCTGTATTACAATGAATCATAACATGTGTATATATAGTAGACTAAACCCTAAACTAATAGACTTTTAGTACAAGTAGGGGACGACTTGGCTTGTACATAAAATAGAATTAGGCTTAGGCCTATACTAATGAGCTAATATATCTCTAACACCTTCTCTCAAACTCAAGATGAAAGTTTAATGAAACCTTAAGATTTGATAAAGTTGAGAAAGTCCCTTGAATGGAGTTTAGCTCTATGATGGTGGTTTGAGGAAGCCAATCATTTTGCAATATTGATGTGACTTCTAACGGTGGCATGACTATATCAGAGAGTTTTGACGATAGCAATAGGAAGCCAAAGTAGATGGACACATTGAAGAAACATCGAGAAAGACAAATATTGCTCTTAAATACACCGTAAAGACAGAAAACCAAAGCCATAGGAAGGTGACTCTGATACCGTGTTAAATATTAGCATTGATACACCATGTTGAATATACTAATATGGATATGGAAGCGAAAACATAAAGTATAGAACACAATAACACGAGGGTTACGTATGAGAGTTATGTGGTTTGGCCTAATGGCCTATATCCACGAAAGAAACTCTAAAATGCTACATCAATAATATATTAGAATGTAGGACAAATCTTTTGTTACAATGAACAATAACATATGTGTATATAGTAAACTAAACCCTAGACTAATAGTCTTCTAGTACAAGTAAGAGACTTGACTTACACGTAAAATAGAATTAGGCTTAGGCCTATGCTAATGGGCTAATATATCTCTAAAAGCCCTCTCACAATTTGTTAGAATTGGAAAACATACTTTATGTCCAATTCTATTCTACTCTTCATCTTCTTCCATTCAAATTGGTTCTTAGTGTCGACCAACCTAATTCGAGGTTATGGATAATAGTCTCTATCGAAATTTACAATACGCGTTTCTTTTGTATCTTGGACGTGTTTATTCCCCCCGTGGTCCCCAAACAAAAAATAATGGCATGTAGAAATTAGAAAAAGTGGTCCCATTAAAATAAAATTAAAAAATCAAAAGCACATAGAAAATATGTAAAGTTAAAGTTTAGTTTCAACTTTCAAACTCCTTTAGTCATCTGCTCTAACTCATCAGGTGATTTATAATACTATTTATCCGTATTTTTAATACAAGTTATATGACTTATTAAAAAAGTTATATAATTAAAAATACATGATTTTTTTCAATGTTAATGTAGTAGGTTGGAGGAAGAAAGTTTTAAACCAAGTTTAGAAGTAAATTTTTCATCATTAAGGTAGCAAGCAAAAAGCACCTAGAAATCATATTTTGCATCTTCATTTTGTTTATTTTGATTGTTGTGATAAGATCTATTGTAGCACTTTGGTTTAGGTCTTTACGGGATTGCTGTAGACATGAGATAGTTGGTAAATAGTAAATACTAAAGATCTGTCTAGATACCGTTTATTGCTGAAAACTAAAAACTAAAAATACTATAGAAATATAATTTTTAAATGTGTAAATAGTGCCGTAGGACCCAGTTTTAAAGAAAAAGTTGCTAACCCACAAGAAAAAACGCTTCTGTTGGGAAACGCGCTTTCCAAACAGAGGCTAAATACTACTGGCAACCATCTCTCTCTTTCCCATGACCCAATGATACTTTTTTTTTTTAATAATATATAATATTATTGCCAATGATCCTCTTAACCTACCAAGAAGAAAATTCTATTATATATTATTGGTTTAAATACATAAAATATGTTTATTATTGATTATCAAATATATATATATATATATATATATATGTGGGGCCAGGAAATTGTGCAGCCTTGGCCCACTCCAAGCCAGGCCCGAATGGTCCAATCCGAGGAAGGATGACTATCCGAGACAAATTTGAGGAGAAAACTCCTTTGGATCCACGCCGAAGACCCCCTCGTCCTCGGCATACTGAGGATAATTGTAAAGGGGGGGGGGGGAGACAAACCCAGAGCAAGTTGTCACCTCAACACTTAATACGTTCACCTAACCCTTTTGGCCGCATTAATGGGGATGCGACCCCCGGGCAGGGCTACATCGATCAGGGTGAACCACTTAAGTACGGATACGACCACTGATGGGACAAGCAGCTAGAGGAGAGGCCAATGAATGATCAACAGAAAGAGGAAGAGAGTAATATATAAGGGATACGAGCAGAGTGTAAAAGGGGGGGGAAAAAAAGAAAGAAGAGAGGGGCCTGGGAAACGAGCCTCCTCGGCCATTGGCCGAGGAGCATCCCTCAGTTGTAAATTGGTCTAAGTGTTTCTTTCAATAAGATATAGAGTAGTTCCGGCCCGGTGAAGGCCGGCCAGTGCCTAAACCTTTGACCCACTCTCTACAAATTCATTGTTCTGGGTTCGTTGGGCCTTTAACCCACATCCTGTGAGCTTGGGCTACGAAAACCGACCCTACAATATATATTTAGGGTAAATTTTAGCTACAAAATTGATTATAGCCTAAACCTACAACTTTACTTAATAAAATAAATATTATTACATATTTTAAAAATCTAACTGTTAAATTGCATGTTCTTTATGCTCATAATATACATGTCAAATTTTGTATCAATCAGATATTTTTATACTATATGATCTTATAAGCTTATATTTTATGCATTATTTTAAATTACAAAAAAGTGCAATTTAAATAATTTATTGATGACACAGCTATTAATCTTTAATTTTCTAGAAATTTTGCAAGTATAGAGGATATAAAAAAAATATGTAATCTAACAGTAGATTTATCAAAATTCACTCCCAACAAAAAAAAAAAAAATATATTGAGTAATGTTGTAGTTTTAAGCTACAACTAATTTTGTAGCGAAACTTTGTCCATATATTTATTATTGATTTAAATACATAAATTTCATTTCGATGGTGCACCATCAGATTAGGGTTAATGATTGAAAAATATTAATGTTTCTTTGGGACAAGATAATCCAATGACAAGCGCCCAACTAATATTTCTTGAAAAATCAATGGAAATATTTGGAGTTTAAATCCTCCCTCCCTCGTTATTGCAACTATCTAAACATTTATTTTGTTTTTAAAAATCCAATGACTGTCCAAAAAAAAAAAAAAACCTGAAGTTGAAGGTATATTAAGTGATGGTAAATAAAGAATCAGGGCACAAAGTAACCTTAATTTGGTTGATATAGTAATAGTCTGCCATATAGCAAGAAGCAACAAATTAATAGTCTACCGTTTTTTTTTTTTTTTTTATAATTTTAATAGTCTGCCGTATTGGCATAAGGTTTTGAGCACCTTCAATTGGATTTTGATTCTTTTATATATCTTTTGACGCAGGGAATGAAGACGAGGAACGATGTTTATGTCTGCTTATTGGGCAGAGCTATTAGTATTAGCAGTACTAGTGCTTCATTTTTAGCATCTCGTGTTTATTCTATGACAACTGATTAATTGTTTAGTATGTATGGGTTTGGATTTAATGTTTTCACGTTTGCATTTTGCGTTTTCACGTTTCCTTCTTTCTTTCTTTCTTTTCATTTTTCTTTTTTACTAGAAGTTGGTTTCACGTGGGACACAAACCTGCCAATAGGTACTGTGTACAATTTATAGGACCTAAAAATCTCACTTTTTAGCAATTTTTTAATTAAAAATGTGTTTCACAGCATTATTTACATATTTAAAAATTATTCTACTACAATATTTTCAGTTTTTAATTTTTAATTTTCAGTAAAATAAACAGTATTTAAAGATACTATAAGATTTGAATCATTGTTATTCTATGGTAATTTCATTTTATCCTCTAGTCAAGATATACCAGTCAAAACATTCTTATCATCTATGAACTTAAACGATAGGAGTTGAACGAGGTAGGTGGGTCTCGGATTTGGAGCATGTACGAACCTTGATGACTTGGATCTGGGCAAAGACAACCTAGATCTAGGCCGTTGTTCTTCACTTCCTAGTCCACCTATTTGGCCTCATTTGTTTTAACTTTTAACCTAATTCCGCCTGAGAAAGAGAGAGAAACTACACGGACTTGAGAGAGAGAGAGAGAGAGAGATAGAAGGCAGAGCAATTTTTTTTTTTTTTTTTTAAAGAAGAAGTATGAGATTTTAATTGTGTATAGAACATTTTGGTTGAATTTGTATATTGTGAATGAAGTTTGATGTTTTTAGAATTGTTTTTTTTTTTAAATAATACAAATCCAAATACTTTTCAAGCTAAATAAAATAAAATAGATTCAATAAAAATTTAGAACGGAAAATCTTTGAAATTTTAGAGCTTTTTTTTTTTTTTTCCAAAATTTTCATTTCTTTTTAATTTGTTCTTTCCAATTCAAATATATATGTGTGTGTGGGAGAACAGAGTTCGGCCCATAGCAAACCTGGGTTGAGCACTATCAATCATAGGCCCATCCCATGAATGAAAGTCCTGAGCTGATCTGCTTAGGCCATTGTTCTTTGCAGTGCCTGAGCGAACATCCTATATCCCCATGGAGGAGAAGTAGTGCCTTAAGGGAGTCCGCCAACCAAGCACAAGATTTGGCATTAGGTTCAAGTAGCGAGGAAAATTTGGGCTGTAAACGAGCCAAGTTTTGTCGAGTAGTGCATATTTGAGCTTGGCTTGTCAATAAAAATCAAATGCTCAAACTTGGCTTGAGCTTGAGTCAAGCCTAAAAATAATGTTTGAACTCGATCTTGTGAGAATGCCAAAAAGCTTGAGCTCGGCTTGGCTTGGCTTGATTAATTAGTCAAGCCAAACTCGAGCTCAAGTCAAGCTTTTTAGCTTGGGATCCAAAAAAATTGCATCATCAAATGCTTATATCACCAAAAATCAAGTAAACAAAAAACAATAATATACTCATTTTATCATGCTTCTAATGCCACTCATGATTAGAAATTGTTCAAATTACAATTTTACATAGTTAAATACATCCATTCATCACTCATTGTCCATAGCTTGAGTAATTGTTCAAAATACAATTTTTACATTCACATTTGTCATCCATGCAACTATAATCTTCACAAATCTAAATAAATTAACATTGCAAAACATATATAAATAAACAAGCTATAAATTAACATTCTAAAACATATGTATAATGTCATAATAATGAGCTTATTTAGTAAACATATATCAAACTATATAAATAAGCCTAAGCTCAGCATATTTTTATTGAACTCTATTGTTCACGAGCTTGTTCATAAACAATTTTTTTTTGTTTGGGCTCAGCTTGTTTATCAAACAAGCCTAAAACTAAGACTCAAGTTTAGCTTATTTATAAACAAATGAACATGAACGAGCTTTTTATCAAGCCAAACCCGAGTTGTTCATGAACAGCTTGGTTTGTTTACAGTCCTAGAGGAAATCATGCTAGCAACTGAACAATGGGCCCCACCTTTAACATAGGATTAAACACGTTGAAACAGTAGTCTATACTCAAAAGACCACCTAATCACCGCAGGTGAAGGGACCCACATGCCAACAAGATATTCTCTCATCATTTCGGTCCACTAACGAAAAGGTATAAAAAGGGAAGAAGGGGCTAGGCTCATGTGTGGAACATTTTTTAGGGGAGAGAAACATGAGAGAAAAGAGAGAAACTATAAACCAATATTTAGGGAAGGTGATCCAACTCGGGACACCTAAGGGTCACCTCAACCGCCTATGAACATCCTTGGGTAGCCATATTTTTAGCTATCAACCATCTCACAACGAGTTTTATTCACCAATTATTCAACAAACTTCTCTTGGGATCTCTCATTGTGGGCTATACCTAAAGTAACACACAAATTAATTAGGGGGTCAGGCCCAATAATCCTTATATTGAGCCGAACCATCACGATATATATATATATATATATATATATATATATATGTATGTATATGTGTATGTATGTGTGTGTATATATATATATATATTTTCTTAACTTAAGAAATTCAAAAATACCAAAATTATGTAGTTTTGGGATATTTAACGACAAACCCTTTGACAGAAGTGGACATAAGCATTACATTGAAAACAAATGAAAGTTAAAATATTAAAATGAGTAAATTAGAAATAGGACTAAATTGAATTTTAATCAAAGTTAGTGAGTGCAATTTATAATTTAACTATTATTTTTAGGACAAAATTTAGCTACAAAATTGGTTGTATTGCTACAACCTTACTCAATATCATTAACATTACTACATATTTCAAAAATCTAATTGTTAGATTGCTTGTTCTTTACGTTCTTAATACACATGTCAAATTTTGTATCAATCAAATATTATTTACTATATGATCTATAAGATTATATTTTATGCATAATTTAGGATATAAGAAAAAAATATAATCTAATGATGGATTTGTCATTCAATTCCAATAAAAAGATATTGAGTATGGTTGTAGCCTTAAGTTACAACTAATTTTGTAGCTCAACTTTGTCCTTGTTTTTATATATTATTAGACAATATTTAAAATACTTATTCATTGCTCTATAATAAAATATTATTTTTATGGATTAATTAAATATATAATAAACAATAGAGTTTAATTTTTTTTTTTTTAGGTTAAAAGTTATGAGTTCTATGCAAGCAAATGTTCACAATAGAACTTTGAAAGTGTTACAATGGAACATCACATGAGTTTGTACTAATAATAATAATAAAAAAAAAGTATACGTAAATTGTACTTAGGGTCTATGTAATCCTTAAAAATCATTTCAAATAAATCTTTAAGTGGAATTTTGACTATGGAATATAATGAATCTTTAAGCGACTGGTTCATATGAGTCATGAGAAACCTTTAATAAATAAATGAAATATAATGAACATATATATATATATATATTGGCTTTTTGCATTAAACAATATATATATATATATATATATATAAACCTTACATGTTAGAGTTTCTCTTCACTAGCGAAAGGTGGTTCCTCTCCATCTTCTCCTAGGTCGTAGAATAGCTATCCCTTCCTTGGAAGGTGTCTTTGTACCTTGAGGTAACAGGTTTACCTTCAAGGTTTAGTGGTTTTCCTTTCTTTCGGGGGTGGGGAAACACTTTTTTCTTTGTTCATTCCTGAGTTTTCTTTTTTTGTTGGGAGTTTCTGGTTTTTGTTTTTTTTTTTTTTTTTTTCAGCATTATGGAGGAGTTAGCAAAATCTTGGAGTTGTCTTACTCTCTCGGACGTGGAGGGTTCCCAAGTTAGTATCACAGAGGAAGAAGCAATTCCAGAGTTTGTTCTGGCGGCAAAGTTTCTTACCAAGAGGGCTTTGAATGTGGAGGCTATTGCCAAAACATTCACACCCATATGGAGGATGAAAAACGGTTTTAGGGTGACAAAAGAGAGCGACCACGTGGTGCTCTTTACTTTCGATAACCAAACTGATCTGGAGCAAGTTCTTAATACAGAACCATGGAGCTTTGATAAGCACCTTATGGTTTTGCGTAGGCATGACAAAGAGGTTGATGTATCAGAGATTGATTTTAATATGGTGACTTTCTGGATACAGGTACATGATTTACCAGTTCGTTTTCGAACAAGAGCTGTAGCAGAAAAGATTTGTGGTGCTGCTGGCTTGGTAGATAAGAACACGGAAGAGGGTGTTAGCATGGGAGATGGCTTTGTTCGAGTAAGAGTGAAGGTGGATATTGCAAAACCTTTATGCAGAGGCCGTGTGGTTTCTTTGGAGAATGGGAAGGACATTTGGGTCTCCTTTAAGTATGAGAGGTTGTCAAATCTGTGCTACTGGTGCGGTAGACTCACTCACGATGATTGGGATTGCGAGCTGTGGATTGAGAGTGGTGGCACGTTACCATCTGAAGCCCAACAGTATGGTGCATGGATCAGAGCATCTCCATTTGTGCGATCAAAGAGAAGCTCAATATCTATTCCGGGTTTCTACAAACAAAAAGCTCCAGGTCCAAACACAACGACCACCCCAAAGCAAACTGCAAAACCACCGATGGTGATCCAACGTGGAGGTCTGGTGCCGGAGATTATCAAGTCAGATCAAGGGAGTGAGACGTTTAATAAGGAAGGAATTAAGTCTCCTGATATTTAGGAGATAAATCCATTGGAGTCAATGCCTTTCCATACGGATTCACATATGGAGATTGAAGTCACTGCTGGAGATACAGATCAAATTAAAGGGAGATTATCTGCTGAGTTGTTTGAAGAGAAATTAGAGGAGATAAATAGGGAATTGAATAAATTTGACACAGCAGTAGATTTTCAGCCCAAATCAAACTCTCCCACGGGTAAGGAAAATATTGTGGAGTCAATGACAATAAATGAGATGTTCATGAAGGCCACTCAAGCACATGCAACACCATCAGGCAGTACCCGTGCACCTTTAACTGTTCTATCTAATGTTTCAAAAATCAACACAGTGAATGCAGCTACCTGGAAGCGTCAAGTAAGGTATTCCACAGGCACGGATGTTATTATGGAAGATGCAGTGGGTTCAAAGAGGAGTGTTCATCCTACAGGGGGTCAGCCGGAGTTACAGAAAAAAAAGAAAACTGTTTCTCGGGTTGGCAAAGGTGACAAAGAGATATTGGCAGAGGCTGGTTCCCAGCCCCGCCAGAACCAATGAGTCTTTTATGTTGGAACTGTCGGGGACTTGGGAACCAACGTACAGAGAATCAGCTCACAGACTTAGTGTGGGCAAAAGATCCCTCCGTTGTGTTTTTAGCCGAAACATGGACGGATGAAGCTAGGCTAATTCTTATTCAAGATCGTTTCAAGTTTAAGCATAGATTTATTGCACCTAGGAGAAATAAATCAGGGGGTTTAGTGATGTACTGGAAAGAGGAGATTGATTTAACCATAGAGACTTTCTCAAAGAACCATATTGATGCCACAATTTGCAAAAACAAGGAAAGGGAGTGGAGATTCACTGGTTTTTATGGAGAACCGGATACTCAACTTAGACATGAAGCCTGGGCATGTTTGAGAAATTTGAAAACACGAAGTCAAGCACCTTGGCTATGTGCGGGAGATTTTAATGAAGTTATAAAGAAATCAGAAAAATTAGGCAGTAGAACTCGGCCTCATAGTCAAATGCAAGCTTTTAGAGACATATTGGATGAGTGTGGTTTTATGGACCTTGGTTTTGTGGGATCCAAGTTTATGTGGCATAAGCATTATGATAATTTCACAGTATGGAGAGATTGGATAGGGCGGTGGCAACAAATGAGTGGTTTTCTTTGTTCCCGGATACACAAGTTCAGCATCTTAATGTTACCACTTCAGATCATAAGCCCTTGTTCATTAAGCCGGATGGAATGGACTGCAAGCAACAGAGGCCTTTTCGTTTTGAGCAGATGTGGATGAGTGATTTGGGGTGTGAGGTAACAATTGAGGCGGTATGGCAGCAGGTAGGAGATGATCCAAGGGGTGAAAAAGTGATAAAAAAAAAATTGATAAGTGTGGGAAAAGGCTAACCAAATGGAGTAAGAATTGTTTCAGAAATGTGAAATGGGAGTTGGAACAAAAGAGGAAACAATTAGTCCAGGCCGAGAGGGTGGCATGCAGTGGGGGTTCGGTGAGTTTGATGAGGAAATTGGAGAAAGAAATAAATGAACTTCTTGATAAAGAGGCACAAATGTGGGGGCAACGGGCTAAGGTGCAATGGCTAAAAGATGGGGATAGGAATACGAGGTTTTTTCATAGCAAAGCATCACAACGAAGAAGGAAGAATTACATCAAAGGGTTGTATGATAATGATGGTCAATGGTGCACTAATCCTGGCCGAGTGGAAGAGATTGTTTTGGAGTTTTATCAAGCTCTTTTCACTTCCCAAAACCCGGAGAATTTTGATGAGATTTTGGCACAAATACCTCAGGTAGTAACAGATGAGATGAACAATGACTTGATGGCTGAGTTTCAAAAAGAAGAGGTTGAGACAGCTCTTAAGCAGATGGCTCCGCTGAAATCGCCTGGACCGGATGGAATGCCACCAATTTTTTACCAACAGTATTGGTCTTTGGTGGGAAACGATGTGGTTGATGATATTCTTTATTTCCTAAATTCGGGTAATCTCCCTCCATCTTTGTGTCATTCATTTATAACTTTAATCCCTAAAGTTCATAGTCCTGAATATATTTCACAATATCGCCCTATAAGTCTCAGCAATGTATTGTATAGAATTTTTTCAAAAGTGTTGTCAAACAGGTTGAAGAAGATTCTTCCCCACATAGTGTCAGAACAACAAAGTGCTTTTGTTAAGGACAAATTGATTTCCGACAATATTATGGTGGCTTTTGAAACCCTCCATTATATGAGAAACCACAGTTCGGGGGAGACGGGGTATATGGCACTTAAACTAGACATGAGTAAGGCGTATAATAGGGTGGAGTGGTTGTATATGGAGAAATTGATGAAGCGGATGGGTTTTTGGAGACACTTGGGTAAATCTGATGATGCAATGTATTTCACAGGCTACTTATTCTGTATTGATTAATGGAGAACCACATGGCCACATCACACCCTCGAGGGGGCTGCGCCAAGGAGACCCTTTGTCTCCTTACTTGTTCTTATTATGCACGAAAGGGTTCCATGGTTTGTTGAGAAAAGCAGAGGAGAATGGTGATATAAGGGGTGTTTCTATTTGTCGAAGTGCACCAAAGCTAACACATCTTCTTTTTGCAGATGACAGCCTTATTTTTTGCAGGGCTAAAATTAATGAATGTGAGAAGCTTTTGGAGATCCTAGCCACTTATGAGCAAGCATCGGGGCAACAAATAAATAGAGATAAAACTACTCTATTTTTTAGTAAGTCCACTTCCCAGCAAATGCAAGCTTCAATTCAAGCTGCCCTTGGAGTACCCGTGGTCAGGCAATATGAGAAGTATCTAGGATTACCAAGTTTTATTGGGAGAAAAAAGAAGGATAGCTTTGACAACATTAAGCAAAGAGTCTGGAAAAAGCTTTAAGGTTGGGAAGGAAAGCTTCTATCACAAGCGGGAAAAAAGATTTTAATTAAAGCGGTGGCTCAAGCATTACCTACCTATACTATGTCATGTTTCAAATTACTGGTTACTCTTTGCTATGACATAGAAGCTCTCATTAGAAGATTCTTTTGGGGGCAGCGAGGAGATAGTCGAAAGGTACATTGGGTAAGGTGGGAAGAGTTATGTAAGCCAAAGTAGCAAGGAGGGATGGGCTTCAAGGATTTATCCCGTTTTAATGATGCTTTGCTCGCTAAACAAACTTGGAGACTCCTACATGATAAATCCTCACTGTTTTACTAGATTTTTAAAGCGAGATTTTTTCCAAATTGTTCAATCATGGAGGCCTCTTGTCCAAGCTCGGCATCCTATGCTTGGAAGAGTATTATAAAAGGGAGAGATGTGATTAAACGTGGAGCTATTTGGAGAATTGGAGATGGGAAGTCAGTCCATATTTGGGGGGACAGGTGGCTACCACAAAAATTTTCAGCAACTGTTTTATCTCCACGGGTAGGTGGTTTGGCTAAAGCAAAAGTCCAAAGCTTGATTGATGAGGAACGAAGATGCTGGAAGAGTGAGTTAATTGATGAAACCTTGTTGGATTTTGAAGCAACAATGGTGAAAAGCATTCCTCTTTGCCTCATCACACAACCGGATGAATTAATTTGGCCTCACAGTGCAAATGGAGGCTACACAGTCAAGTTGGGTTATCGATTTCTGCAAACAGAATTTTAGAATCAACAACCAGGTCAGTCTGATCCTTTGATGCTCAAGCCACTGTGGAAAGGGATATGGAGTCTCAAAGTGCCAAGCAAAGTGAAGAATTTAGTTTGGAGAGCTGTCAAAAACTCACTCCCCACAAAGCAGAACCTAGTTAAAAGAAAGGTGTTAACTGATGACTGCTGTGATCATTGTAAAATGCAGAAAGAAGACACCATTCATGCTCTCTACCTCTGTCCGAAGTTGGAGGAAATTTGGCTCTCAAAACAAGCTTGGAACCAGTGCAGTCTACGGCAAGTGACAAGCTTTGTTGATCTTATGGGCTACATTTTGGCAGAGAACAGGGACCCGGACCTGTTTGCTATGGTTGTTTGGGCTGTATGGAAGAGAAGGAATGAAATGGGGGTAGGGAAAAGAGGAGAAAATCTCCCAAACCTGATGCAGCAAGCTCGAACCAGATTACAAGATTTCTTGCTGCATAATTCTGCAGCAACGACATCTACGGGACAACCTCCAACACACTGGCAGCCCCCAGCGCACCAACAGTACAAGATTAACTTTGATGGGGCACTTGTCAAGGATGAAAACCAGGCGGGTTTAGGGGTGGTGATTAGAGACAGCAAGGGACAGGTGATGGTCTCCTTGGCACAGCGAATCCTACTACCTAGTACAGACATTGAAGTTGAGGCCTTGGCAGCTCGGTGGGCATTGGAGTTGGCATTGGAAACGGGTCTGCTTGCTCACTCCCAAGTGCAGGAGATCGTAGCAATATAATTCTCGGAGTACCGAGGTTGAACCACAAGGAGCAGGATAGATTCAAAGACAATAAAATAAAATAAAAATTTGGGTGAAGAAGAAAAATACTTTTGCTTGGTGATTGTTAACAAGAATAATAATAAAAACTTATTTAAATCAATAATGTAAATACTAGGGCATCGGGGTGTTTCCCTATATCAATATGAAATTCTTTGTGATCTAAGAAAATATCTATTTCATAATTGATTATTCTTATACAATTAAAAACTTATGATTCGGTTGAACTGAGACAATTCAAGAACGCATGATAACCTCAATTAATAATGAGGTTAGAAAAGTTTTCAAAAAAACCCATTCACTTTAAAACCTGATTTCTATTTGAAACTATTAGAAATTCCTCTAAACAATAAAAAAAAACATGATTGAACTTATTGAAAGCATGGAAGAACTAATACATCAAAAGAAATCTAATTGAACAATCAAATATGTTATTGATAAAATCTTAAAAAGAATCACATTGAATATTCATACCGCACAGAAGAAACATACCCCTAGCTCTAGCAAAGAGTTTAGGCTGCCATTAAAGAAAGGAAAATACAATTTTTTTCTCTGGTAAAATTCGTTCTCACAGCCTCCCTTCTAAAACCCTAATGTCTAAGTCTAAAGAAAATAAAACTTTTCACTATTTAAATTTCCGTCCAGGTTTACAGCAGTAACTTATGAGTTAATTTCGGCCTTCCAAAGTTGAGAATTTGGAAAAACTCAAAACTGAAAAGTTGTAGATATTTAAGTCACGGTTCCAACCCATCTGGCCTTGTGTCAATTGGATTTTTGAGGAGAGAGATACGCTCAAAATACGGATCAGTGCTCAAATCAAATTTTTCCTTTTCAGATTCTGCCTCTTTGATTTCTTTCTTTATTTGAAGCTTCCAATCATGTTAGATGACTCCAGCTGCACCTCCTTAGACATTTAGGCATGGTCCTTTAGCTCCACTTTAATTCTAGTTTGGCCTCCATTCTCTCACAAATTCCTGTAAACTCATCTTTCTCACATGATTTCCTGAAAGTAGAAAATTACACACAATGAATAGCATCTTATTCAAGAAATTATGTAAAGATAAATAATAGGGACTAATACAAATTATGGCTTAATTATACAAATTAAGCATAGTAATAAGGAGATAACGCCCACATAAATATATAACAAGTACACATTTTAAGGCGTTATCACACCCCCCCAACTTAAATCTTGCTAGTCCCTAGCAATCCACAAAGCACTTATGTCTACTAAAAGTGAAAAATTAAAACTAAAATACAAGCCACTTTCGTAGGCTACACGACTGCACTTCCCATGTGCAGTAAGTCTTTGAACCCCTAAGTCACCCTAGTGGACGAGTTTACTCTCGTGAGGGTTTGCAGTGACTCTACCCACAAAAGTCAAAGGTTCCTTGAAAATTCCTGCAACAAATGTTATTCTACTTTATCATTATATCATACAAATGAACTTTCAATTTTTGAGTTGGGATACTATTCATCATATTAAAGAGCTTTCACTAGCTTCACTTTTGGAGTGTGTGTGTGCATAGCCCATCCAGTCAAACCAACTTTTCCAAACATGCATAGACCAAGAATAATCTAGATTAGAGCCTCTACTCCAAAACCTCTCTTAGGTCATCAACACTCTGAAAGAACACACATAGAAGTAATGGTTTCTCTCTTCAAATCACATGTGAACAAAAAGGAAAGAAGAAGTTTTAAGAATATCACATGTGTATACAAAAACAGCCGCTAATACAACCGAAAAAGATCTCTTGGAAAGGATGTTGAATTCCTGGAAACGTGAGGTTAATACCATTCTCATCCCTAGTTTTTATCCCAAATACATACCAGCCATGCACCTTTAGGATCAAGTAGGACTTTAAGCCCAATGGTAGTATAATCTTATGGCTAGGTAAAGGCAAACTGCTCTCTTTGAAATATGAGGTATATGAATCAAATGCAGAAAATTCAAGCCAAACCCAACTCATAGCAGTAACAACCAACTTGAATCAAAACAACCTTTACTCAACCATATAACCTTTCTGAAATACATGAAAGATGTGTAAGACACCAATGATTTATATGTATGTCTTCTCTTTCTTTTTTCTTTTTTCTTTTTTTTTTCTTCTTTTGGATTTTTTTTTTGAAAGAAAAGAGAGACAATGGTGGTATCTAAACATATCAATTGCTCAAAACTTGAACCCCCAAAAACAAAAATGTTTTGTGGTATTGTGAAAATATTTCTCATGGCTCAAATGATGGTGACAATGGTTAATGTAAAGGTAGGCTGAATATTTGTTTAGCTGGTGACAAAGGATTGATGGCCTTAAGCTCTCATCTCCTAAAATTCCACATAAACCAGCATGCCTAAGGACAAAAATAAGTAAGATCATGATATATCTCCCCAAAATGTTTCCAGTAGTCAACCAAAAAATATAGAGATCTTTTACAAAAACTGAAGCATATGAGAGAAATTTAAGAGTTCAAACAAAGATATACTCTCACAAAGAAAAGTAAGGCTCAAAAACTCTCCTATGGGTTGAGTTTCAGCTTATATCTAGCTTGTTCATGATCCATGCATATCCAACATCCAACCGTCCGCTAACCTGGCTATTGTGCTCAAAAGTTTCCAATTGTGCTCTTCATGAAAGAGTCTTAATATAACAAATAGTATAACCAACTCAGCATTATTCATTCCATCACATGATATAAAAATAAAGCTTATAACTCTTCTGCATTCAAATTCAAGGTTTTTTTTTTTTTTTTTTTAAATAATAATTGAAAAGTTGCAACCAAAAAGAAAGGGAAAAAAAAAAAAAATCATGCAAGGTGCAGCAAAATGTGTAGACCTCTCCCCTCAACTAAAATATTGCATTGTCCTCAATGTATCAAAGCCAAAATAAATTCAAGTATAAAGGGAAGAAGTTACCTTAAGCATTTGAAATTTATTTTTTTTTTGGAAATTTCTTTCACACCTGCAAATGTTAGCTCACAAAAGAAAAATAATAACAAAACAAAAAAACAAAAAGCATAAACAAAAACAAAAGGCAAAAAGAAAAAAAAAATTAAAACAAATATGGTACAACTTCATAAGGCTCTTTCAGAGTTCACGTAGCATCCCAATAGGCAGGGATCTCCAGTGACATAGACTTCTCCTCAGATATAACTTCCCCTAAGAATGGTTTTAACCTTTGTCCATTTATTTTCAAAATCCTACCATCTCTAGAGTCCTCAACTACTACAGCTCCATTGTTAAACACTTCCCTTACAATGAAAGGGCCATCCCACCTAGGTTTTAACTTACCTGGGCCTAAATATGCATATTTAAGACCACTGGCCAGTGGCTTAAGTTCCAGTTGTGGTGCCTTTTCACTTGAATGCACATGCTTTTTTTCCTTTTCTGGTAGCTCCTTAAAGTAAGGCTTCCATCCTTTATTAATTGCCATCATTTGTTGTTCTTCCAAAACCTGTGAGGAATCCAACAAAGAAAAATTTTCAGATATATGAATATCACATTCTAAATCATAAGAATCAACAAAATTATTAAGAAGAGTTTCAAGAGGATCAGAAAAACAATTCTTATTAAACTCTTCTTTAACCACCGCCTCAATGAGGTTCACATAAGCACAATCATCATCCTCATGTGGTTGTTTAGCCACATGAAATATGTTTAGCTCCGAAGTCATGGAACCAAAAGTGAGTTGCATCCTTCCATTCCTGCAATTAATTAAAGCATTAGCTGTGGCAAGAAAAGGTCTACCCAAAATAATAGGGGTATGAACACTAGGATATAAAACAGGTTGGTAATCTAGAACAATAAAATCAACAGGATAATAAAATTGTTCAATTTTCACCAACACATTCTCAACAATCCCTCTCGGTTCCCTTACAGAGCGATCAGCCAACTGTAAAGTTATTGAAGTAGGTTTCAACTCACCAAGTCCAAGTTTTTGATATATACTGAAAGGGATCAAATTAACACTTGCCCCAAGATCTAGCAATGCATGCCCCATGATGTAATCTCCAATAGTACAAGAGATTGTAGGACAACCTGGATCCTTATACTTTGGTGGGGTCTTATGTTGAATAACTGCACTTACCTGTTCTGTTAGGAATGCGGTCTTCTTCACATAATGCTTTCTCTTGATGGTGCATAAATCCTTAATTACCTTGGCATATGCAGGCACTTGCTTGATAACATGCAATAATGGCAAATTTATCTTGACTTGATGCAAATGCTCTGATATCTCAGATGCAGTGTCCAATTTCCTAGGTAATTTTAAGGCTTGTGGAAATGGTGGAGGGATTGGGCATTGTTCAATTTCACCAAATTCAAGTGACTCAGTTTCATCCTTCTCTTTTTCAACTGGGGTCTCCTTAGATTTCTTAGTTACTAAAGGAGAACTTTTATCAATCTCTTTACCACTCCTCAAAATGGTCACAGCTTTTACTTCCTCATGTTTATCCTTAGAGCCAATTTTTAGATTTTGATTGATGGGATTGGGTTGAGTTTGGGAAGGAAGCTTCCCTCTCTCTATCCCACTCAATGAATTTGTAAGCCTAGTTATATGACTCTTGGTCTCTCTTACCTCTTCATCTAGCCTAGTGAGCATGGATTCAAACTTTTGATTTTGTTCACTTTGCCTTTGGATGAAAGTACTAAGTGCATCCTCCAAGGAAGTTCTAGATGATGATGATGCATGTGGTGAATTAAAATTCCTTGGAGCAGGAGGATTCAACACATTGTCACTCTTATAACTCAAATACGGATGGTTTCGCATATTTGGGTTATAATTGTTAGAATATGAAGAATTATTTGGCCAATATGAATTAAATGCATGTACTTGTTCTTCTGGCACATTCAAGAATGATGAAAGTAATGCACATTCATTTGTAGCATGATTTATCTCATGACAGATTTTACACATCTCCATTGGGTCCTCTCTAAAGGTAGCACTAACACTCCTACTTCCTTTCATTTTGAGTGCTTCAATTTCTTTAGTTAACATGCTAATTTTTGCACTCATGTTATCATCTTCCCTCAACTTGAAAACGCTTCCACTAGAAGTGGTAGTGTTAGTTCTAGTCCTATCAGTGGAGTCCATAGGGCAAGGTCCAGTCCATGTGTTAGAGTTTTCAGCAATCTCATCAAGATAATCCATTGCATCTTCGGGTTCTTTCTGTAAAAAGTCCCCTCCGCATGAGAGTTGAATAAATTGTCGGTCCCTAGGTGTAAGTCCTTCATAAAAATAGCTAACTAATCTCCAATCTTCATACCCATGATTTGGGCAGAAATTGAAAAGATCTTTGTACCTTTCCCAAGCTTGGTATAAGGTCTCATTTTCACCTTGGACAAAACTAGCTATCCTTTTTTTTACTTGCTGGACTTTGTGGGGAGGAAAGTGTTTCTTAAAAAACTCTTTGGCCATCTCCCCCCAACTACCTATAGACCTAGGTTTCAAGGTGTAAAGCCAACTTCTTGCCTTATCCTTAAGAGAAAAAGGAAAGAAACGTAATTTAGCAGTCTCAATAACATTTTGTGCATAGAAACTACTAATTACCTCTTCAAAAGCTCTAACATGGACATAAGGATTTTCATTTTCTTGTCCCCTAAACTCAGGAAGTATTGCTAGTAAACCTTGTTTCAATTCTACATGTGGTGCATTAGGTGGAAACATGATGCATGAAGGAACAGAATTTTGTGTGGGATGCAACAATTCATACATAGTTCTTCTATTCTCCTCATGATTATTACGTGTTTCATCACCCATGATTGATGAAGAAGGTGAAGGCAAAGGTGTGTCAAAAAGATTACCAAAATAAGTTTCAAAAATTTCTAATCTGCCTCTCTTGTTTCTAACCCAAATGCTCATGTAACAATGAATCCACAATAAAATAAAATAAAATAAAAACAAATAGAAAAATAAAAACAAAAAAAAGGGAAAAAAATTGGAACAAAGTTACCAATAGAAGAATTTCCACTAGTTGTGCTTTGCTCCTAAAAATTGCCTCTGAACACGCAACAGCTCCCCGGCAACGGCGCCAAAATTGCTTGCTCACTCCCAAGTGCAGGAGATCGTAGCAATATAATTCTCGGAGTACCGAGGTCGAACCACAAGGAGCAGGATAGATTCAAAGACAATAAAATAAAATAAAAATTTGGGTGAAGAAGAAAAATACTTTTGCTTAGTGATTGTTAACAAGAATAATAATAAAAATTGATTTAAATCAATAATGTAAATACTAGGGCATCGGGGTGTTTCCCTATATCAATATGAAATTCTTTGTGATCTAAGAAAATATCTATTTCATAATTGATTGTTCTTATACAATTAAAAACTTATGATTCGGTTGAACTGAGACAATTCAAGAACGCATGATAACCTCGATTAATAATGCGGTTAGAAAAGTTTTCAGAAAAACTCATTCACTTTAAAACCTGATTTCTATTTGAAACTATTAGAAATTCCTCTAAACAATAAGAAAAACATGATTGAACTTATTGAAAGCATGGAAGAACTAATACATCAAAAGAAATCTAATTGAACAATCAAATATGTTATTGATTAAATCTTAAAAAGAATCACATTGAATATTCATACCGCACAGAAGAAACATACTCCTAGCCCTAGCAAAGAGTTTAGGCTGCCATT
Source organism: Quercus variabilis (assembly GCA_030445155.1). Classification (NCBI taxonomy): domain Eukaryota; kingdom Viridiplantae; phylum Streptophyta; class Magnoliopsida; order Fagales; family Fagaceae; genus Quercus; species Quercus variabilis. Next base: position 38,253,700 of record CP129446.1, on the reverse strand, counting down.
AAAGAAAGGAAAATACAATTTTTTCTCTGGTAAAATTCGTTCTCACAGCCTCCCTTCTAAAACCCTAATGTCTAAGTCTAAAGAAAATAAAACTTTTCACTATTTAAATTTCCGTCCAGGTTTACAGTGGTAACTTATGAGTTAATTTCGGCCTTCCAAAGTTGAGAATTTGGAAAAACTCAAAACTGGAAAGTTGTAGATATTTAAGTCACGGTTCCTACCCATCTGACCTTGTGTCAATTGGATTTTTGAGGAGAGAGATACGCTCAAAATACTGATCAGTGCTCAAATCAAATTTTTCCTTTTCAGATTCTGCCTCTTTGATTTCTTTCCTTATTTGAAGCTTCCAATCATGTTAGATGACTCTAGCTGCACCTCCTTAGACATTTAGGCATGGTCCTTTAGCTCCACTTTAATTCTAGTTTGGCCTCCATTCTCTCACAAATTCCTGTAAACTCATCTTTCTCACATGATTTCCTGAAAGTAGAAAATTACACACAATGAATAGCATCTTATTCAAGAAATTATGTAAAGATAAATAATAGGGACTAATACAAATTATGGCTTAATTATACAAATTAAGCATAGTAATAAGGAGATAACGCCCACATAAATATATAACAAGTACACATTTTAAGGCATTATCAGGGTCTCAATAAGGGAGTTTTGGAGGGTGATTCACTGATCCTCATGAACGCTTTGAAGTCTAACTCCCACAGCCTTGCACAGTTTGGTCATATTATCAATGATATACATTACCTAGCCTCTCAGTTCCCCATTATTTCTTTTTCTCATGTAAGGAGGCATTGTAATAATGTAGCTCACTCCATTGCGAGACGGGTAATTTCTTTTTCTTCATTACAAGTCTGGATGGAAGATGTACCACCAGAGATTGCAGATGTGCTTCAGGCTGATTTAATAGCCTTAGTTGAATAAAAGTCTTATGATGTGGATTCTCAAAATATATATATATATATATATATATATATATATATATATGCGCGTGTGTGTATGTATGTATAAATTTCAGTCGTTAATTTATCTTTTTAACTCAAATCTTGATTACGTCACTCTTTATGATTCTTGAAAAAATGTCTAGAATAAGTTTAAGTTTACTCAAAAAGTTTGTGGCAATTCCATGAATTTTGAATCTCTACTTGGTACAATTGCATCGGGGATTAGAGCCTTTATGTTCATGGCATGAACCTAGCTGCAATTTTCGGTAATATTTTCGAAGATAAATAAGATTAAAAGAGAAAAAGAAAAAAAGAGAGAGTTTGAGAATCTAAGGCCATCTCAAAAGGCGTTAACTCTAAGTCGTTTAGGGAAGGGAATCACATTTACTTCTTTCTCTTTTTTCTTTATTTTTGAGGAATTGGAATCACGTTTACTTATTGTGTACTTCTATTGATGGAGAGCTGTTTAAATTAATTGAAACAATAGAAATGACATATTAAAAAAATTATATATATATATATATATATGTGTGTATGTATATAACCATGAATCATACTTACGTAAAAAGTTGGGAGAATAGAAACCCTCATCATTCAAATAATATTACTGTACAAGCAAGGTGAGTTTTGAGAGTAAACAAAAAGAGATTTTGAGATTACCAAAACTTAAAGTAGCGCCAAACAAGTGAACAACTACTTGGACGACAACGATCGACCGCAGCAACAGTAAACAACAACCTAAAAAAACAAAAGAGAAAAAAGTTAAAACCAAAAAAAGTCCAAAGAACCAAACATAACCTTTCCCCACCACCACTCTAATTTTTATATTTTACATTATATAATGTTTCCCTCTAAAATCAAATGTGCTGCCTATTCAATAATAATAACAATAACCTTTCAAAAAATAATAATGCTGCTGCGTAGCGCAGGTCCAATCATGCCCGGCAAATTAATTGAAAAGAAGGTCGAAGTTGATGGGATTTGATTTTGATTTGATGCACCGAACTGACACGTAATATGATTGCATAACAAAGATATGGATATGATTGGTAGAGATAGAAGAATTCAAGTATAGTTGACAGCATTATTAACGGATTGAATTATAAAAAAAAACTTGTTAGAGACTGAGTGGCCACGTTTATGTCTGATCGTGTGGCCACGTTTACTTCAATGGAGAGGAGAGAGACTGAGCGAGTGATGGGGGCTATTTTTTTGGGTGATTAGAGACAGACCGGTACTGGTTAAGCTTCATTGGAGTATATGATGTAAGTTGTAACCTACTGGTCAAACTGTCAAAGTCTTTTTTCTTTTTTTTCTTTTTTTTTTTGTAATCAACTGGTCTTTTTTCTTTTTCTTTTTCTTTTTCTCTTGTCAGTTGTCTGAATGCAACCTGCTGGTCCGACTCAGACAATGAAGTTTCTCCATTTCAAAAACGTGGACTTTTTTTTTTTTTCTCTTTTAAATTGTAAATTGTTTTTTTGATTCAGTTGGATACTGTACTTTTTGAGAAAAAGGGTGATTTAAAAAATTACAGTATAAAATTGAGTTTTTTAAAAAAGTAGAGCATTTGATAAAAGTTGATAAAAAAAGTTTTTGAAAAAATTGAGTGTATTGCTAGTGCTTATAAAAGTAACAGTTTGAATTATAAATTATCAAAAATGACAAAATGTATATATAAGGAAATTTATTTCATACCTAGTATCAACTTCTTAATAATAATAATAATAATAATAATTACTTTATGTTAATAATAAATAATTCTCTTAATAAAACATTTTGTAAAAAAATATTTGGCTTTAGCATTTCATAATATTTTGTAAAAAAATGTTACATCTACAATATTTTTGTAATATTTTTACAACGATATGGTAAGTTTTTATTAGTTTTAATTTGAACCTATTAATTAAATTATTTTTTTTACTTATCAATAACAATCAATAATAACTATCACTTAAATTTTATTATGAAATTATTATAAAAATGTTGTGAAATAATTTGAAGTTATCCTACTTATATTTTCTTCCGGATAGCTTTACCCAAACCCAAAACATTTTTTTTTTTTTTTTTTGTCTTTTTGTCTTTTTTGTCTTTCTAAGTTGTCCTTTTCTATTACTTTCCTCCATACATTTCATTTCATTTCATCCCAATTTTATCTTCTCTCACCGGCCACCCTCTTCTTTCTAATTTGTTATTTTTTTTCTCTATTTTCCTTCACAGACATACCCTTAATCTTCAGAGGCCAAATAGATGGATATTCTTCTCTACCCAGAATTAACAAGCTTATTTGGGGGTGAGGGCATTCAAGAGAGAGACCGAGATGTTAGGCTTGGCAAGTCCAGCAAAGAGTTTGGTCAATAGCAAGTAGCAACATTTGATTTTCTAACGGTAATATGTGTTCAATTATTGGGGTTTTTGTGCTTTTTGTCTTTATAGAGGGGTAAAGTTGGGTTTTTAAGAAAAAATTGTTGGCAATTTAGGAAAAGGGTGTATCCAACGATAATATTTATGTTTGAACTAAAGCGCGTTTTGCAATTGTAGCTCAAAGGCAGCCAAAAAAAAAAAAAAACCACTATTTGGGGGACAAAACGTGCTTTTAAATTTTTTTACCAAACACGCTTTTTCACTTTTTGGGTTGATAAACGCGCGTTTTAGACCCAAATTCTCAAACCAAACAGACACTTAAGCCTTGCCAACAAAAGTAAATTGAAGTGGGTCCTGATTATTTAAAGCCGAATGAAGAACCCAAAAATTTGCAATTTCATGAAAATTAGGCCCCAACACATCATTAAACAAAACGGCCTCACAAAGTCCATTATCTATTTTCGAATTGCATTCACCACACGAATTTGGTTTCAAAGCTCAAAGTTGTTCCCTACACAAATCAAACTTCCACAGGTTGAGTCAAAAAGTTTTGGTCTCAACCCACAATAGACCCCACCTAATCAAGTGGAGCAAAAATAGACCCATTACCAACTGTCACTAACCACAGGTTGAGTCGGTTTTGACTAAGGTGAATGACAATTGGATTCCAAAATTTGAGCCTAACATCACATTCTTAATATAGAGACCTAAATTAATTGAGAATAACATTGAGAGATGTCGAGGCTGGGTCAAAGATCGAGAACAATGGCACCAATGCTTGCTTCTTTTCCTCTATATTTTTCTTGATTGATTCCCTGAAAATTCAACAGACTACTAGCGAAATTATTCCCTCAATATGAATTGTTATCTAAATAAGAGTTAACTGAAGAATTAGCTTTAAACATATTTTTAAAATTAAAAAAAAAAAAACAAAAAAGAGCATCAAACACACCAAATTGTAATCAACCCATCATCCTTTTTCTTTTCTTTCTCAACTAAAAGTCATAACAACAACTAAGTTTGCTTCCATAACATCCAATGCATTCTTAATTAATTTTATTTGTCGGTATTGATCAGAAAAGTAAACTTCAGAAATAAGAATCACAGAGCAAACCTACTAAATGGTTGATTTGCAATAGGGCAAAAAAAAATCAAGTTTTTAAGAAGTAGCTCACACAATAACAATTTTATCAATCAAAAAATCACAACTTTAATTAACAAAACAAAAAAGTCACATGAACCTAAATAAACATTCATAAAATTTAGGCAATAACAAAAAAGTGTATGTAATTTGTAAAACCTAACAAAATTCACATGACTATTTTTTCTGTAGGGGGACGAAGACCAGAGATAGTTGATAGAGGGGGTGAGGGAATTTCCGAGGAGGTAGACATCGAGGAATATTGGTGGGATGTCCTTGGAAAGTACTTCCCTAATTCGTATAGAGGTTGAACAACCACAGTTTGCCAAGGTACCGAGGACACTCACCTAACCTTGGAAAGTAGAGGGGCAGAGTTAAAAGGGACACGACACAACCCGAATGGAGTCCAAATCTTCTGTCTCATCAATTGTGCTCCACTTCATGCTCCACCAATAAAACTTAGACAGCTAGCCTCTCTCATTAAATGAGATAACTCTGACTTTAATGAGAAAGGCTAGTTGTCTCATTTAATGAGAAAGGCTAGCTGTTCAAATTTTATTGGTGGAGCATAAAGTAGAGTACAATTGATGAGACAGAGGATTTGGACTCACCTGAAAGTAGAAAATGGTAATTTGGCATTGAACAAGAAAGAGAAGAAAAAGGAAGGACAAAACAGCCATCCCCTCTGCATTAAATGCACTGTAACTATTTAGCTGACTGCATTAATGAGGAAATGACCATGAACAGTACCCATACAGCTCACATCTTAGTGTAAGACCTTCTAGCAAGGTCTTGATGGGATAAGCATCAGGGAGATCTAATCCTAACCCTAAAAATGTAGAGTCCAAATGCATTCTGGCTAATTATATAAAGCCAAGAAGCACCTAGATCATGGGGGAGATTTTTTTTTTTTTTTTTGGGAGAAAAAGAGAGAGAGAACGGAGAGAAATTATAAAAACCATAATCTCATTGTATTTTGTGACATTTTCTTCTTACTAAGGCATATTCAGAAACAATGAAAACTAAAAATGGGAGAAGGCAATGAAAATCTGACCTTCTAACCTGCAGCTGGAGAAGATGGAGGATTGGAGTGGAGACAGAGAAGAGAGAAGCAGATGAGAGGATCTGCATTTGAGTAAATAACTAAATATCGAAAGTTGGCTTGTAAAAAAAAAAAAAAAATGAAAAACCATTAAATTTTGGCTTTAAAAATATTTTTAGGCTTATATACTGACCATTCTAATGGTGCATTCTTATGCTTCCTTCTACTTCTCCACTTCCATCAATAGACTCCATTTCATGCAATCCAGCCTCAACATTGCAAGTGAAGGTTGTGGCCCACCCTTAGAAGATATTTCTGTAGGAGTAAGGGAATCAATTAAGATACACAGTTTAGATGCACACAACCGCACACTATTGTCTCTGCATATTTGTAAATGTGATATGTAGACATATTCAACTTCTAGTATATTTATAACTGTTCTACCTATTAAACTTTCTCAACGAAACAACAAAATAAAAGCAAGTGATGGTTCAATATTAATGGTCTGAAAGTAAATTTACGTTCTTTTTTTATTTTATTTTATTTTATTTTTTGAGAAAGTTCTTGGTGGGCTAACAATAAAAGTAGATTTACGTTTTTGGTGGGCTAACAATAAAAAATTAGATAAAGGAAACCACATGTCAATGTAAAATGAAGATACCAAATTTTGTGACCGAATTTTAACCCATGTTGATGGCGAAAAAGATTATAATAAGACCTTTTAATTGGGGTGGACAGAGAATTCGAAAAAATTGCCTAGGTTCTGTTCTAGAGGAGAGGACCAGGTAGATTGGATAATTGAGGGGTAGTTTGGTATAGAATTTTGAGCAATAATTTTCAGTTTTTCAACAACTTTACACATATTTTTATACACTTTTTCATCAACACATATTTTCAAAAAATACAAATAACGTTACTAGAATAACATTATCAAACGGGCCCTGAATTTTGAACAGATTGGGTCAAGCCCTTGGACAAAACTTGAGGAAGTGCAATTTTCAAAAAAACTAGAATTTGATGGTTCAGATCAAGTCCTTACACAAAACTCAATAAAAACCTTGGATTTTAATCAATTGAATCAACACTTTTGACAAAACTTGATCAAATTCAATTTTTTTATTTTTTATTTTATTTTTATATAAGATAGAAATTCTACTCTAGTCTAATTTAGGTATATATGTGTGTAAAACTTTCTTCTAAAAACTTGAACCCTGACCCTTACCCTCCATATCCCATAAGCACTTATACTTATAGAGTGACTATCGCACCAAGAGTATGCGGTGGTCAAATTCAATTTTTTTAAATACAAGAATTTTAATGGATTGGACCAAGCCCTTAGACAAAACTTGATCAAATCTGATTTTTTTATAAACTGGAATTTGTCGGATTAGATCATGTCCTTTGACAAAATTTGATCGAGTCTTACTTTTTGAAAATATGGAAGATGGATTGGATCAAGCCCTTGGACAAAACTTTGATCAAATTCGAATTCTTTTAAAATTTGGAATTTTGATGGATTGGATCAAGGACAAAACAAACTCGATCAAATCCTTCTTCTTCTTCTTTTTTCTTTTTTTTTTTTTTTTTTTGGGGGGGGGGGGGGGGGGGGAAGGGGCATTTTGATGGATTAGATCAAGCCCTTGGTCAAGTCCAATTTTTTGAAAATCTAGAATTTCGATGGATTGGATCAAATCTGATGTTTACATTTGAGACATTTTAAATGTGGTTAGGCACTTCATCTTTAAAAGTCATGTGTATGGCACATGGCTTTTAAAGTTAACAGCCCATTAAAGAGCGGGGTGCAATGACCGCAATCTGATATTTGTGTCCAAATTAGGGTGTTAACTGCAACTTTTCATAGTTTGGGGTAGAAAGTGCAAGCATCACCATTATGGTCTAGCATGGATTTGTGCAATCAACCTTATTCTAATACTTGGATTTCTGCTGTCATGGAGGCTGAGGTAAGAGATGTATCTCTTTTCGTACTTGAATGAAATATTCACATTTATCAAAAAAATAATAATAATAAATATAAAATAAAACTTTTGCAGAAGTTGTAATGGTCATGACTCTAAGGTTCACTTGCATTAGGCCAAGACCATATTGTCACTCAACGCTAAACCTTTGTTGAGGCAAATCTAAATTGTGTGCGCCTCAAGCTTAATGATTTGAGGTAAGTTCACTTAGTATGCGTTTGGATACACGTCTGCCGCAAACGTTTGCATTTCATTTTTTTTTTTTTTTTTTTTTTTTGGAAAAGCGCATTTCTATAGCTGTTTTCAGTTTTTAGTGGGTCCCATGTACTATTTACGAGACCCACAAATTTCTTTATTCAGCAAACTTTTTCATTAAAAATGAGTCTCACAGTACTATTCACATATTTAAAAATTATTTTGCTGCAATGTTTTTAGTTTTTAGCAAAATAAGTGGTATTTAAACGGATCCTTAAGCAACCATTTTTATGAAAGGAAAGTTCACAAAATCATCTCATTTAGTAAACGGAAAAGCCTCAAGACATATCCTACCCAAACAACTTTCACAAAAGAAGAAAAATGTAAAATTACATAGAATTAAAATGACATCGTGGTAGAAAATCTTAAAATAAAAATAAATCATCCATCGCTGGTCCATGTGAAGGCCAAAAGAACAATGGTAAGTGCAGAAAAAATGGTTGCACAAGCAAACACCCACATAGCCCTGTTGGGGCCTTTGTTTTGGCTCTCTTGACTGCCTATCTCAACCTCTTCAAGAAGCTCCCTCACTTTATCCATGTCTGAGTCCTTCGCAGCTTGGATTAGTCTACCCTGAATTTTTTCAAGCTTAGTAAGCCTTCTACCACGGGATGCATCCTTGACTGGCCAGATATAACCTGTCATCTTCCAGAGGAGGATGCCTACATATATGGCAACAACACAGTCAACAGTGTAATGGTGGCGCTCTCGTATCTCTCTCTGGGCGCTGTGCATTACAAAAAGCCATATAAGAGCTGAGCTAAAACCTCCATAAGCTTCCTGAAATCATTTTTGAAAAAGAGGCCAACAATACTCAGTAACTTCCCCTATTAAACTTAGGTGCCAAGGGCTACAAGTGACAAGAAAATATGGTTTCACAATATATTTTGAATATACCGTCCAAGCCATGGCTGTCAATACTGCAACGAGCATGTGGCCACTGTATAGGAGGTCATTGCAGCCACCTCCAGCTTTCTTTAGCAAACTGTACCATGAGGATCCTTCTGAGGCAGTGGGTCGCAGGTAATCTATTAGGAAGCTCATTGAACCCCAGTCTGGCTGATAGTCACCAAGGTATTTCCCAGTATCAGCTGGAATAAAAGAGAGATGTTAACATGCACCACTTATGGTAAAAGGAAACATATTCATGGTACAAATGAAGGAATATAAGGAAACACACGTTCATGGTCACATTTTATGAGATCTGAACACTTACCTCTATAGCTACAAATACAATATAGTCAACCTCTATAGCTACAAATACAATAAAGTCAACAATGCCTACTATCGTTCATAGGCTAAATATAGGGCTATTGTTTGATGGAACCCTAGGACAAGGAGGGTGGATAGCCATGGAGGTTTTACTGATGATTCCCCCACATGGGCACCAATTAGGCCAAACCGCATGGCCCAATGCCAACAATAAACAAGAACTTCATTACTAGAGATAATCTACACAATCATGAAGAAGGCATCCAAAATGAGTATACACTACACTAACTCACAAAAAACCTTACTTTTAGAAAAACTTCAAGAAATTTGTATAAATATAAATCTTCAATTGGAATATCAAAGAGAACTGAATTATCAAGGATGGCCAATCAAAAAATCTTGAATGACTTTACGCCTTCCCTCCACCCAACTCCAAAGAATAAAATTTCATTCACTTGTGGATTGCAAAGTAATAGCTAGAACCCATAAAAAATTGGTAAGGAAAATTTTGTGGCAAATATTAAGATGGTATTTTAAATATGTATGATCTATGCAATGCAGTATAGTGATTTACTAAAACTAATGGCACAGAAGATGTCAACTATTCATAAATTTCCTACAAAAATCAGTAGAGAAATCAAATCAGAACATAGCACATTCCAATTCCAAGCCAAAGGGTCAGGCAAATATCATTCCAAACACGCATAATGCATTGGGCCAACAGAAGAATATGAACTTAATACACAGAACATACCATAGGCTATATCCCATTGGATTAATTGGCGAATAGAATTAGCATCTGAAGCATAAGGTACATAATATTTTTGAGCCCAATGATGAGGATATGCAGGGACTCTGAAGCGAGCAGTAGCACACCAAGGCCTGGCTGATGGCAAAATAGTAGATACAAATGATATGGCCCGAAGAAGACGTCCAATTGCCATGGTGAACATGTATCTTGCACCTAGGCCAAGGCCAGGAGCTTCTACAGAGTCAAATAGTACAGAGAATGCCAGCATCATAAACAGCATTAGGAAATGGTGCAGTCCAATAACACGAGCTCTCAGTATCTCAACTATGACATGGGGAAGTTTCTCATTAAGTGCCAGTAGTAACCACTGGCCAGTGTCAGGAAGAGGAGGTGTATCACTGTCAAACGTAAAGGAGTGAATAATTCCATTGTTAAAACACTCAAGCCAATTATTAATGCAGAAATAGCATGATAAATTTGAAGGTATTATCATTAGAATTTCTTGATAATACCATAAATGTTCATTGTTTTCATTAAAAAATCAGCACTTTTATCTCTCTTAGGTTGTTGAGATGATTCTTCAAAGATGTACATATAGCCCCACTTACTAAACTGTATAAAACATGATACCCTTATTAATGTCCTCAACACCTTGTTACAAGGTCTATAAGATGTTCGCATCAATCAATGGAACAGATAAATATCATGCAGCATAGACAAATCCATGAGCGTATGCCAGTTTCAAGTCAAGGCCACTTTGGTGCTTCCCACTCCATGCATGCCCAAAACAATTACACTCTTCTTTCTATTATGATTGTGGTAGCTTATGATATGAATTTCCTGAGAAAACACGCAAAACAATAAAAGGCAAAGCAATACAAGACAAGAAATTTAACATGGTTCAACAAACTCTATGCCTTATCCACGGAGAATGCAAATAAATAAATAAAAAATCCACTATTAACAAGAGTTATAGCCACATAAAATCTCTCACAAACCTCACAAACATAAATTATCTCAACTTCCCAATACACACACAAGTGCTCACACACTAACTCTCTCTCTCTCTCTCACAAGACAAAATTTTATCTTCTACATCTCTCTCACACACACCAAAGCTCCACACCAAACCCCTTGTAGTGCTACCTATATCTAAGACTTTAAACTTATTTCTTAGTGAGCAAGGAATATAACATTACTTCTTTGATATAGAATAAACTTTTCTTATATACCAAGAAAATTCAAATAACTAACCAAGTCAATCTAGTAAACCTCTAAATTATTTCCCTCATAGGCTGAACTAAACAAATCTCCACATCTAACCTATGAGGTGTCTTCACTAGAGTACCTCTTTAGGCATCATTTTCACCCCTTTTGTGGGTAGGGATGCTCCAACATGTCCTCAACAAGAGATGCGATCAATTGAGTTCAAACAATGCTTGAAATTTTAACTCAAACTAGCTTTCACATCTATGTCTGTTACACTAATTGGGCAACTTGTGGGTCATATTCTTAATTAGTCAGGTTTGGAACTCTCGCTAATTGGGCTTTCCCTTCACCAACTATCAGTGCACCCCTTGACCCATAAGCCCAAGGCCCAATTACACAATCTTTGCACCAAAAGAAAAAGGAGATGTTAGTAAAGACAGCTTTGAAGTATTTTAGGAAATGGGTACCTAGTAAAAATTTTACGAAAAGCAGCTTGCCAAGCTCAGAAGAACTTAATGCTGTGAAAAGAAACATTTGAATCAACAAGGTTAGAAACTTATTTTTGTACAAAAATATTTAAATCTATCAGGTTCTGATTTGGTTAATGGAAGCTTGATGAAAACTCAAGAGGAAATTGATTTGGTAAGGAGAGAATGTTTTCTAAGTTACATGCGCTTTTAGGTTGAAAGGCTATTTTTGTGATGAAGGCAAAATGATATGGAAGGGGCGTCAACACACCTTTCCTAGGTGGGTAATAGGTGGGCTACTCTCTTTTAGCTAAAACTAGATGCTGCTTTCTCCCCACTAATGTTAGGGATATTACACAAAGTAATAATGGAAGAATAAGGTTAACACAAAAGACAAATATAAAATAGATAACTTGGAGGCACTATATTGTTTTCCTTAGACAATATTTGCCCTCCGCACTTTTGTTGCTAAAGGGTTATTGCAAATTTGACCCCAAGATACAAGCAATATGTTGGGGTTCTACAGATAACAATTCTAGAGAATGACCACAGGATTTCTTGTGTTATTTTTCAAGTAAACATAAGCCTCTATTTATACGCATAGGGTTATGTTTCATGAAAAGGCACGTATGGAGAGTTAGTTATTTTTTTCATAAAACGGTTAACAAAGATTGAAACCTCTTCAACCTTTCTGAACAGTCACCAAAAAATTCTAGAAAATTTCAAAAAATTCAAATTTTCACTTAGAAAATTCCAGAACTTGAATTTTCACTTTATGAGACCAAATTCTCCAAACTCAAACATCATTATTACAACCCATCATTGTATATACCTATATATACAACAACTAATTACCACATCCAGTAATAAAGCTTCCGCCATCATTAGACATAGTAGCAAACTGCTTCAACTTCCCATACAACCTTTAATCAGTCGTTACTGCACTAGGATGTATTTGACAGAAGTTTGCTAAAAACTAAAAATATTTTTCCCATCAAAGGTGAAACTTTGTGCTTGCCATCTCTTGGAACCCAAATCTGGTACTAATTTTTTATGACCGTAGTCATATACTAATTGTTATGACAAAGACACAAATAATAAAAAGTGATTAGCACAAGATACAAAATTTAATGTAATTCAACGAACTCTATATGTACATCTAAAAGCAATACTAACCAAAAATCCACTATAGGAATTAGAACCGCACACAAACCCACATGTTTATAAACTTAGCAGGCTTTTCTTTTTCTTTTTTCTTTTTTTACATAATTGATAGTGTGAAATCAAATAATTGAAAAAGCTTTGTACCCCTTTTTCCAAGAGTCACCAATCTACTATGTCATTGGAACTTCAAATTATAAATAAAAATTATAGGCGCTAGATCCCTATATAACAAATTACAAAAAGAACCTTTCATTTTTTTTTTTTAGAAATATACAAACCCAAATCCCTCATATATCCATAGTTCTCTCACCCTAACAAAATCTCTCAATAGACAAAGCTTCATCTTCTCACACCAAAACCATACCACCAAACCCTATGCAGTGTTGCCAATACATACAGATTTATACATGTCCTCGGTGCACAAAGAATATTTTTCTTGGTTGATAACGGCCATAACATTACTTCTTTGACAAGGAAAAAACTTTTCTTCTACACCAAGAAAGCTCAAATAAGTATCCAAATCAACTAGGAAACCTCCAAACTACCTATTCCCTGTCCCCTCATGAGCTGGCTGTTAGCACCTTATGAGAACTCAAGCTGAATCAAGAAACAGGGGAGGAAACTCGAGAGTTGGAGTTTCTGTCCTAAAGTGTCAATTGATGGTAAGGTTAGAAGGGTAACCTCTGATTGGAAGTCAGAGCAGAAGAATCAGCACTTACCCTCCCTCAGCAAGTGTCAATCAACAGTATTTTCTTGGATTGATTTGGTTTGGTGTAGCGGCTCCCTCTTATTCCCATGCACATCAATCAAACTTGATTGGACAACTAAAGGCTCAGATGGACATGGAAGCAAGAGTTTGCACATGATTAGAATAGTTAGTTGGTAATAGATAAGATAGAGCTTAGTTAGAAGTCTAACATACTAATCACATTTATCAAATGTGTAATTCTCATAAACACCTACGATATTAATAAGAGCACATGGGGAGATTAGCAAACCAATAATCTTGAGCCATATGGGCCAATTAGATTAGGGCTAGTCATCTATAAATAGATGCTTGTAACTCCCATTACATTCATCAACTAGAATAATAGATTTTTTGTTACCTAGACAATTGTAGTCTTGCTGAGAGATAGAGATTCCCTAGAAATAATCTCATATGGAGAAGGTGATTCTCTTGAAGAAGTTACAACCATTCTCATCACCATCACTCATACAATTCCATTCATTAATCCATCATTCATCCAATTCCTACACAATCTGAAAACCACTTTGCCATCATCCATAGCATTCTCTAACAGCAAGGTTCATCTCTATATCATCAACAACCATTAGAAACCATAATGCATGAATTCCTAAGCCCCTAAACACAAACATACAGCAACCCATTCATCAACAACCAAATTCCTACATCAAGGAACACAAACCCTAAGTGTGTTCCACACACTGGACGTAAAAATTTCAAATAGATAAGTTTTGTGAATTAATAGCTTGGCATACATCATAGATGGAGCTTAAAGATTATACACCATCCCTCGTGCTTCAAGTGGAATGAATGAACATGTGCAGAACAAAGAAGCTTTAACAATTAGAATGTGTGAATACCTCAGCCATCTGTCAAATCATTTTATTCTCAATTTGTAAATTATTACATCAAACTCATTAACAATATCAACTGAAAGATTCAAGAGAATATGAATATATTTGAGAAAAAATCATTTTCACCTTAATTACCAATAATATTTAAATTTACAGTTTAAGGCAATACCATCCATTGAAGGATTTTTTTTCAGAATTTTTTTTTTTTTAATGAACATCCACTACAGATATACTACCTAAATGACAAAAACTTTGATAATTTTTTGGGAGAATGCATATCCCTATTCTCTAAACATATTTTCCATTCTATTATTATTATTATTATTATTATTATTCCATTCTATTATTCTTGAAATGTAATAGTATACGTAAGCATACTAACTTTTACCAAAAATTACATGCCATTATACTTTATTGAAGTCTTCCTTTAAGCACAGATGCATGCAATACAATCGTCTCTTCTTCAGGGGTCAGCAATATACCCCTCAAAATAAGCAGAATACTACCTATTTTATAATACGTCAATTCTGATGTTCTTAAATAAGCTCATGGGTGACTGAAAATGGACATAACATTAATTAAGCAGTTGAAGCAAATATGATCTTTGCAACTTACATTTAAATCCCAGAAGAGATGGATGTGCATTCATAACAGGCAAAAGTAACAATGAAATTGTCATAAATAGGCACATGAATATAGAGTAAGTCCAGCTAAGATTCTATCCTATATAAATTAAAGTAATCAAAACCATTGAAGAGTTATAAACTAATGCAGCTGAAGCCCATGCATACTGATATGATACTCTGCCATCAAACTTTTGAGGCCATAGACGGACTAACTATAAAAGGAAAGACTCAAAATATCCCAGAGCTGAAGCAGTTGCTGTATACCAAATCTGTTACCCTTGGAGACACAATTCCTATAAAGTAACTAGTAACCAACATTTACATCCGGGAACAATTTAGTCAACTCCTTCAATGATGGTTTACTCTAAATTTAGCAGTTTTGAATTGATCCCAACCACTTCCAAAATCTATCAGATCAGATCAGACAAATCCAACAAAAGCTAAAACTATTCCTCATACCTAACAGTGACAAAGTTAAACTAGAAATCAAATCTGAAACTGAAACCCATGTTGATGTTTCATAGAACCTAAGATTCCAAAGAAGTGAAACTAGACGAAAACGATTCAAGCTTGACCCATTTAATATAAAACAAAAAGTAAGGCAAAATGAACTTGACCCACATAAGAAAAACTCAAAAAGAAATAAAAGAGTCTCTTACGAGCTCAAAAAACAAAAATTTTCATATTGCATCAAAGCAGAGACACAGAAACCTAGGAAAGCAATGCAATGAGTTACCGGTGCCAGTCTAGGCCGAGCACGGCGGTGACGAAGCGTACAGAGAGAGCTTCAAAGAGAAGAGCTGAGAGCATGAAGAGCATGGAAGCTACAAATGGTATGGCCGCACGAAACTCAGAGAACCAGTGCTTGTAGAAGGGGACACGAATCACCGCCGCTAGAGCGAGAATAGACCACAGTGCTGGCTGAAGACGCGCGTGCCACGTCGGCGATATGTGGCGGAGGTAGTCGATAGCCACGTAGGACATGGCGGCGACGCCAAGGCCTGGAGGCGCCCGCCACCTCATGGTGGTCAGAGGAGTGAGGAAGAAGAGAGATTAGAAATGTGAATTATGTGAGTGTGATTTTAAAATAGGAACAGTGTTTGTACATAGAGTTCATTTATTATGAGTAACCCAACTTCTTCTTCTTCTTCTTCTTCTTTTTTTTTTTTTTTTTTTTTTTTATTTAGTTTGTTGGTAAGTAAGAAAGGGTCAAAATACTATTTTATATATATGTATATATATATATTTTTAAATACTATTATAGGTAAGGAACAAAGCTCTAATTTCACTACCAATTGTGAAATCTAATATGACTTTTGTTTTCTTTAATATCTCCTTTGTTGTTCAAACTTCAAAATTATACATTTTTTGTTGTGCCTCTCTCTCTCCATGTTTCATGGTTTTTCCTTTGAGGTAGTAAAAAGAGGAAAAGTTTCTAAGGATTTCTAGTTCAAAGTGACTGGGAGATAGGGAAATTGGAGGGTTTGTTTTACATTCATGTTTTAATCCCTTGATCTTTAAATGTGAAATACATTTGCTAGTTTAGTTGTTAGGAATTTTTTTCTCTTTCATTCTTTTTATTATTAATGGTTCCTTTCCTTTTCCTGCCATAAGATTATGATTGGGAGACTACAACATCCAGATTTATTATGTGGATAAATGGTCTCAATTGGCTGACTGGTTTAAAATGTGCATGATATTTATAGTCATGCCATTCAATTGCTTTGTTTTGGTGGGTTAATTTTGAAACTATACTAACTAACTGAAGACTTCGTCAAAATCAATCCTAAACAGAGGAGGCAACATTTTACTCTTTACACATTTATGTCTAGAATAAGATGCTTAAATAAGATCTTGGAGTTGAGGGTTTTTTAATGAGCTGCCCACGTAGGCACTAATTGGGAGTCGGGACCAACCATTCGGCCCAGTGCTAATAATAAACAAAAACAACATAGATAATCTACACAATCATGAGCAAGTAGAGATCACAGTATTGGCTGAAGACGCGCGCGCCATGCCACATCGGCGATATGAGGCGGAGGTAGTTGATCGCCACGTAGGACATGGCAACGACGTCAAGGCTCGGCAGTGCTTGCCACCTCATGTTAGTCAAAGGAGTGAGTGAGTGAGTAAGGAAGAAGAAAATCTAAGAATATAAGTGCAATTTTTTTTTTTTAGGAATCATGTGAGTGCAATTTATAAAAGGAAAACATAGTATGTTCATTTATGATGGATATTTCTATCTTTCCTGTGTCATTCAATAGTACCCCAATTTATTGGTATGAAATTAAAAAATTAAATAAATAAATTTTCTTTTTATTTTTTAAAGGTCAAAATATTGTTAAATGTAAGGAACAAAACTCTAATTTTACTACCAATTGTTGAATTGGATACGATTTTGTTTTCTTTCACTTTCTCCTTTGTTGTTCAAATCAACCAATTTGAAAAATTATAATGATAGGGATAAATCCCAATGCAAACGGATCCAATCAACAGAGTTAGTCAAAAGCGATGATGTTGCCAAAAGAGACGATCTAGATAGCCTAACAGTCAAAGAACTGGTAGAGGGAATCGTGTCTTGAACAGAAGGGCAGAGAGACTGACAGACTCTTTGAAGTGGACGGACTCAAGTAAGATGGACAGATTCTTTGTAGTGGATGAACTCCAATGAGACAGACGGACGAAAGGGAGATGGGTGGTAAAGCCATGTGGCACCTACGTGGCCTAAGTGGTCTCCAAGAAACCTAATATGGAAATGTCTTGCATTCTATGCTCAACCGTAATTAGAGGAATCCCTACAAGGGAAAAAATCCCACAATATATAAGCACTGAAGAGGATCTTCTTTATAAGGAAATACCTTCTCCATCAAGAAATGGAGGTCAACTTTATGCTACTATAAAAACCTCAAATCCCTCACAAACCGAGGTACGCGCAATTTTTCTCAGTTTTGGCACTCTAGAGCTGTAGAAATTCTCTCTAACTTAACTTTCGGAAGGTATTTGGCTGGCACTATACTAGTGTTCTTTGTAGGGTTTTCTTTGTTTCTATTTCGCAAGTTTTGTCTAAAACACATGAGGACTACGCAACTCACTAATGATTTTTTGCATCATCAGTTGGCGCCGTCTGTAGGAAAGAGTAAACAATAGCAACCATACGACCACTTCCCAGACAAAGAGTTGTATGGTACTCACTCGCTCGATGGCAGCCAACAACAACCAAGGAGATGAACCACGCACTACTGCCTTTGAAAGAAAGGTATAGACTCTCGCTACGGTTGTAGAACGTCTTACTAAGCAAAACCACGACCTGGAAGAATAGCTACGCCAAAGGAACATGGGACCCAACAATCACGGAGAGGAGCAAGAGGGTACTAGCGCCGAAAGGAAGGACCAAAAAGGACCAAAGGGCAGCAACGCCCCTAGCAGATAAGAGTGACAAGACACCAGCCATCCATTCGTCACAAATATAGCACCATCGTACATGGTTGCAAAGATGCAGATGATGAAGGAGATGATGGACTTCATGATGAACGCTCTCAGGGGACGGGTGTCGAACGACCTCGACGAACTGGTCCACCGAATGAACTCGCCCTTTACTGCACCCATCACTTCATTCCCCCTTCCACCAAAGTTTCGTATGCCGCAGATAGAAGCCTATGATGGGTCTGAGGATCCCTTAGATCACCTTAAGTCATTCAAAACCCTCATGCATTGATAAGGTGTTGTGGACGAGATAATGTGCCGAGCTTTCCCAACTATGCTGAAGGGTCCTGTAAGGGTATAGTTCAGCAGAGAGATGCCCAACTTCGTTAGTACCTTTAAGGAGCTAAGTGCGTAGTTTGCATCGCACTTTATTAGGGGGCACAGGTGTAAGAAGTCCACAGCATGCCTGATAAGTATCAAGCAATGAGAGGATGAGACACTAAGGTCTTACATAACATGCTTCAACAAAGAAGCCTATCAATAGACGAAGCCAATGATAAGATACTCGTTGCTGCATTCACCAATGGATTACAGAAGGAGAAGTTTTTGTTCTCTTTATACAAAAACAACCTAAAGACCATGTCAAATGTGCTTTATCAAGCCATTAAGTACATGAACATAGAGGATGTGCTACTAGCCCGAGAGGAAAAATCCTAAGAAGAGGAAAAGGCAAGAAGCTGCATGGTAAGACAAAGGACAAAAGATGACTAGACTGGAGGCCAACGGGAGGTGGGCGCTCCAAACCCCCCACTTGAAGGTTCGCAATCTTCACCCCGATGACTACCCCGATTGATCAAGTCCTGATGCAAAACAAGGACAACACAGCCTTGACGTGGCCTGGCAAGTTAAAGGGAGATCCTAGAAAGAGATCCAGAGACAAGTATTGCCGCCTTTCATGAGGATCATGATTACGACACATCTGAATGCTATGACTTGAAGCTACAGATTGAGGCCCTTATTAGACAAGGGAAACTACAACAATTCGTCAACAAAGAAATGACAGACGCACCATAGGAATAGATGGCTAGAAGGGATGGCAAGCACCCCAAGCCACCTTTAAGGGACATAAGGATGATTGTAAGGGGCACCACATCATCTAGTTCGTCTAGGAAGGCACGTAATACTTACCTTAGGATGGTTCAAAATGTCCAGTTGACGGGTTTCATTCCAAAGATGGCACTAGTCGACAACCCCATAATTGGGTTCTCGGAGGAAGATGCTCAATGCCTCCACCACCCCCACGATGATGCATTCGTTATTAGCATACAAGTATGAGACTACAACACTTACCAAGTCCTAGTTGATAATGGAAGTTCTGCTGATATCCTCTATTACCCGGCGTTCCAATAGATGAGAATCGAGAGAAGACGGCTCGTATCGACCAATGCACCACTCATCGAGTTTGGAGGAATGAAAGTATACCCTCTCGATGAAGTTACATTACCCTCAACAAATTGCTAAATATGTTACATTCGTTGTCATCGATTGTTCATCTGCTTACAATGCCATACTAGGTCGGCCTACCCTCAACTTATGGAAGACCGTGGAAACCAAGTGGCAGCATGCGAGTGCTACATAGCGAAGTTAGAGATGGACGACCACTTATAAACCATGAGCATAGAAGAGTAACGGACGGTTGTAGAGCCCGTTGAAAGGTTGGAGGAGATACTTCTTGATAACTCCAAACTTAAGCGAACAACTAGGATCGACACCCTCGCCAGTCCACCAGTTCATTAAGCACTCACAACATTCCTAAGAGAGAACTAGGATGTCTTTGCCTGGAGCCACGAAGACATACCTAGGATCGACCCGTCAGTTATGGTTCATAAGTTGAACGTATCACCCTTGTTCCCCCCCTATCCGACAAAAGAAAAGAGTATTTGCCCAAGAGCGAGACAAGGTTATGACGGAAAAAGTTTGCAATTTGCAGGAGGCAGAATTCATAAGAGAAGTATACTATCCCGACTGGCTGGCCAATGCAGTGATGGTTAAGAAAGCCAACGGAAAAAGGAGGATGTGTGTAGACTTCACGGACTTAAATAAGGCGTGCTCTAAAGATAGCTTCCCACTCCTGCAGATCGACGTCTTGATAGACTCAACAACAAGACATCAATTGCTGAGTTTCATTGATGCTTTTTCAGGTTACAACCAAATCAAGTTGGAGGAGGTTAATTAGGAGAAAACTTTGTTCATCACCAGCCAAGGCCTTTTCTGCTACAAAGTGATGTCGTTCAATCTCAAGAACATGGGTGTAACGTATCAAGGGCTTATAAACAAAATGTTTGCATATCGATTGAGAGGAATGTTCAATTCTACGTGGACGACATGCTAGTAAAAAGTCAACGGGAAGACGGCCATTTGGATGACCTCAAGGAGACCTTTAATACCCTCTACTCTTATAACATGAAACTCAATCCAAGCAAATGTGCATTTAGGGCAATGGATGAAAAATTCCTAGGGTTCATGGTGTCTTAGAGAGGCATTGAAGTCAACCTAGACAAAATCCGAACAATAATGGAGATGGCACCATCTAGGAACGTAAAAGAAGTGCAAAGTCTTAATGGTAAGGTAGCGACACTGAACAAGTTTGTGTCAAGGGCAATGGACAAATGCTTTTCTTTCTTTCGCACGTTGAAGAAGTCCTTCGAGTGGACGGCTGAGTGTCAACAAGCATTCGAGGACCCAAAAGCATACCTCTCTTCCCCACCATTGCTAAGTCCTTCCAAACCTAGGGAGGAGCTATTTCTTTACCTGGTCGTTTCCCCAGCTACTGTCAGTGCAGCCTTAATTAGAGAAGAAGACAGGGTGCAAAAACTTGTATACTACACTAGCCGAGCACTTCGAGGCGCAGAGGAGAAGTATCCTCCGATGGAGAAGCTAGCCTCTGCCTTTGTGACCGCAACTCGCAAGCTCAAACCATATTTCCAAGCCCACACTGTGGTCGTTCTGACAGACAAACCTCTACAAAGAGTAATAAGTAATCCTGAAGCCGTTAGATGGATGGTGTTATAGGCAATTGATATAAGTGAATTCAACGTTCAATACCGCCCGCGCACTGCCATGAAGGGACAGGTGGTCGTTAACTTCATTGTGGAATTCACCAATATGGAAGTCTAGGGAGCAGAAGAGCATCCTCAGTGGATTATCCACACGGACGGATCATCCAACAGGCAAGCTAGCAGAGCAAGTATAGTACTTCACTCTCCAAAGGGGATGGGATCAAATGCATGGTTCGTCTCGACTTCCCTACGACTAACAATGAGGCAAAGTACAAAACTTTAGTGGCAAGACTGAATCTCGACAAAGCAACATGGGCCACAAGTATGGTTATTTATTACGACTCTCAGATGGTCACAAGTCAGGTGAATGGTGACTACAAATGCTAAGGTGAATGGATGAAGAAATACCTGGAGCAAGAAAGAAAACGGGTGGGCGACCTTCAGGCCAAGTTTGTTCAAATCCCATGGGAAAAGAACAAGCAAGCCAACCATCTTGCCAAAGCCGCATCAATAGAACACATGCTCATCCCCAATAAGGTACTTTCTTTTGTTCAGCTTTCTCCTTTGATAGATGGCGTCGGTGTGTAGGAAATAAGCTCGGATAGCAATTGGACCACACCGATAGTTTCATACTTGAAAGACGACACACTACCTGACAGTAAGGAGACCACAAGGAGGTTGAAGGTTCAGGTGACACGATTCATCCTAATAAAGGATTCCTTGTACAAAAGAGGCTTCTCCAAACCATACCTTAAATGCTTAAGCCCCAAGGAAGCAAATTATGTCATAAGGGAAGTTCATGAAGGGATCTACGGGAACTATTCGGGGTCACAATCACTAGTGCACAAGCTAATTCGAGTATGGTACTATTGGCTTACCATGCAAAAGGATGTCTAAGCCTAAGTCAAAGCTTATGACAAGTGTCAGAGGTTCAATAGCATCATCAGACAGCCAATAAAAGAGCTTATTCTGATGACAACTTCGTGGCCTTTTGCTCAATGGGGGTTAGACATCTTGTGCCCATTCTCGACGACGGCAAGATAGCTGAAGTTTCTAATGGTCAATATAGATTACTTTACCAAATAGGTAGAAGCTAAAGCACTAGCCACCATCACAGAGAAAAACATACGAAGCTTTGTCTGGAGAAACATCATCTGAAAGTATGGGATTCCTAGAGTCTTGGTCTCGGACAACGGAAAGCCATTCGATAACAAGTCTTTTAGGGATTTTTGCTCATAGCTGGGGATCAAGAATCACTACTCCTCACCCACCCACCCACCCTCAGGCCAACGGGCAAGTTAAAGTCACGAACCGATCCTTGCTCAAAATCATCAAAATGGCTCGAGGGGGCAAAGGGTATATGGCCAGACGAGTTGCCAAATGTACTATAGGCATACAGAACGATGGCCAGAACACTTATATGAGAGACACCATTTCGACTAGCATACGGGAGCGAAGCTGTTCTCCCAACTAAGGTTGGACTCACAAGCTACAGGGTGGAGAATCATGATGAGAGTAGGAACGACGATGCCGTGTACCTACAGCTTGACCTAATGGACGAGGTTAGAGCAACAACTGAACAAAGGTTAACACGATACCAGAACCTCATGGCCAAGCACTACAACTCCAGAATCAAACACAGGGATTTTCAAGTTAGAGACCTTGTCCTAAGAAAGGTGACGGGCGCCATAAAAAATCCCTTTGGGAAGGACCCTACAGAATCACTTCGTGGCAGAGGAAAGACACCTATTACCTGGAGACACTCGACAAACAGAAGTTGCATCATTTGTGGAACACCGAGCATCTAAAGAAATACTACTAGTAGACGATGGCATACAAACCACCACTCCTCATTTCCAACTTATTTCTTTCTAGTTTTTTATTATCTACAATACTTTTTAAGCCCAAAGGGCAGCTTTTCATTTTTTTCAAGAACTGTTTTTGACTTATGCACATATTTATCATAATAAGAGGAGTTATTCAGATATACCATACGTATATATACATTTCTACAAAACCGCGTCTACAACTAAGTCCTTAAGTGGATGGATGCATCCCAAGGGGTGCCTTGCAATTTATTTAAGTCCTTTGGTGGACGGACACATCCCAAGGGGTGCCTTGCAATTTATTTAAGTCCTTAAGTAGGCAGACGCATCCCAAGGGGTGCCTTGACATTTAGTTTAGTCCTTAAGTAGACAGACGCATCCCAAGGGATGCCTTGCAATTTATTTAAGTTCTTAAGTGGACGGACACATCTCAAGGGATATTTTGAAATTTGTTTAAGTCCTTAAGTGGATAGACGCATCCCAAGGGATACCTTGAAATTTATTAAAGTCCTTAAATGGACGGACGCATCCCAAGGGATGCCTTAAAATTTGTTAGTCCTTAAGTGGATGAATACATCCCAAGGGATGCCTTGAAACTTTTTAGCCCATATAACGGACAGGTACAACTGGTATCCAAAAATTTACTAATTCCATAGGGTGAAACTCATGTGATAAGTCCCCCCAATGGACGAATATGAACCAACATCCAAAAGTTGCTAGGTTTATAGACGGACGAATAGAAGATACAAAGGGTCCGAACCCAACATCCCTAAGTCCATAGAATGGACGAGTAAAAATTGTGCTACGCATGTCAAATCCCAAAAGGGAACGGATAGCTGTGTTTGATCCCACCTGGCCTTAACATGGACGGAAAAGTGCATTGAAATATAATGGCAAATGCATGTTCAAACAAGCAAGTAAAAATGCAAGCGACGAATATTAAAAAAAAAAAAAAAAAAAGCCCATGGAAAGCAAAATGTTTACATCCAAAGCCCAAAAACAGTGGGCAACGTTAAAAAATTACACAAATATTTTTCTCACAAGGATTTCTACAAATAGAAGTAACAAAAAAGAAGGGAAAAGAAAAAACATGTTTTAAAAGCTAAGGCTGGTCAACGGGGGCCTCCTCGTCCATACCTTCTCATTATCAGCTGTCTTGGCCTCCTTAAGAGGGCAGTTCTCATCCTCGACGGATTTAACCTATTCATCCTGTAGAGCAACTTCTCCGTCACCCTCAAATAGCTTGTTGGTACCTTCAGGCTTGACGGATTTAACCTATTCATCCTGTCAAGAGTGGGGTTAGCCTTAAATAACTTGTCGGTACCTTCAGGCTCGATGGATCTGGCTAGTGTCAGGGCCACAATGTCCAAGGAGATCTAAGACACGTCCAAGTTGGGGAAGAGAGCCTTGACCTGACGGAGGCATTCATTAAAACTATCAGCATAGTAGTCGCCGAGCTTATAAAGGAAGTAATCGGAGTTACGAAACTCCATTTTCCCATCCTCCTCAGCCCGAAAGACTTGCTTCCTTAATGAAGAGATCTTTCCCTTCTTGTCTTGAAGCACCTTTTTCAGCGCCTTGTCATGACCCTCCGACTCCTCTAGGGCCTTCTTCATCATGTTGAGCTTCTTAATCTGCATTTCCTTCCAGGCCTAAAGCTCATGCAGCACCATCTCCGCAGTCTTAGCCCTTTCCTTCAAATGATCAACTAACTTCTCTTGAGCCATGCAATGGTCCATCAAGCCCTTCATCATTAGCACCCCCTGCAATAATCAAACCAAGGTTAGAGATAAGAGTGACTAAGAGATAGAAGATAAAGAGGACGGTTACACACCTAAGCCAAGCTGAAAAGGCCCATCTCCCCCATGGCCTCAGTTACATGGTTGCCTAAGTCTTCATAATCATCGTCCTTGATGATGGACGAAAGTTGCCTGAAGGCATATCACGAGTCCTCGCGGAGGAGGGGGGAGCTGCTCAACGATGGGACCTTTGGCTATCATTATACCTTTCCCAATCCTATGACGAGGTAGAGGAGGTAGCTTGGTAGTCGGAGGTGTCTCCCCAACGGTTGGACCAATCACTACCTTTGGCTTTTTTGCAGGACAGTCAACCTTGTCCGTCGTATTCCTTCTAATGAACCGCTTAAGTGGACCCATCCCTCCAGTAGGGAGCACACCCTTCTCCTGCCGTTTTTTCACATGCACGGTGGCTTGTTGACAAATGAAAGCCTTCCTCTTACCGTCTTCCATTTCTGCGCCAAAGGGGACAGGACAGGAAGAAAGAGTTAGGCATAAATCACTGAGGGACTAAAAAATTAAGGAATAAATGACAGACTAACGTTTGCGTGCTTGTGCATCGTAACAACGCACAACGTCTATAGGCTCTAGACCCTCATTGTACCAATGTAGGGTGTCCAAGGTGACGAGCTTCTTCCACGTCCTCTATTGTAGTGAAATTTCGAAGATCTTCTCTAAGAAGCTCAACCGTTGAAGGTCAACCTCTGGACAGTCTTGAGCTACAACAAGAGACAGCTAGACAAACAAGTAAAATGGGCAAAATGAATAAATGAGCAAATTTAAGCAAACGAATGCCTACCAGATGGGGGCATTATACCCCAAGTTCTATCAACAAAGGGCATGTCCTCTCATTCGTCAAGGTGGCACATCTAGCTGTCTCCTTGGATGAAGAAATACTTGTTCTTCCAGTTCTGGTTAGAGTCAAGGGTCTCATACACTAGCCTGAGCAACGATTTCCTTGGCAAGAAGCTATAAATGCCCCTAGACTTGACAATCTCAGAAGGACGGTAACAATGGAAGAACTCCTCCATGGTTAGTTGATGTCTCCCTTTACTTAGAACCTTTTATAACACCTCCGCACCAAGGAAGATTCTCCAAGCATTCAAAGCAATCTGGGTGACGGCTAGTCCTAGATATTGGAGTAAGCAATGGTGGAGAGCACTCAAAGGTAGTCTAAATCCTGCCTTGAACATTTACTCATACACCTCAACATCATCAGTACCACGGTAGTAGCACTTTTCAAACTTAAAAGGCAAATGGATGGGGATGTTGATAGGAATCTGATATCTCTCCCGTAAGGTGTCAAAGTGTTTTCTTTTAATGGTCGAGTTAAAATCGTTGACTGTCCACATAAGGGGAAAAACGAAATTCCTAAGGCCATCAGGGCCAATAACGATTCTAATAGGAGATTCAGAGTTCTCCTCACCATCTGAGTCTCCATCTGTATCACTCTCTGACCCGTCCACATCCGAATCCTCATCCTCCTCCTCAGAAGGTGAATTGGCAGACAGAACCCTTTTAGGATAAGAGGCACCGAGGTCATCTTGACCTGACGGATACAACTCATTGTAGCCCGCTCCTTCGCGGACACACGATTGTTCACTCAACGCTTCACTAGACATCTATTACACCTATAAGTGACGGATAAACTCCTAAAACTCTACAGGTCTGTATATGCAACGAACATACAATACTTAAAGGATATAAGAAAATAAAAAATATATGTAACAGGACAGAGAGCACTTACAGGTGTACAATGCAGAAAAGGGATGGAAACGGTGTGGTGAACGGACGCATTGAGGTGACGGAGTGACGGATTCTTACAAATGATGGTGGTGCTCTAACACTAGAAAATGGTTGCGAAAACTAGAAATGGAGGGGAGAAGCAACATATATATAGAGGAACCAGCGCAGAAGATGAAGAGATGCTTCGATCCAAGTAGCCAACCACTTAAATTATGCCACGTGTCCCCTCAACATTTATGGCTCTCAACTACCTTGTCAATCAAAACACGACTCCCTAAAACTAGGTAAAACCGTCACTCCACGTGTCCGTCTGGGATACCAGGAGACAAACCTATAGAGTGAGGGGGCAATAGGGATAAATCCCAATGCAGACAGATCCAATTAACAGAGTTAGTTAGAAGCGACAGTGTTGCCAAAAGAGATGGTCTAGGTTGCCTAACAGTCAAAGAATTGGTAGAGGGAATTGTGTCTTGGACAGAAGGGCAAAGAGACGGACGGACTCAAGTAAGATGGACGAATTCTCTGTAATGGACGGACTCCAATGAGATGGACGGACACAAGGGAGACGGGTGGCAAAGTCACATGGCACCTACGTGGCCTTAGTGGTCTCCAAGAAACCTAATATAGAAATGTCTTGCATTCTACGCTTAACCGTAATTAGAGGAATCCCTACAAGGATAGAATCCCACGATATATAAGCACTAAAAAGGATCTTCTCTACAAGGAAATACCTTCACCGTCAAGAAATAGAGGTCAGCTCTATGCTACTATAAAAGCCTCAAATCCCTCACAAACCAAGGTAGGTGTAATTTTTTCCAACTCTGGCATTCTAGAGTTGTAGAAATTCTCTCTACCTTAACATTCGGAGGGTATTTGGCTGGCACCACACCAATGTTCTCCGTAGGGTCTTCTTTGTTTATGTTTCACAGGTTTTGTCTAGAGCAAGTGAAGATTGCGCAACTCACTGACGATTTTTGGCATCATCATATGTATTAACTTTTTAAGGATTTCTGGTGTAGGGCTTTTTGAGATATCTTGTATTACATTCCTGTTTTAAGCAATTGATCTTTGCTTGTTAAATTCATTTGCTAGTTTAGTTGTCAGGAGTTTCTCTCCTTCATTTTTTTTAATATAATTGGTTCCTTTCCTTGCTATAAAATTACGATATGTTTATTTCCTGCCTAAATGATGGGAGACTGGGACATCTAATTTATGTGGATAAATGATTTTTGTTGGTTGACTGATTTAAAGTGTGCATGATATTTGTATCCATGCCATTCAAAACAAACTTTGATGGTTGTCTTTGAAGAATCTGAAGAAGCTAGAATTGGGGTGATAATTCGAAACTCAAGAGGTGAAGTCATGGCTTCTCTCTAAGAAAAAATTCGCTATCCCTCTTCGATAGAAGTTCTAGAGTTACTAGCAGCTAGAAGAGATGTTTTGTTTGTGTAGGAAGTTCTTCTGTTTGTGTAGGAAGTTGGTCTCGGTAATTCTATTTTCTAAGGGTATTCTTAAGTTGTCATCAATTCTCTTCAAAAAGATGATATGTTTAATTCTGCTTTAGGTTATTTAGTTTAAGACATTTTTTCCTTTGTAAACTCTCTTCAAAGTTGGTCCTTCTCTCACACTTGAAGACAAGGTAACATTGTAACATATATCTCAGC
Organism: Quercus variabilis; assembly: GCA_030445155.1. Lineage (NCBI taxonomy): Eukaryota > Viridiplantae > Streptophyta > Magnoliopsida > Fagales > Fagaceae > Quercus > Quercus variabilis. The sequence goes on along the minus strand of CP129446.1, from coordinate 38,225,427 downwards.
TAGGAGAACAAGGTTTTCTTTTCAACTTTAGTCTAGGTGGAGTTTGTTTCTCTTGACCTTAATAATCTTGTAACAGTTGATTTACTAGCTTTTGAATAATATTTCGATCAGTTGAGGTAGTTACCATCCTATTTGATGTTATTACTTATCTCAACATGATGTTGGTCTTATATGACAACCAAGTTAAAAACTTTGAAAGAAACTTCAAGCCATCCCTTGAAGAATTCTTTAGAGAAGAGTTTTAAGGCTCAAAAAAAAATTTCCCAAAGTGGGTGGCTAGAAATTTTTCTCAAGACTCATTAAAACTTATTTTCTCTAAATGCCATCTTTATAAAATTTATGTGAACAACACAAATCAAAAAAATTAAGGACAAGAACACCGATGTGCTACTAATTGAAAGACTTTCTTAAAGCGCAAACAATTTTCTTTTTCTTTTTTTTGATAGATAAGATAAAATTTCAAGTCTCTGGAACCTACTACGAATAAATTCTTTAAAGAAACTCTAATTGTAGGTTTTTTATGCATCCAAAGTTCAAAAAAAATAAAAGGAAGAAATGGCCTGGCTGGCCACTAGGTTTTTGTCAGAACAATATGAAAGTCTTCCTTTCTAAATCTAAAGGCCCGCATTTTTATTTTTGGTATTGTGATAAAGTATGGTAATAAAGGAAAAAATAGGGCTTCATGCTTAAATTTAATGGTCCAAATAATTCCTAGATGCTTTGGATGGTTGAGATCAATTTACAAAGAATTCAAAAAGCTTCAGGTAGGAGCCAAATTCATGAGAGTTTTTTTTGCCTGTAATTTGACTTGGGCATCAGTTAATTAAGTTCTCCGCCAACAATCCCTGGCGTAGCTTCTGGTGTTCTTTTTGCAAGTGTTTGTGGGTCCAAGTCCGTCCACGCAATCAGCTGCATCAGCAGGCATATTTATATACGCGTACAATCACATTGCTACGTTTGCACTTTGCAGACTGTAGAAACTCTTACGAAATCTTCCATGGCAATGCATACACCTTTCAACGAAAGACTTAGATAAAAGGGCAAACGAAGATCAAACAAAACTAGCTCAAGTTAATCAGTAACTTCCTGGACAAAGTATAAAACTCCTTTTAATTCATAACGCAATCTGTTTCAGGCGAATCATTTATCAAACACACTTCACAGTATAGAATATTTTGAACCTGACTCGTCAAATGGGAATGTCGACCGTAACATATGCTTGCTAAATAGATACCCTCCATACTGTAAGCAATGGACATCAAGCTGGAAGATATGCATTCTTCCTTGGAGGGTGTAACCATGTCCTTCAGCAGTGCTGCAAAGATGAGGTTGAACATCCCTTAAGCTGCTAAAGTCAATGGGATCTTTAAATGCTCTTGTTAACAATATAAAGAGAGAGAGAATGCAGTACAAGTAACATGAGTGCAGTACAAGTAACATGAGTGCAGTACAATATTATATAGGCTAGGTATGAGTGCAGTACAAGTAACATGAGTGCAGTACAAGTAATATACTGGGCTAAGCCCAATGGGCTAATCTAGCCTAATCTATACACTAACATCCCCCCTCAAACTCGAGGTGGCAAGGAGGAAGCCAACTGGAGTTTGGATATAAGATCTCGAAGACGACCAGGCGGGTGAGACTTGGTGAAGATATCAGCAGGCTGGTCAGCAAATGAGATGGAGAACAACTTGAGATTGCCTTTCTTGAGATGCTGGCGAGTGATGTGGCAGTCGATCTCAATGTGCTTGGTGCGTTCGTGGAAGACATCATTATGAGCAATGTAAATAGCATATTGTCACAATAAAAAGGAGAAGCAGTGGGCTATGGAGCATCCATGTCAGCCAAAAGCCAACAAAGCCAGACAAGCTCGCAGGTGGTGTCGACAAGGGCACAATACTCAACCTCAGTACTAAAACGGAAAACAACATCCTGCTTTTTGCTATGCCATAAGACAAGAGAAGTACCCAACAGGAAACAGAAACCTGTGATAGAGCATCGATCAGTCGGATTATCTGCCTAGTCCACATCTGAATAAGCATGAAGCTCAAGAGAAGACCGAGAGGAGTAGTGTAGAGCATCGATCAGTCGAATCATCTGCCCAGTTCGCATTTGAATAAGCATAAAACTCAAGAGAAGACCGAGAGGAGTAGTGTAGACCATGATAAAGTGTGCCCTTGACATATCGGAGAATCTGAAGAACAGCAGCATAATGGACAGAACGAGGGGCATCCATGAACTTACTAACCATACCCACGGCATGTGAAATATCTGGACGAGTAACAGTGAGATATATCAAACTACCAACCAACTGACGATAGCAAGTAGCATCAGATATAGGTTCACCATCCAAGGGTGTGAGCTTTGCATTGTATTCAAAAGGAGTGGAAACAGTCTTGTTGTCAGTGATACCAGCTTTGGAGAGAAGATCAGAAACATATTTAGTTTGGGAAAGATAATATCCATCAGAGGATGAGGTAACCTCAAGCCCAAGAAAATAGCTGAGAGTGCTCAAATCTTTCATCTCAAAATGTTGACTAAGGAAGTGCTGAAGAGAGCGGATACCTGCAGAATCATCTCCAGTAATAATCATATCATCAACATAGAGAAGAATAAGAGTGATACCAGCAGAGGATCTTCGGACGAAGAGAGCAGTGTCATAAGAACTCGAAGTGAAACCCTGTTGAGCAACAACTGAGCTAAACTTTTCAAACCAAACTCGAGGAGCCTGCTTGAGGCCATTAAGAGCACGGCAAAGGCGACAAACTTGACTGCTTGAGTGTGGATAGCAGGGGGTGGTTGCATGTACACTTCTTCTTGAAGGTCTCCATTGAGGAAAGCATTCTTCACATCCATTTGATAAAGAGGCCAACGACGAACAGCAGCCATAGCAATGAGACATCTGACAGATGTAAGGCGAGCAACAGGAGCAAATGTTTCCTTATAGTCAATGCCATACTCCTGGGTAAAGCCATTGGCAACTAGGCGAGCCTTGTAACGTTCAACATTTCCATCAGCCTTGGTCTTGATCTTGTAAACCCATCTACAACCTACTACAGACTGACCAGGAGGCAAATCAACCATATCCCAAGTGTGATTTTTATGAAAGGCATCTAGTTCATCATTCATAACTTGCTGCCAAAGAGGATCAGTATGGGCCTCACAATAGGTGTGAGGTTCATAGAAGGTGGCAAGGGCAAAAGAGCAGTGATAATTAGAGAGATAAGGGAGAGGAATGCTTACCCAAGTGGAACGACGAAGTTCAGGACCATCAGGAGACTCAAGAAAGGGTGGTGCCACAGGATCCAAGACAGGCGGGTCATATGCTGGGGACAGAACCAGAGATGAGTCATCTAGAGAGGCAACCAATGTTGAAGAAACCTCCACAAGTTCAGGATAGAGAGGGAGGAAAAGATCAGTAAAAATAGGAGACTCAGAGGAAAAGGATGTAGGAAACTGCTGAAGACTTGTGAAAGGACGATGTTCCCAAAACTCAACATGACGGGAGACACGAAGACGATGAGAAATGGGATCATAGCAGCAAAACCCCTTTTGAGATACACCATAACCAAGGAAACAATAGAGACGAGCACGAGGTTGGAGCTTTGTTCGTTCATGAAGAGGAAGAGAGACAAAGCAAGCACAACCAAAAACCCGAAGAAAGGAGTAGTCGGGGGTATGACCATAGAGAAACTCAAATGGTGATTTGTTGTGTGTAGTTAGTGAAGGAATACGATTAATGGTGTATACAACAATAAGTGCAGCCTCACCCCAAAAGCGCTTAGGAAGAGAGGCAGAAATGAGAAAGGTGCGAACAACATCAAGAATGTGATGATGTTTTCGTTCTGCACGACCATTTTGTTGAGAGGTGTAAGGACAAGACCGCTGAGTAAGTGTACCATGATTGTCTAAAAAGAATAGAAAAGATTTATCATTATATTCTTGAGCATTATCTGATCGAAAAACTTTGACGGTGCGATTGAACTGTGTTTCAATCATTTTATGAAATGTTTGGTAAATAGACACAAGTTCAAACCTATGGTGAAGCAAATAAATCCAAGTATATCGAAAAAAATCATCCACAAATATGACAAAATATCTAGATCCCCCCTCAGTAGGAACAGGTGCAGGACCCCAAATATCAGAATGTATAAGATCAAAAGGTGCAGAAGAAAATGAGTCACTATTATTAAAGGGCAATTTTGTTTGTTTGCCAAAATGACAGGAAGTACAATCAAATTTTCGAAACTGAACTGAACCTAAATGACCTTGAGAAGCTAACAACTAAAGACGAGATAAGGATGGATGACCAAGACGAGCATACCATAGATCAGGTAAGGAGGTGGTAGTAGTAGCAGCTGCAGAAACAACTTATGAAGGAATCTTCAAGTCATGAACCTCAAACATGCGACCAACCTTACAACTTGTCCCAAGCACTTGACCCGTCCGGGGATCCTGCACATCCACGCCATGATTAGTAAAGAGAAGATCTACGCCTAATTCACAAAGTTGATTAACAGAAAGCAAATTGAGGGATAACTTTGGGATATGAAAAGTGTCACTAAGGGATAAACAAGGAGAAGAGATTGTTCCTTTATGACTAACAGGCATAGGAGTTCCATCAGCAGTGTAAATGGTGATTGGATGTTCTAAAGGTGCCTTATCAGAAAATTGGGATTCATCAGAAGTCATATGGTTACAACATGCAGTATCAAAAAATCAAGGTTGTTTACCTGAAGTGACAAAAAGGGCAATGGAAGTGCGGGATAAAACCTGTTGAACAACTGCCTTAATATCAGCCGTAGTAAGTGAGGAAGTCAAAGATGGACTTGGAGGAACCGATGGATCTGAAGGACATACAACAGCTGCCCGAGGAAGAGAAGCTTTATTCTGCTCTTGCACAAATTTCTGCAGTTTGCGACAAACTGAGATGTCATGACCTTTAGCACGACAAAACTCGCAGCAAGTACCTTTAGAAGACTGAGAGGTGGGACACCCAGAGTTTATTCATGGAGGAGCAGTGAATGCAGCAATGGAAGGCTGTGGAGATGGTGTAGCCAATAAATGATCAGATGATGACATGTGATGAGTAGGCCGACGGTTCTCCTCAGAAATAAGCTCCTTGACTGCAGTATCAAGAGAAGGAGTAGGAGACCGACTAAGTAGAGAAGCCCTAGTAGGCTCAAAATCCTCACACAAACCCATCATGAAGTGCATAAATCTATGGCGATTCCGATATTTGACAAAGAGCTCAATGTCCTTAGGACACACCAGTGGAGGATTTGCAGTAAAGAGTTGTTCCCACACAGTAGAAGTCTGAGAATAAAAATCAAAAATAGACTGACCTGTCTCTTGGCGCATTTGATAAAGTTTTGATTCAATGTGGAACTCCAAGCTTGAATCATTAGTACAATTATAGCGATCGGCCAAAAACTTCTAAGCAGCCTCAGCAGTCTCAAGACGAGGAAGAAGATTGTGAATGGAGGGAATAGAGGTATTGATAAACCAAGACAAGATCTTACTCTGAATACTCTCCCATTCCTCTAGGCGATCTTCATAATCATCTGTTGTAACAGTAGTCGTGGAAGACTCTTCAGCAACTGTGACTTTAGACGTAGGGTTTGGTACTGGCTTAGGAATTGAACCAGTCACATATCTCCACAGTTTACGACCCTTGAGAAAAACAGTCATATTCTGAGACCATGCATGATAGCTAGTAGGACCATCTAACATAATGGTGATAGGACGTATGATGTCTCGTTCATTTTGTTGAGTCATAATGAAGAAAATGACCAAAAAATGGGATTTAGAGACCTCAAATGCAGAAACGGAGCCCAAAATCGGAATCTATAAGAAAAACTGAGCAAGACAAGTCCTATTGAAAAATTTTGACTTTGGTCAAAGTCAACGATCAAGTCAACGGTCAACGATATGGTCAACGGTCAACGGCTGATGCTAACGTGGCTAAGTGACGTCACCCTAGGGCTGATGTGGCAAGATGCGATACGGAGCAGGCGTGTGGGGGCACGTGGAAGCGCGTGACCAGCGCGTGAGGTGCGTGTGAAAGGAGGACGACGCGTGGAGGCGCGTGATCGAGCAGCAGAAACTTCAACCGGCGCGTGGAGGCACATGAGAGGTGATTTCTGGCCGTTCTTGGTTGGGTTTTGCTCGGGACTGTCAGATCTCTCAATGTGTGCCTTTACTTTGGCAGTTTGATCAACAAACTGACGAAATCCGAGTGTTCTAGGGTTGTGGGCGTAACGGCGATGACTCGCTTCTAACAGTGACTACTGGATGAAGGCGATGGCAACGAAAGAACGCCGGAGATGTTCACAGGAACCCAAAAATCAGAGGAAATGCTCTGATACCATGTTAACAATATAAAGAGAGAGAGAATGACTGAATAGTCAGTATATTGATGTGTGTAAAACAATGTACAAAAGAGAGTCTTATATAGGCTAGGTATGTATGCAGTACAAGTAATATACTGGGCTAAGCCCAATGGGCTAATCTAGCCTAATCTATACACTAACAGCTCTGAAATAATAGCAACCATGATTAAGAAAACTTCAAACCTTTTGTGTAATGATAGTGACACAATCAAGGAACTCACTAGATATATCCTCAAAATCTGCATTTTGAGCTTCCCTATGAAATAGAATGGCTTTTAATTTATCCATTAGTGAGCATTTAGGGCATATGCATTTCAAGAGAGGAGGGTTCGCTAAGGAAAATCCCATTTTGCAAACTCACTCCATACAGAACTTTAAAAAAAAGTTAATAAGGAGTCCCCAGTACTTATCCAGAAATTTGCAACTTTTGCAATTATAGAAGATTCAAAGCAAAACAAATGGTGAGTAGCACCTGCAAGCAATAATGAGTATGCTGCACTGGTCCTGCTCAAGTACAGAGCTTCCAACAGATGCTCATCCATTTCAGAATATAGACCTAACAAGTCACTTGCGTGGATTTTATATGCTGAAGCCAGTGTAGTATAGGCATTTAGACAGAGGTAGTGCAGGGGACACAACTTGATGGTTGGTTGTGATTTTACTTCCCTGCCTTGAGTGCCTTCTAACTGTTTATAAAGGAGACCTCATGTCAGCAAGTTCTCAAGCTTCTCACAACACAATTTGGGATCACCAAATGAAAGATACTGAGTTATAGCATCATCAGTGTAATTAGTCAACCTTCTTATTGCATAGTGACATTTTGATCAGAACTCAAACTGGAAGCATCAAGACTTGCTAAAGAAATTTCCTAGAGAGGAAAACAGCACAAAGTTACATTAGTTGAAGATACCCTTTCATCGAGAGTTCAAGCATCTCCATACCTTTAAACCCAAAAAGCGTGAATCTTTTTTTTGGGATCAGAAACAGCATGAACTAAAGTTAGAAAATTAGTTAGGAAGTAATCAGAGTATTTCGGTAAAGAATTTGAAAACATTACATATATTTTCCTAGAACTAAACTTCATGAAGTCCAGTTAAATGAGACAATTTATACATGCAAATGAATCTAAAATTATTGTCCATATTTTTCCAGTTTGGGGTTAAAATCTTAATTAAGTCATGTTAAGAAGAATGTTTCAAGTTTGATATAATAATGTTAAGAGGTGTGTTTGCCCTTTCTCCAAACTCTCCTCTCGGCCAAACAAATTAATAGATCGAGCCAGAGGTTTGGAAAATATAAATATAAACTCGAAACAAAGTCCATCAAAAAACAAAGTAAGAAAAAAGAAAAAATAGAAAAATCATTGAATTACAACTATATGGTATCCAAAGACATGAAAAAATTCAGACAAACAGATGTTATGCCTTTATTTTCCCCCCAACTCTTACTTGCAGAGTATGATCCACATTGGTTGTTGGGGGGCAAAGCACTACATCGCTAACAACAGCACGGCAGAAAAATCGATACCTTTCCTTTGACCATAACTCTGATTACCTCATTTGCTGGGGGAAAAGAGTTGCATGTAAAAATATGAGTACTGATAAGGATAATATTTTCACCCCTTAAGCAAACTTCCTACCACTCTACAATAAACTCGTCCAACATGTCTACCAAGCCGGCCTTCCATCACCACCACCTGAAGTAAGTCGTCCAACCGCATGGATGATCATGGTACCTTCTACTTGAAAAGGGAAACTCTCTCAAATCACCTTATCTAACAAATGTTAGCTCTTCCAAATGAGCCTCTTCCAGAGTGGACTCTTCATTTGCTCATTCATATAAGGAATGACCCATCGATGATCATACTTGATGAATCCTTGGAAATCAGTAGGCTGAAAATCTCGGGCGTTGATGATCTTGAAGGCTGAGTCCTGAAAAAGCAAATACAAAATCAGAGAGGACCAATATAAGCCGGTCAAGAATCCTCCGATGATAAAGTCAGTGGGTTTGTAATTCCAAATAAAAAGAAGTGTTTCTATTTAGGGAAAAAAATGTCTCTCTCTTACTTTCTCTTGGATTTATGCTTATATAGCATATGCTTTGGGGACAGTTACTTGTTTAGTAACTGTCCCTATCATTAAGAAACTCAGAAGATTTGGAGGTAACTGCCTCGGAAGTTACTTTATTTGGGCTATTCTCCATGACTGTCATGGGAAACTGTTTATAGTAACAAATTTGCTAGTTGTGAGAGACAAAAGAGGAGTCCGTCCTAAGCGAAGACGAGGACAAGTGTCAAGAATGCAGGGAGGTCGTCCTTCTCATGGACGACCTCATAGAGGGACGAGCATATCATCGCAATCTATGTTGTTTGTCCTTTTTCCCTTTGGACGACCTCAACGAACGAATTTGGAGTTGGGATTTTATAATGCACCATCAATACTTATTCGTCCAACGAGCAATGACTCAACACTAGAGATAAATGCCTCACTCGTCTAGGGAGACCATTCGTCTAAGGAGACAGTCTGTCCAAACATATTCGTCTGTTGGTTCAATCAGAATAGGAAAATATTGTCTATTTCACGCACAAGACCATAATCAACCATCCAAGGCATTATGGTTGTCCATACATAGGACTCATCCACATAGATGGTTATCCTAAGGAATAAAGTAACAGTCTTGTCTAAGGTGTCATCCAACACATTTACATATGTCCATACAAAGGACCACCTAATTACACAGGTGGATTATAAACAATAGTCTATACCTTGAAGCAAAAATAGGTTGGTAGTAACCCGACCCTTTTTTTTGCTGGTAACCCGACCAAACCCGTGACTTGAACCATTTTTTAAAACTTTTTTTTGGGAAAAAAAATAATAAAATTAAGATAATATTAGTTTAATTGTTTGTTGTGAGCTTAAGGAAACAATTAAGACTTTATATAGCTGCATGCAAATGAATTAAAAGATAAAGCTTTTTCAATATTCTTTGATTAGTGAAGCTTCATAGGGTCTTTCTGTCCAGGTGCAGGTAGTCCACATCTTCACAGACATGTCTATTTCACCGAGTCTCTCTCCGAGACAGTGCCTAGATCGTTTCACCTTTTGTGCGGGTCGAAACTTAAGGAATTTTGCTACCTTAGGACCGTTATAGTTGAGGCATTTCGTAATGAGTAAAGATTTTTAGATATCAAATAACAAAGTACGTGCCAAGATAATCTTGTTACAATAGAGTTAAAAACATTTATTTTAAATTATAGATGTAGGGTCAGGTTTGGCGGCCCAAGCCCAAGGAGGGATGGATTTGGAGCCCACTGAACCCAAAACAATGAATTTTGTAGAGTGTGGGTGAAAGAGCAAGGCGAACAGCAAAAATAACAGTGTGCAACAGCCACACTAGTGAAGGAATTCTAATTAATAACTGCTCGGATGGGTATAAGAACAACGTCCGAAGATGTGACTTCCCTTGGAGGGTTACAATTCTTGCTGCTACAGTAAATAATACCCTTTTTTCTCTATGAACTCTCTCTCCCCCTTCCATCAGGGGATTTTCCCATTTATATAGTACCTCCTCACTCTATCTTGATCGTCCACTTGTTCATCACCCAGACATCCACTCGAGTGCTTGTCCCATCAAGGGTGTTCCCCAGACTTATGTAAGTGGCGATAGCAGGTTGATACTGTTCAGGGGTCTCTTCCACATTAATGCGGCCAGAGAGGTAGGTGTGGTGTATTTAATGCGGTGGTTGAGGTCTGTCCTTTAGATGCTTCTCCGATCCAGTTATGTTCCCCCGCATCCGAGGCCCATTCTGTCACTACACCTGCCGAGAGAATCGCTCGGGCTGTAAAAGGTTGAACGTCAGATCCGAGGGTATTGTACTCCTCGGATCGTCGAACCCATCCTCGGATCATGGACACCCTTCACCAGATGTTATCCGAGCCTTTAACCAGGCTTTTTCAGCTCTTCGGGAAATGGTGGGCCGTAGGTAGGGCCTTGGGCCCAATGCCTTTGGCTGGGTTTTCTCCCCTCACAATAGACATGTATGAGAAACATTCATAAGTATAAAAAGAGTGAAGTCAAAGTATCAATGAAATTAGCATAAATTATGAGTGCTTAGGCTTATTTTTTAACAATTTATGTTCAAAATTAATGACTTTTCAAAATAAATTATGATATTTCCTAAAGTGTGTGTTACTTAACAATGATATAATATTCATAAAAGAGATCATGTATAAATAAATAAACAATCAAACTTTAATGTATATTCTCAAATTGAAAGAGAGTGTCAATCACAATTGATAATTAATTATAAAATTAGTTTTCAAGATTATAAATTTCTTATATGTTTTTATTCTTTGTCAAATTAGTTATCCAAAAGGCATTTGTAATTTTGTTTTATGTTTTGGGATGTTGATATTGTGTAAAAATGAAATTTGTGTATTTTTTTTACTTATTTTTTGTGCGATTTTGTTTTGGTTAGTAAAGTTTGGATTTGTATAATTTTAAAATTATTGAACAAGTATTAATTTGTTTATCTAAGCTCATTTTTTATATGAGTGGGGAATTTAAAGTGGTGCATTTATATTAAGTAATTTGCTGCGTGCCTTTCCAAATGGCAAATACATATTGTTTCTTAAAATTTAAAAAAAAAAATCATGTAAAAAAATAGGTCAACCCGATGCAACCCCCAACACGACCCGTTTTTTAACCTGCTTAAAATAACCCATTTTGACCCACAACCTGTTTGAACCGACCTAACCTAACTCACTCGTTTGCCACGTCTATGAGATAGTAGTGTCCCAGCTTTTAGCCAAACTATTCCGATAGTAGCGTCCCTGTTTGACCCACAATCTCTATCTTTGATTAAAAACTATACCATTGCATGATTTGCTCTTGTATGATTTTAATTTATGTTACAATTTGATGAAGAAGCCATTGTTTGAATGTGCAATGACTTACAAAAAATTTATAAAATAACATAGAGATTTTAATATATTGCATGGATTTACATTAATTACTCAGGAATACTGTATAAAAATGCACATTTAAACGTTAAGAGAAAACAATATCCTATATTTTATTCACATAAAGTAAATTCATATTCAAGAATGCTATTCTAATTTATAAATTTTTAATATTTATATAACATTAACTTTCATTTTAATGTTTGCATGGATTTTGTTATTTTCAATGATGAAATTTTAGATATTAAAAATTCTGAAAGACCAAAAAATATTTAAAAATCATATGATTCATGGCTTAGAAATTATTGAAACAAAAAAATATATATATATATATATATATATATATGACTAAACAATAGAGAAATATAAAAGAAAAATGGGTTACATTCAAAAAAATAATCCATGGCTATAACTATTGAAAGAAATCAAAAGATTTAGAACCTACAAATTAGATTGTGTGTGTGTGTGTGTGCACGCGCGCGTGTGTGTGTGTAATTACACGACTAAGAAATACAATAGAAAGATGTGTTACCATAAATTTTTAAAAAAAAAAAAAAATAGATGTTAAAACTTTTGAAAGGCCAAAAAATATTAAAGAATCATAAGATTTACTTCCTATAAATTTTTGAAACAAAACAAAATGTATATGATTACACAATAGAGAAATATATAAAAAAAAAAAAATTAATTACCTTCAAAAGAATGATATATGGTATAGTCATTGAAATCTGCTAAATATGTTCAAATATTGCAAAAACTAACACAAATTCAAATGTTAAAACTTCCAAAATGCCAAAAAATATATATAATTAAAGAATAAGTTATTGAAACAATTCAAAAAATATATGACTATTCAAAAGAGAAATATAAGAAAAAGAAAAAAGTACATGAACCCGTAAAGTAATAAGTTATAAATTTTAACGGGTCTAAACTTTAAACAAAATCATATACAATCACAGATGTAGGGTTTGGTGATTCATGTACGAAAATGAATATTTAAAAAAAAAAAAAAACATAAAAAACCATAAAATAAATTTTTTTATCAAAATAAAGGAGAAAAAAAATATAAGGGTGACAAAGAAGGGGATAATAAATTATTCATTCATAAACAAATAATAATAAATTAAAGATTTGCTAGAAAGTAGACAAATCTCAATATATGAAAAATCTAATCAAATGATCAATTACTACAAAAAATTTAAAAAAAATAATAATGATCAATTGTTTTGCTTAGCCCAAAAAATCATGTTATATTTCTTTTATATATATATATATATATATATATTATATGATGTATAATAGTTTAATAATAGTTATATATATATATATATAATGTTATGTAGTATAATATATATATTATATGATGTATAATAGTTTAATAATAGTTATATATATATATATATATATATATAATGTTATGTAGTATAATATATATTATTTTAATAAGAATTAAAGAAGAAAGAGGAGTCATACCTGGCCACCACTTCAATTGATGAAAACATCAAGTTTTAACCACACACATGGTGCACGTTCTCTTGGAAATAGGGGCAATGCAGAGTAGGTTATTTAAACAATTCAAAAAATATATGATTATTCAAAATAGAAATATAAGAAAAAGAAAAAAGTACATGAACTCATAAATTAATAAGTTATAAATTTTAACGGGTCTAAACTTTAAACGAAATCATATACAATCACAGATATAGAGTTTGGTGGTTCATGTACGAAAATCACTATTTAAAAAAATACATAAAAAACCATAAAATAAAATTTTTTTCTATCAAAATAAAGGAGAAAAAAATATAAGGGTGGCAAATAAGGGGATAACAAATTATTCATTCATGAAAAAATAATAATAAATTAAAGATTTGTTAGAAAGTAGACAAATCTCAATATATGAAAAATCTAATCAAATAATCAATTACCATAAAAAAAAATGATCAATTGTTTTGCCTAGCCCAAAAAATCATGTTATATTTCTATTATATATATATATATTATATGTTGTATAATAGTTTAATAATAGTTATACATATAATAATGTTATGTAGTATAATATATATTATTTTAATAAGAATTAAAGAAGAAAGAGGAGTCATACCTAGCCACCGCTTCAATTGATGAAAACATCAAATTTTAACCACACACATGGTGCACGTTCTCTTGGAAATTGGGGCAATGCAGACAAGTTGTCTGCTTCATAAACAGCTAATGAGTAAAGAAAATGGGAAAAAGAATAGTAAATCAAACTTAAATTAACATAGTGATTAGTGAGTTTGAAGTTGGAACGCAGAGAGAGGAAGAAACTGAGAATAGAGTCACAGATGGGCAAAGTTAATTGCAGATGCGTGATATTGTAATTTTTTAAGGATAAAAAGAAAAATTATGTTACTTTGAAGATTGTTGCACATAGTCCCCTTCTTCAGTTCAGTCCAAAGTAAGTCATAGAAGTTTTGTAAGGATGGAGGAGGAAAAATTAGAGAAGAGAGAGGAAGGGGAGAAATATATATATATATATATATATATATATATATTTGTGATTTTGCGTTGATTTTTAGAGTTGGGTTAAAAAAAAATATTGGGATTTTCCGTGGGTTTGAAAAAGGAGATCCTTGTTCTGAGGAAGGAGATCTCTATTGATTTATGGGTATGGTGTCTTTAGATGCTTTGCCATGGGTCTAAGGAATCTTTATTAGTTTACCGTGGGTCTAAGCGTTAGGGGAGCTGGTAGAGGAGGAGCGTTGCGTTCAGGGAGCAAGTAGAAGGAGAGAAGTCAAAGCATGCATTTTGGAGAAAAAAGAAGGCAGAATGTTAGCATGACCTTTGGGTTTTAGAAAAGTTTTATTTATTTATTATTATTATTATTATCATCGTGCTAATATGAAAAATTGTATAAGTTTCAGACGCTTCGGTTTTATATATATATATATATTAGTGATTGCAACTGAGTTTAAATCATTACTTTTTTAAATTAATAGCTTAAAATTTTAATTCTTCTATCTATTTGTCTTATTAATTCATTGAGTTGAGTAATTCACTCCTTTCTTTTCTTTTTTTCTTACTAAATAAAATTCCTCACATGGTTTTTTTTTTTTTTTCCTTGTTAAAGTAATTAGTCTTTTTTCTAAGAAGCTAATTGGAAATCATGTATCCATCATCCTTGGACGCTGCTCCAATTCGGGACCACATACACCACCTGTAATGTATTAAGGTACAAATTGTTGCAATGTGATGTAGTTGGTCCAATAAAAACTCATCACCTCAATTAAAAATCCCACTCATCGCCGTCTCATTTAATTGCTAACGAAACCTACCAACCTAAGATAAGAATCAGAGTCTTCCTCCCACTCCATTAACCCTCCCTCTCTCTCTGTTCCGAAAACCACTGTTGAAGTTCTCACATCTTTTGGTGTCTCCTCTCCTGTCAAAGAAAAGGGCCCATTATTAACATTGCTACTTTCCTGTATCACACAAAGGTCCATCTCCTATTCCCCTGATCCGATAAATAGTTTTCCCAAAACAAAATACAAAAAATAGAACTACATATTGCCAAGAGTTTTGCCTAAGTATCAACATCAATATTGATTGCCCAAAACCCAATATAAAATTTAAATTTAAAAACAAAAAAACGTTTACAATTCAAATTTGATTAAAGAAAAAAAAAAAATATATATATATATATATATATATAGGTGGGATAAAAAATAATTTTAATTCTAAAGACACCAATACGGCGTCATTAATTGACTTAACGGAGCACCCCTAATGGAAATGGATGGAAAAACTGATTGATTTAAGTGGATTAGCCAAGTTAGTAGTCTAAAATGACAAATTCAAACTTAAAGACTAAAATAAGAATTAGACAAAGTTAACTGATGTAAATTTCATTTTTGCCTAAATGGTAATTAGATCTTGCAGCAATGCTAAAAGAAGCTTTCAGACAGCCCAACTAGTAAGCTATGTTTGGGGGAGTTCTCATTAAATAACAAGCGCCAAAACTATAACTAGCCGAAATTTTCAAAGCCACCCGTGATCATTGATCACACTAGGTTAATATGTAAATTTCCCGTGTCATCCAAAATAGAATATTAGATTTTTCTCATCAAAGTTCTACTTAAGTTTCAAATTCTGGTCAGATCCCTTAAGTTCCAAAATAATAATAATAATAATAATTTGTCATCAAAGTGTGTTTGACTTGGCTTAATTAATATGATCCAGAGTATCATGGTCAAAACTCATCATATTTTTCATTACATACCACTTACAAAAAAATTGGGAAGGAAGTGCTAAAAGAAGGCTAGAGCAATCTTGCGTGCATTTCTTCATCAAATCCAGTACTCCAATCTAAGAGCTTCAATTTGTTGCTGACTGAACAAAAATGGAATAAAAAAGAAGAGAGTGGGAATGAAAAAGAAGAAAGAGCACAAAGTAGAAAAGCCCAAAGACAAAAACAACATAAGTGAAGCTGTTACTGGTCCCTAAAGTTTCAAAAATAAGTGCTATTAGTCTTTGAAATTTCAAAAATGGGTACTAATCCTATTGCTTCGTTAGACACATAAACGAAACGAAGAAACTAATGGAAGTTGATGGAGAGACCAATAGCACTCATTTTTTAAACTTTAGAAACCAATAGCACTTAGCAGGTACATTGTAGGGACTAACAATGTATTTAAGTCCAAAAAAAAAGTGTCACTCTAAGTGTCCGTCTGGCACAAGCTGAAAATTTCAGTTTATTTTTGCTACTATTCATGGGTCTCATTATACTATTTAGCTAACTTTTACCTTTATCTACAGTATTTTCAGCAAAAAATTTCAGTTTCAGTTAAATAAGTTGTTTTCTAATGGACACCAAGCTTTAGAAGGTTGATAAAAGAGGAAAAATAAGAGGTAATACCTTAACTATTGCTTAACTTTTAGAGAGTTCTCAATCCGTTGGATGAGTTGATCTGCACTTAAAGCACCCTCCTGAAAATAATTAAACCAATACTTTTTAGAAGTTCAAAATCAACAACATAGATTTCACTAGTAGGCCATGAGAGAGAGAGAGATCAGTATCAAAGTTATATGGTGCTAATTATTTTATCAGTGGCTTAAATTGAACATAGGACTAGTAACCCAATATTCTCAGTAACTTTACATCCGACATAAAGGAAAGAAATCAATCCTAAGCGACAGACCTTCATCTGTCCAGACCATACTATTAAAAGAAATTACACAGTATGCCTTTCTTTTCCATAATTTTTTTTTTAAAATGAAAGCTGAGGTTACCAAATTAAAAAAATATATTAAACTCTCTCCCAAAAAAGAAAAAAGGTTTAGTGTACATTTCACAGCTTTAAGAATGAAAGGAATTAGAACAATCACATTGACGTAACCAAGAAGTCATACAATTTCAGCAATGCCTAATATGTAGGGCTGTACAACTATAAGGGCATGCATTGTGTTAGGCAGGTCTACGAAGAGCTTTAAGGCAAATAGGGCTCTCTATGTGGTTTTTTAGGCCATTTGACAAAAAAATTTAAGACCTTTAAGGCTGGCTTTGAAAAAGCTCAAGTTTTAAAGCTTTTGTCATTTCTCACATAAAAAACTTTGGCAAAAATTCATTTTAGTCTCTTCACTTTTACTCCAGCCGTCAAATTAGTCCCTGAGGTTAAATTTTTGTCAATTTAATCCCTCACTTTGTCAAAAAGCATCAATTCCTTTAGTTAAAATCCAAAGGCTCTGTTTTAAGCTAATTTTTCACATTAAAAAAAAAATCACAAAATAAACATTTTCCCCTAAAACAAAAACCTGGCTTTCTCCCAGATTTTGGAACCAAAAACTAATCAGAAACCCACGGCCAAAAACACATGAGTACTGACATTTGCCATCCTCCTCCCTCAACATTGCCATCGCCCATGTCTGCTTCCACTTTCCCCGGCTGCCGTTTTCTCCTTGGCCAGTGTCACAGTCGCAGGTCTCAACCATGGATTATGAAAATATTTGAGAGCATCTTGGGAATTATTACAGTACTTCATAAAAGCTAGCACTCTTGAACCACAATGGTCTAGACATTTAAAGGATGAACACCCCCCCCCCCCCCCAAAAAAAAAAAAGTACCTACTGTATGAGCAGATTTTTGCAACAAAAGCCAGGAAATTGGTTACTGTTATTGGTGATAAAACAAATTGGGTTTTAGTTTTACAAGCTTGCAGCACGGAAGAGACCATGTGGTATGTACTCACAGAGAGATGGGAAAAAGGAGCAACTATACAAGATTCAAGAATATTGATAGAAAACAAGGTGTAAGAAGTTCTAATTTAACTAGTATTTTTCAAGGACAAGTCGAGTTTGTTTTGATGTTATAGAATTAAATCCACCATTGTCACTTTTATAGAGTTGACGCCATGGATTAGTTTCTATAACTTTGACAGAGAAAATGAAGAAAACAAAATCCTGGAATAACATCGAAGAACAGAGAAGCAGAAAATGGAAAATTATAAATATTTAAGAAAACAGACCAGTTGCTGGAAGAATCAACCATACGGAACTTGAAAAATCTAACCATACCCAACCCAAGTCGAAAGGTCAACCACACCCAACTTCAATACCAAACTCCCATCAAACATCAAAGCAGATTTCAGGAAGAAAAAAAACGTAGAAGATTTTTTTTTTTATAAGTAATGAAAATATTACTTAACTATCAAAAAAAAGTGTCACCCAAGTATACAGGAAGTATACACTAGGGACAAGAACAATCAAACACACAAATTACAAGCATCCATCAAAGAATGAACAGAAAAAAATTGAATGACTGCCTACTACAGAAAACCAATCCAATAAAGTTTTGAAGAAGAAAGGTTTTAGGTCAAACATTGTCCTTTCAAAATCCTCAAAGCTCTAGTTATTTCTTTCCCGCCAAATGCACCACATCAAACAATAAGGAACAGCCTTCCAAATAACTCCATTACGATGTTGCCCAAACTTCCCTTCCAACTGGCTAAAATTTCAACCACTGTCTTCAACATTACCCAATGAATACAATACAAGGTGTACACCATAAACCACAATTCCGTAGTAATAGGACAATGGATATGGAGGTGATTTACAGCTTCCCCATTGCTTTTACACATTAAACATCAATCTAAAATCCAAATTCTCCGCTTCTATAAATTATCAATTGTCAATATCTTCCCCAAACCTGCAGTCCAAACAAAAAAGCAACTCTAGACAGATCCTTAGGCTTCCAGATAGACTTCCAAGGGAAGGATTGATCACTACTTCCGGTCAAACCCCGGTAATACGAACCAACTTCAAAACTCATTTTCTTAGCAGGCATCCAGCAAATTTATCCTTCCCAACTCCCCTCAATGAGACTCCATAAATACTTTCCATGAAATTGGATAAAGAATCCAATTCCCAATCTTGAATAGCTCTAATGAAACCCAAATCCCAATGTAGAACTCCATTGGAGAACTTCATAAGATCAGCCACATAAGCCTCCTCATTTCTATTTATAGAAAATAATTCTGAAAACACATTTTCAAAAGGGTGTCCCCACACCAAACATACTTTCAAAATTTTACCTTAGACCCAACCCCCACCTCAAACTGAATTTATTGAGAGAATGTAGGCCAGCCACGACTAAGGGACTTCCACAAACTCACTCCATAAGGGGCGGTGACAGGAATAGAACACTAATCTCGCCCACCATGACCATATTTAATCCTTATCACTCTCCTCCACAATGCCTCTCACTCATTACTAAATCTCCATAGAAATTTTCCCAACAAAGCTTCATTAAAACGTCTTAAATTTCTAATAGCAAAACTCCCAGACTGAAGAGGAGCACAAACTGTAGTCCATTTCACCAAGTGATTTTGATTCATCCCCCAAACCACTTCAAAGAAGATTCTGTTGAAGTTGTTCAATGCGGTTTGCAATATCCACTAGAATAGGAAAAAGAGAGACAAATAGGTTGGCGGATTAGATAACATACTCTTTACTAAAGTAACTTCTCCCCCTAGAGAGAGATACAACCATTTCCATCTTGCTAATCTCCTTTCCACCATCTCAATAATTGGATTCCAAATTGACTCCTCTTTGGATTTAGCACCCAAAGGAAGGCCTAAATATTTCACCAGGAGTGAACCTTGCTTGCACCCTAACACATCAACCAACTCCACTATATTTGGAACCACACCCACGGGGACTAATTAGGACTTAACCACACTAACTCCAACATGAGATTCACTGCCTTATCCAACATTTTACTAAAGGCATCCATGACAATGACAAAAAACAATGGAGATAAAGAATCACCTTGTCTTATGCCCCTAGAGCTCTCAAAGAACCCACAAGGAGCTCCATTGATTAGGATAGAGAATTTGACCATCAAGATGAAAAACATAACCCATCTTTTCCATTTATTTGGAAAACCACAACGATCTAACATATAAATAAGAAAGCCCTAGTTCACATGATTATATGCTTTCTCCACATCCAACTTACAAAAAAACCCTAGGAACTCTTGATTTTAGTCTACTATCCAAGCATTCGTTAGCAATAAGAACAAAGTCTAAAATCTACTTTTCCTAAAAAAAGGCATTTTGAGATTCAAAAATAATGTCCCCAACACCATTTCAACCTGTACACCCCCAATCAATCTAATAGGCTAAAAATCTCTCAATTCCACTGCATCTGATTTTTTAGGAATCAAAGAAATAAAAGTGGTATTCAAACTTTTATCAAACTAAGCATTATCGAAAAAGTACTGAAAGACTTCCAGAAGATATGCTTTAGTAATGTTCCAGCAAATTTGAAAGAAGGCCATGAAAAAACCATCGGGTCCAGGAGCTTTGTCGCCATTAAAATCCTTTAACATCCCAGAAATCTCTCCTTCGTCAAACAACTGTTCCAACCAGCCAGCCTTATCCCTAGTAATCTTGGAAAAATTCAGCAATTCAGCACGCCCGGATGGGGGAGATGGGTCTTACCTTCGGTGTATAAATTTTTATAAAACCGAAGAATCCCTCTTCAATAACTTCCTGATTTGATGTCAACACCCCATCAATTTTTAGATGGCCAATAGTGTTGTTTCTTCTATTTGAGATAGCCATACAGTGAATGTTGACGCTGGTACTCATATGTTTTTCAGTTGTGGGTTTCTGATTATTTTTGGGTCCCGATTTGGGAGAAAGCCAGGTTTCTTGTTCTAGGAAAAAAAAATGTTTGTTTTGCAACTTCAAGTGAAAAATCAGTTTAAAAAGGCACCATTCATGGTACCAATCAACCGGATTTTAACGGAAGGACAACATTGACTTCCTTGACAAAATGAGAAACTGAATTGACAAAAACTAAATCTATTGAACTAATTTGACAATTGAAGCACTTATCAAAAAAAAAAAAAAATTGACAATTGAAGTAAAAGTGAAGCGACTAAATAGAATTTTAGCTAAAAAAATTTTTATCAGTTTGGTTACCAACTGGGTGTGACAGATTTGAATCACTTTATGATTGTAGTTAGCCAAATGCTAACAGTTTTTCAATTGAAGCTCTTAATTGCTGAAGTTCTATAACTAAAAATCTACTTCCTATAGTAATCCCAATTGGTCACTAAGACGAGACTTCTATGCATTTTCACAAGCTAAAGCACTGATAACCTTGAGATATACAAAGTACTTCCACATGAGAGCAAGAGAGATGCAAATTCAACTCACAAAGCGATCATACGGTTCTCCGTCCTTAAATATGATGAATGTAGGCAATGCTTCTATTTTGTATTTATTAGCAATGCTAGGGTACTTCTCAGTGTCAATCTTCACAACCTGGATCGTATCTTTCAGCTGAGTACTGACTTCATTGAGGATGGGAGCCATGAATTGACAAGGACCACACCTGCAAACCAGAGAGTCATTAATTTTTCAGTTTTAAATTTATATTGTCCTGCTCAATACCTAGAGGTCACTCAGAACAAGCAATTCCTGAACTACCTCACCATAATGAATAGCCTATAGGGTGAAATTTTACCACCTCCATTACAAATAAAGTTCTACTCACAGACAAACGCAGTTTTACAAACTTTAGAATGCAAAAGCTTATACAGCTTTCCAAAGAAGTGATTTGCACATTATCATTTCATGTGATAGAATAGATTCAGACCTCAACTCAGCCTCTGATCCTTCTTAGGCAAAATATGAAAACAATAAGAAAATAAAAGTACAGATAAGTTGGGAAGAACATACCAGGTCGCATAGAAGTCAACCAATACAGGTTTGTCAGAATTAGTCAGCAAATCATCAAAGGAGGAAAATGTTTGCTTTTTGGCTTTGACCTACAAGAAAAATTTGAGGGACAAAAACTATTTACTTTATCGCACACAAGTATTAAAAAAACTTTTTTATTAATAAAAGTTTTTCGTTATCTATCAAAAAAAATTGAACATACAAAAAGAGACTTTTATAAGACTGCACGCTTTCCAGCAGTGGCCTTCAAGGCCACCACCGCTTCCAAGGCCATGGCCACCTCTACCATGGAGCTGATGTTGTGGGTCATGGCTTCAAAAATTTCAGGCCAAAGGGTTCATTTATGCTGGACCCAACTGGATTTATGGCCTACGCAGCCTAGCTTGTGGTAAGGGTAGTGGAGAGAATTGAGGAGGTGGTCAGCTCTACCATGACCAGGAAATGGAGACTTAAGGGAGATAATGTGTAATTCGTGTTTATGATTATCAAAAAAATAAAAACCTACTTTGTATGTGGTAACAGAGAGTTATTAAAGAAAGAGAAGGTCAGTAATTTCAAGATAAGTGACAATTTTGGAAATAAAGCACATGACAACATGGTCACTAGCCTATTTTTAACCGTTAGATTTAGTTGAAATCAATTGTCTAAAATAGGGGTAACTCTTGTGAAGTTACACCAAGTGTAACTTAAAATCATCTCATATATATATATATATATATATATTCTTTGAAAGAGAAAACAAAAAGACTGAATTCTTACAACTTTCAAAAATAGGAAAATTTATAAAGATAAAAAAGAAGAAGAAGAATGGATAGACTAGAAGGGCAGCATCCTCAAAAGAACCTTCACTTATAGCATATTTGAGGGCATGCCAAATGGATGAACACAGGATGCTTACAAGAAGTTAGCCTAAAAACTACATTACTCAATAATTACATCAAAAAGAAAGATAATCAATGAAATCTACACTATATCATGCATCCATGATGCCATGGGTCTGCAACCACTCAAACAATGACCTCAAAAACAACGAATTAACAAATGGTCAACGTTTTCACAATTACTTTTACATATACAACACAAATCCACTAAGATTATATCTCATTTAATAATATTCTCAATGGTAAATAATTTTTTTGCCTAAAGCTATTTTAATTTATTTTTTTGATAAGTAAGTAAAAGTATTATTAAAAATGGACCACTTTTTACAAAAAAAAAAAAAAAAAAAACATAAAGCAGCCAAAAGATACAAAAGAAGCAGAAATTATATACAAGAAATAAGCGAGTCTACAAACAACAAGAGAGAATCACTAGATGTGAGTCCTCAAACCCGAAACCAATTAAATAAGGTGCCAACAAAGCAGGCAAGCAGCTGATTAACTGAAATCTCCACATCCTCAAAAGTGCGATTGTTAAGCTCCCTCCAAATACACCACATCATACAAAACAAAATCAAATTCCAAATTCCGGATGAGTGTTTCCCTCACAAATTCTGCCAACCAAAAAGAAGATCAATTACCTTTCCTAGGGAAAACCCAAGCGATCCCAAAGGTTTTAGGACAAAACACCGCAATTGATATGCCTTCTCACAATGACAATAAATGATCCACAAATTCTTTGCTACCCCTACACATACAACACCAATCTACAATAGTGAAACCTATCCTCCTCAAATTATCACTAGTGAGAATCCTCCCCCAAGCTGCAGTCCAAACAAAGAAAGAAACCTGTCCAACTACCTTGGCCTCCCAGTTACCCTTCCAAGGAAAAATGACTGAAGATGAACCTCTTAGTGCATTTTAAAACGAGCAAATATCAAATACCCCTTTCTTCTTTGGCACCCACCACATAAGATCCCCATCCTCACTAACAGGAGAATTAGACTCCAAAATAAGAAGAAAGTCCACCACTATCTCCAATTCCCAATTGTTAAAATCACAAAAGAATCTAACATCCCATATCCTCCTCTCCCCCACCCCTTGCCTAACCAAATAAGATTCAACCAAAGCCTTCTTATCAATAATAATATCATATAAAAACAGGTAGGCCTCTTTCAAAGGTTGATCACCGCAACAACAATCATGCCAAAACTTCACCTAATTCCCACCCCAACCTTGAACCGGGTAAAGTGACTAAAAACTTCCCAACCCTTCTAAATACTCCTCCCCAATTTTGAATGTCATCCCCCCCACTCCTTCCCATATTTTCTTGCTACCAACTGCCTCCAAAGCCATGACTCCTCATTCCCAAACTCCACAACCATTTCCCTAATAAGGCTTTGTTAAAGGTGGTAATCTTCCTTATCCCTAACCCACCAATAGGCATGGGGTACAAGCCTGAAGCTATTTCCCACAAAGAAAGTAACTTTCTTGGGCACCTTACATTTCCAAAAACTCTTCCAGGGGAAATTTTTAACCATTATATCCTCTTAGCGCTTCATAAAAAGAACTAACTAGTAATCCTCCACCTCAAACAATCCTTCACCTCAATTGACTGTACAAACCTGATGTTCTATGAACGATTGCCCCCTTCATCCATTGTGATACAAGGAAATAAATTCCCATGCAATTTCTAGAGAAAGAGAGAGAGAAAGAGAGGAAAAATCACCTCAATCTTTAACTCAAAAAGTAATCTGAATTTTATCATCAACAAGAATGGCATGCTGGAATTTTTTAAAGCATGACTTTTAACAAGTTCCTAAAATCTAGCACATGATGTGCCATGTAACCAACTTTCCCTCCAAAATTTGAAATGTTGCAATTAACACTACATCACAAAACATAGGGGCCAATTGGACTCCAAGTGACACTCGGCCATGCCATGTCACTCCATATTCTCACATGGCACATGCTGCCTGTCACCCCCATGCCACGTCATCATTCACTATACATGCATTAGACTACATTACATTTTCCTCACCTAAGAATGTACAAAAGCATCCTTTTCCAAAGCAATATAATGCAAAAGCATCTAAGACTAAAACTAACAAGACCCATTAGGTTGTTTTGTTTAGCCCGTTGCTATAGTACTTTATTTCTCTATGTTATGTTTTCTCTATTATCATGTTTTTAGCATTTTAAAAGATTGTATGCCTAGCTTGTAACTTCTGATGAATTTAATCAATTATCCCAAAAACCTAAGTTGTTAGGAAAAGAATGAATTTAATCACTTAACCATTATTCTAACACCACCCCTCATGTGTGGGTCCAAACTCCCCCTTAATAAGTGGGGCCAAACACATGAGATTTATAACTTTTTAAATGGGAGGTAGACCAGAGACAAGGTTCAAACTCAAGCACTACTCTGATACGATGATAAATTATCAATTATCGCAAAAGTTTAACCTGTTAAGAAATAGTGAATTTAAACCACTTAATCATTATTCTAAAAGGATAGTCAGGGTTTAATTGTTCTATGTAAGATCAAGGGCTAGGATTCTAAGGTTTCAAAACGCCATTATAAACAGCCTCTCTTGAGTTATCATAAGTTGCCTTTTATTATCTATTATATAAAATTCCATATCTAAATATTTCTTGGGCTTTTTCAACCTTTGTTCCAATTTCAGTTCTATTACTTTTTCTTTACAATTATCTTGTTTGTTATTAGAATTTCTTCTTAAATCATTTGAAAACAACAATTTGCTTCAAATGTGGCATCTTTTGGTTGGTTAATATTAGATCTACACTACATCTAAATTTACCGCATCACAACAGAAACAACTTTCAATCACAAACCCTTGGATAAATGTGAATTATTGGGCCGTTCAATTGATGGTTCCAAAAAGCAATCCATGGCTCTATTTTGTGCAACTGAAATAGAAGGAAGAAATTAGTAGAGTTTGGCAGTACCGCGTATAGTTATTTCAGCTCTTAAAGGAATCAGGGCGTTAAAAAAATTGATGTGGTTCATCCCCATGGTGGAGCTCTCTTTTTAGTTTTGTTTTAGTTAGGAAATTGTAAGCTCTTCTAATTTTTTTTTTTTTTTTTTAAATTGAAAAGGTGGAATAAGCGGGAATTTGGGGTGTGTGGGAAATTTTGAAAAAGGGGAAAGGCTAGCTGTAGGAAGAAATTTCTTAAGGACAAAAATTGATTATCTTTATGGCTAAAGAAAGAAAAGCAGATAATAACACCAAGGAACAGGAACAGTATGGCTTGGCTAATCACATCAGATGTGTGGATGTGGATAGGACAATTTATAATGACTCTTCAAGGTGCCGTAAACCCAAAAATCCTAGGTTTGATCCATCCCCACTAAGACTAATACACGGTTATGGCAGAGAGGTCTATACTCTATACTATTACCAAGAGTGGGTTGTCCTAATAATATTATCTATTTAGACAACTTTCTCTCAAGCCCATAACATTCAATCTTGGCAATTTGAGCTTACACTATTTACAATAACAACAACAACAAAATGATCGCAAACCGTAGCCTGTGTGATTTATAACTGGAGCTGCCTATAATTAAAATAAATAATAATAATAAAAATGGGAAAGCATTTGGGAAAAAGAACATTCAAGATTGTTCTTGGTAAAAGAAGCACTGACATATGTTGAAATCTAAGAAAAGAAATCATAGAAATGAAATAAATAAGATTAAAGAAGCATGAGAAGAAGGGTTACCAGAGGAAGGAGTCGAGGGCGTGAGGGAGAGCAGACCCAAGTGATTGGAAGTCGCTGCAAAGGAAATTTCAGTGAAGACGAATTCGAAAAAGAAGAAGAAGAAGAAGATGAAGCTGCTGCTGCTGCAAACAAATTATTATATTTTGAAGAAGGAATCGTAGATGATGATGATGCCCAAACGGAGACCGCCATTGCCTTCTCTCTACTCTCCTCTGTTTGGGCTTTGGACAGGGAAAAAAAAAAATATATATATATATATATATATATATATATATATCTATCTTTTTATCTTATTATTATTTTTTTTTTTTTAGTGTGCGGCTGAAGTAGTATGTTTTACTAACCAACAGTCCAACACTATCCATCTTGATTTTGCCCGGTTGCCACAGGAAAAAATTGCAAATTAACTCCAACTCTTAAACAATTTTGTTAGTTAACATCATTTTCAAAATATTTAGGTAACTAACATCGAGAGTATAAGACTCAAATTTGGTGAGCTAAATCGAGTATAATGAACTCGATTTCAAGTTTTCAATAACCTTAAAATCAAGCCTATAGAGCTTGAGTTCAATATTGCAAAAAGAAGAATCTGACTAAGTGAAGAAGAAGAAGTGAAGAAAAAGAAGTGGAAGAATCTAACAGGATGGAGGATTTGACCGAAGAAGAGGAACCCCACGATCAAAAAAATTAAATAAAAAATAATACCTAGAAGAATTTGACTAAGTGAAGAAGAAGAAGAATCTGACGAACCAAAGAAGAACAAAGAACCCCACAATAAAAAATAAATAAATAATATAAAATAACCCAAATCTAAACCAAACCCACGGTAGCTTGATTTTTGGGTTGGGTTTTGATTTTGTTTATGGGTTTGTCTCCAATTTCTCTCTACTTGATTTTTGAGTTGGGGCTTGATTTCTAAGCTTTAGAGAATTCGAGTCTTTAAGACTTGATTTCCACTTGAAATCAAGTCTTTTATACTGATTTAGCGCACCAAAATCGATTCTTACACACTCGAGTTATTAGTTTCTTAAATAGTTTGAAAACAATGCTAACTAACAAAATTGTTTGGGAATTGGTGTTAGTTTGCAATTTTTTTCCTTCCACTTAACTACTTTCCTTGTCTCTGTCTAATATAATGTTGAGGGTTTTTTTTTCCCCCTAAAGCCATGTGGTATAATTTGGTGAATAAGGTCTTTTACCCAAAAAAAAAAAAAATGTGAATAAGTTAGGTCATATCTATAATAGTGTTCGCATCAATCCATCTAAAATTTTCTGTCTATTTTAGTATAAGAACTTACTTTTTTTTTTTTTAGAGAAGAATTTACTTTTTCTATCCTACATCATCGCTTTTTAAAAACACGCATATCAGTTTATCTATTATACACTCCAATTTATTTAAATAATAATTATTATTCTTTTTTTAATATCTCTCTCACTTTTATTAATATTTCATGGGGATTCTAGCATTTTGCCCTTATTTTTAAAAAAATTTAGCAATATGTCCCTGTTTTGAAACTATTTAGATTCATGCCCCTGTTTTGATACTCAATTTTCTCAAAATCGAGTTTCAATGTAAAACTCGATCTTTAGAAAATCAAGCATGGGGCGTTCAAACTTAAAATAAATAAATAAATAAAATAAAATAAAATAAAAAATTGCATGGAACTCGAGTTCATGGAGCTTGAGTTCCATTTAAAACGCCACTATAGGACTAACTAAACGTAGCTGTAGGTATGGGGCGACCAAACTTAAAAAATAAAAAATAAAATAAAAAAAACTTGCATGGAATTCAAGTTCCATTTGAAATGCCACTATAGGACTCCTTGAACGCAGCTATAGGTATAGGGTGATCAAACTTAAAAAAAAAAAAAAAAAAATTGCATGGAACTCGAGTTCATGGAGTTCGAATTCCATTTAAAACGCCACTATAAGACTCCTTAAACACATCTATAGGTATGGAACTCAAGCTCTATGAACTCGAGTTCTACAATTTTTTTTTTTTTTTAACGTTTCATTTAGCATAACTCGACTTTAAACCAAGGAAGTGAATTTCGTACCGTACCGGCCGGTACGGCCGAAATTTTCCGTTCTAATACCTTCACCGGTACAGGTACACTCACATTTCGTACCGGATTTAATACCGGTCATACCGGAGCTGTTTCGGTTGTACCGGGATAAATACCGGATTTCGGCCGGAAAGTGCATTTCGGACCGAAACAAAAATCTTTGATTTATTTGTAAACTTTTAAGAAAAGAGAATGAGAGAGAGGAGAAGGCTGACAAGAAGAAGAAAAAGAGGAAGAAGAAGCAATTAAAGCAAGAAGCAGCACCGGAACGCCATTTGTTGCCGTTGTTGATCACCCAAGCTTCTTACGCTTCTTCTTCTTCTCAACAATCAGTTCACCTGTAGTCTTTTCCTCTCCTTTATTATTCTTTACTTTGCTTTTACCCTTCCATCTCCAGTTTTCCCTCTTTTTATCTGCTCAAGACCTGAAGCCCATGTGAAAATTTGACACCAATTTGAAATGTGATGGAAGTGTCTCTAATATTATTATTATTATTATTATTAATAAGTAAATTGATGGGACTTGTTTTAACTTGCTACTCCAGTACTCTCCCACCTAGTGTCACGTATACTCCAGAACTATCTCACCTAGTGTCACGTGTATATATATATATATATATATTTTATTATCATATAACTACAGTGGTACACACAAAATATATTTACGTTGTTGGTTTCTCTTTCTTTCTTTTTTTTTTTTTCTTTTTTTGTCTTTTTTTTTTATTATTTATGAACTTGTTGGTTTCTTTAAAGTATATAGTATTGTTGTTACATAAATTTATCATTTTAAAATTATATATATATATATATATATATATATTAGCAGTAATTCCGAAACGGTACATCGGTATTGACCGGTATCCGAAATATATCGTACCGCTGACCAAACCGGTACAGTCTCCGGTACGGTATTGACTTCCTTGCTTTAAACCAATTGAGTTTTTTTTATTGAAACTCGATTTTATCATCTTATCTCAATATGTCACCTTATCTCAATATATCATCTTATCTCACGGTCTTTCTCTCAACTCCACCTCTGTCTCTCCCCCCTCAACTCTCTGCTTCTCTCATTCCCAAACCCAAACACTCACACACGAAGGCAACAGCGGCAAATCAAGTAGTAGCGGTGATAGATCTGGAGATTTTTCCTTTGGGCTTTCATATGGATTTTTCGTTGAGTTTGGTTTGGTTTTGATTTGATTTTGGTTTAAGATGGATTTTTCGGTGGTGATTGGGTGGTACTCTCCTTCTTCTTATTCTTCTTCTTCTTTTGGTGGGCTGCTTTGAAAGTAGTTGGGTGGTTTCCTTCTTCTTCTTTTGGTTGGTTGCTGTGAAATGGGTTATGGTGGAGTTGGGGTTGCAGTGATGGTGGCGATGGTGGTTGGGTGGTGCTGGGTTGGTGTTTTTCTTTTTCTTCTAGGTTGTTGTGGAGGTTAGGAAGAGGGAGTCTCTATCAAGAACAGTGGGGACAGAAAATAAAATAAAACCTAATGTTATAAACAACTACAATGACTATGTAAATATACACAGTTATTGTAGCAAATGTGTATATTTACATATTTATACACCCATTGATGTGGGTAGTTTTAGGGCAAAATTGTGTAAATTTCACTACTTTTTCTATTTTGGAAGCACTGATGTGAATGCTCTAATTGCTTGTGTAAATCTTGTTACACAGCCAAAAAAGGGTATTTGTAATAAGGTGTGTATAATAAATACCACCCTCATTGCTATGTGGAGTAGTTTATCAGTTGTGCTCAAATAATAGTCATCCCCCCTTGTTAAGGTTAGCTTTGACTTCCTTAATAGTTTTTGCTCCTCCCCTTCAGTAGGATTGATCTTTTCGGCTTCACTTTACACACCTACCTCACTTCTTACAATTATAAGATATCATCAATTATCAATCTTCACCCTTGTCCTATCCTTAACCCTCTTAGTTGATTTCTTTTTACCTCATTTGTCATTCTCATCTTTTTTCTCCCTACCTTTTTGGCACTTAATTACTCCCCAATTTAGGTGATGGGGAAACACCTTAGGGATTGCTTTCATGCAAAAACATACTTGGCTTATTTTGTGAGAAAATATATTTGTGCAAGAGGTTGGAGTTTTGGTGAAACAATGGGCATGGTGCAAGTTTAGGTGCCAAAAACACATTCAGGATAGCTATCATGCAAAACAAGTCAGACTTATTTCATGCAAAAATACCTCCAAGTCAATCTTTTCGCACGAAATAAGAGGTTGGACAAGCTTGCTGCAAGTTTAGGTACCAAAAGCACCTTAGCCCTTAGGAATAGCTTTCGTGCTTAAACAAGTATGGCTTAATTGATGTGAAATACCAACTAGTCAAGATTTTCACACTAAATATGAAATCAAAGTTTTTGTGAGAAAGGAACTTGGTGCAAGTTTAGGTGTTGAAAACACCCTAGGGATAGCTTTCGTGGGAAAAAAATTGGGTTTATTTTGTATGAAAATATCTTCCAGTCAAGCTTTATGTACAAAAGAAGAGTTCAAAGTTTTGGTGTGAAATAATGCATAGTCAACACTCATATTTACTCATCATCAATAAAATAATATGAATCAAACCAAACCAACACAGTTTTAGTTATTTTTTTAAAGGAGCAAATTGAAATTACCGGAATGAGCAAGAATCACTGATCGGAATGGGCTAAAATTACTTCAAATTTAACCCTGTGGACACTCCAAAAAATTAAATAAATCCCTTTATTTCTTCCCAAGTTTCCACATTGGGTGCTTTGGCAACGTGTTCATGTGTGCATGTGTTTTTGGGGTGAGTGAGTCTCTTTTCATAATTTTTCTAAAGAGTCGCCACCAATCACTGGTTTTGTATTATGTGATATTAGTCTCCTATTTGTCTAATTTGTTTTAGTTACCTAGTTAACTAAAATCCGATTTGAGGGTCATTAGTTAATTAAGGTAAACCAATGTCTCAAACCAAAGATTCTTGGATATAGAAGCTCGGTCATGGGTGGGTAAGGTGTTAGGCACCCCACACCACATACCCAAAGGATAGTACCTTATTTTAAACTAATCTCAACATTTATATTTTAGAAAACAAATTAAACACTTGACATTTTGATTTTGAAAATGTTTTGTACAGACAATATACGTACATATCATGTGAGTATTTTATTTATGTATAATGTGAATGTTTATTGCAAGGAGTATATACAAACAAAACATGTAAATAATATATATGTATATCATGTGAAAACTATATTACAAAATTGCAAGAGTTTAAATGTATATATAATTAACATGTGAATATTATTATACTTTCTACATATTTACCATGTGAGGAAAGATTTCACCTTATGCATTTAAGCCCATTTTATTCTCCAATTTTTTATTCTCAGTTATTACTGAAAAGGGGAGGGGGGATATGTTAGCTTAATGGGAGTCTAATGATTCAATGGAAGTGTATCATAGATACATAACAAACCTCTTTAAGAAAATGTCATTTGGAAGGAAAGATTCAAAAGCAATTGTATGTAAAAAAAATTATTCACATTTGAAAAGATAAATGTTTTCTTTGGAAAACCTTATGACATTTTTTTGGGGAAAAGGTTTGTTTTAAAATAAGGGTTATACTTTGGGAAAAGAGTTTTCTTAAAAGAGGCTTCTCTTGAATTTTTTTTATTTTTTTTTATATATATAAAAAAGGATTTGATGAGAATGTTCAAAGAGACAACAATTTTAAAAGAAAAGGGTTTTGATTAAATGGAAGTGTAAATTTAGACAATAGCATGTTTGCAAATTTACAAATTTACACATTTTTAATTGGACTGATATGAGTGATTTTAGATAAAATTGATACTTTTAAAAAATATATATATATATATATATATATATATATATATATTGCATTGTAAGATACAAAGGGTTTAAGCTGTTCCCCTAAAGAAAAAAACTAAAGAAAAAGAAAAAAAAGAAGAAGGAGGTAATTAGTGGGTAGCTAAATAGAATATGACAAAAAGCAGAGGGATTTCTTGTAATTAGAGAAAAGGCATATAGTACTATAAAGACAGGAGGTAGGGTTTAAGTGCAAAGTCTGGAGCCGGGTGCAATCGCCGCAAGCGGGAAGCTCAGGTAATCTCTCTCTCTCTTTCTCTTGCTCTTTTCCATTTCTTAAGCAACCAAACGTAACAACATATATAATATAATGTTTGAGTTTATAGCTTATTATTATGTTGCTTTTCAACTAATAAATAACATAACATAGTACTATTTTCAAAGCAAGCTGGCTAAAAAAGATGAAATGGGTTTTTGCTGTTTGTGGGGGTTTAGGAGGAGGAGGAGAGAATGTCTCACAGGAAGTTTGAGCACCCGAGACATGGGTCCCTTGGATTTCTTCCAAGGAAGCGAGCTGCTCGTCACAGGGGAAAGGGTATTCAATCTAATTCTTCATATTCCTTCTTCTTCTTCTTCTTCTTCATTTTTTTTTTCGGTGATTTAGTAGCAGTATTGCTTTCTTTTTCTACTATTTATTTATTTATGCTTTTTCTATTTGTTGGTCAGTGAAGGCTTTTCCTAAAGATGACCCAAGCAAGCCTTGCAGGCTTACTGCCTTTTTGGGCTACAAGGCTGGGATGACTCACATTGTCAGGGAGGTCGAAAAACCCGGATCAAGTGAGTTATTTCTTATTTTTTAACCTGTCACTTTTTATATTATATGATAATGTAATGAAGCTTTCTCAGTTTGTTTTTTTAGTAGATTGATTTTTTAATAGTGGGGTTGTATATATTCATTAAAAAAAATGGTGGAAGATCTACCTAACTATCACTGATGGTTACTCTAAAATGTTGCAGAGTGTTTGGATAGATACTGTGATGAATTTTCATTTGTCTATATTTTGTTCTGTTTGTGTTTTTATTTATAACATTTATATTTGAATTTCCCATATGGTTATTTTTCCATCATGCAGTTTTTATTATGCCTTTTTATCTGATCCTTGTGCGTTAATTATTTTTAGAACTTCACAAGAAGGAGACATGTGAAGCTGTTACTGTTGTTGAGACTCCTCCAATGGTGGTTGTTGGAGTTGTGGGCTATGTGAAGACTCCGCGTGGCCTTCGCTCACTGAACACTGTGTGGGCTCAGCATCTGAGCGAGGAGCTGAAGCGGAGGTTCTACAAGAATTGGTGCAAGTCTAAGAAGAAGGCTTTCACAAAATACTCAAAGCAATATGAATCTGAAGAAGGGAAGAAGAGTATTCAAGCACAGCTGGAGAAAATGAAAAAATACGCAACTGTTATTCGCGTTTTGGCGCACACTCAGGTACCAACTTCTCGCTTATCAAATTGGTACATATATATTAGTGAAACCATGTCAAGAAATGCTATACAATATCATTAGAAAACATATTGGGTTTCCATCGGATGCTACAAAAAATCCAAATATGAAGTTCAGGAACCTTGGCAAAGAACATATATATATGGAAACCCAATCTGCTGTATGATAATATTTTATTACATTTCTTCATTTGACGTTGTTTCATTAATTGCTTGTTTTGTTGTTTCATTGACCTTCATATGGTCCTAGACTAACAAATAAGTGCTTCTGGATGATCTGTCACAGATTAGGAAAATGAAGGGATTGAAGCAGAAGAAAGCACACCTGATGGAAATCCAGGTCAATGGTGGAACTATTGCTCAAAAAGTGGACTATGCATACGGCTTCTTTGAAAAGCAAATCCCTGTGGATGCTGTTTTCCAGAAGGATGAAATGATTGACATCATTGGGGTGACAAAGGGTAAAGGTTATGAAGGTGTTGTCACACGTTGGGGTGTCACCCGCCTTCCCCGCAAGACACACAGGGGTCTGAGGAAGGTGGCATGTATTGGTGCCTGGCATCCAGCTAGAGTCTCATTCACAGTTGCCAGGGCTGGTCAGAATGGGTACCACCACCGTACTGAAATGAACAAGAAGATCTACAAGCTCGGCAAGACTGGGGTGGAGTTGCACACTGCTTTAACTGAATTTGACAGGTTAGTTACTTGTTTCTGTGAACGAATTTTTAATATCAGAAAACAACAAATTGGTGCCACTGTTTTTTTGTCAAAAACTTCTTGGCCTTAATTTCCAATGGTGATATTTGATCTTCTATTTGGAGGTATTTAAGTTGTAGGAGTTCAATTTGAATTATGTCTTACTGGCTGCTGTTTGTAACACTTGATAACGTTGACTCATTTATTGGGTTGGGTAATGAATCAGGACTGAGAAAGACATTACTCCTATGGGTGGCTTCCCTCATTATGGTATAGTGAAGGATGATTATATTATGATCAAGGGATGCTGTGTTGGACCTAAGAAGAGGGTTGTTACACTTCGCCAGTCTCTGCTCAAGCAAACATCTCGTCTTGCACTTGAGGATATCAAACTCAAGTTCATTGACACTTCCTCAAAGTTTGGCCATGGCCGTTTCCAGACAACTCAAGAGAAACAGAAATTCTATGGACGGGTCAAGGCTTAATGATACAAACTTGTCAGGGATTTTTGATCATCAGGTTAATTTTGGCCATCTGTTTATGTGTATGCAATTATTCTTCAGAACAAATGTCTGGTATTGTTATTTTTTCCTTTTGTTTGACATGAGGATTTGGAAGTCTTTTGTCAAGTTTTGTTTTATTGAGATACCTTAGATTTCAAATAATTAATGCTGCTTCAGAATTTTGGTTTTAGTATTACCTTGGTTTTTATTCATCACGTTCTTTTCAAGTTGGTGCATACTAATAGGTTCACACTTTGTATCTGCTGTGGTTGGATATTGAGATTTAGTTTTTGAGACCCTATTTTCTTCATTTAGCACTTCATTTTGCCTAATCAGAAACACACAGTTTTTCAGCAAGTAACACCCGAAAATGTCTGGTTGACTTGGAATTATGGTTTGATTGTTCGGTGTTTGCTTTAAAATTGTATCTGGACTTATCAGAACCTCATTTTCAAACTGTACCCCAAAGTTTTGCATGAGTTGGAAACTTGTATTGAGTTGTTTCTTTTATTGTCACTTGTTCTTTCAAATAAAAATTTGGAAAAATTATACTTTTCACCATAAATTATTCCCTAGTTTATACTTTGCCCTCTGAATTGTAGAAATGCATGATTGACCAAAATATATGACTTTGTTACACTTTTTTATGCTGTTTGTTTTGGGGGTAAAGTCTAACGAAATTTAAAATCAAAATGCTAATTTGCCCCTCCCTCCAAAACAAATGATAGAGGCGCCTTCATTACACCCCTTGGCCGCTTTGACTATCATTGTCCATTTGGAAGAGTGAAAGAGGAAAAAATGTCCAAAACAAAGCAATGCAGGTAAAGAAGTAAACGAGATATTGGCTATTTTTTCCTAGAAACTTAATTGATCAAATAGAAGGGGAATAGGGATGTCAAACGGATGGATTTAGGATTGGCATAATTAGGTTGGGTATATAAAACTCATTTATCCATTAAAACTCATTTAATTAATTGCTTCTAACCCAAACCCAATCCAACCCAACTCAATTATTGTGGGTAAACTTCAACCTACCCAATTATCAAAATGACCAAAATGCCCCTAAAGTAAAAAACTCAAATCTCACGACTCCACCCAGCCTTATCCTTCTCTGGTTCAAAAAGTGAGGTTGGAAAATTTCAACAAATCTCAAAAAAAAAAAAAAAAAAAAAAAATCACAGTAATCCCAAACTCTAATTTTCTTAGCAACCAAACACTCTCCGAGAAATAGAAGTGGAAGTGAAAGTAAACTCCCAGACTCAGCCTCCCACCAAAAGCTCTCTACACTTCTCTCCCCATTCTACACCAAAACCCATGCGCCGGTGCATGTCAGAGATCTCGATGATCCGCTCCTCATCCTTGGGGATTAGCTCGTGCACATTGATCCACCCGCCAGTGTGCTGCCGAATTGACTTAATGATGCTCTCGGACTTCCCGATCACTCCTCTGACCTTCATGTCGTGGCACAAAATCCGGTACGACATCGTCATGGTCAGCGACGGGTCCAACTGGGGCTTCGCAGCTCGACCCGACCTGCCTCTGTGGCGGTGGTGAGGCAGGCCTGGCAGAGCCGTAGCCGCCACGGGTTGTACTGGTTTTTTTACTTTGCTTTGTCCCTTTGTTCTCTGTTTGTTTCTTAGGAAAATGGGATTTTCTTTCAAACTTGGAAACCCTAGAAAATGGAAGAAGAGAAGAGAGGCTGAAAGGGGGGTAGGGCTGAGTTTTTTATTTTTAATTTGGATATGAAGGATTGGGTTGAATTTGGGTTAATTGTTTTTGGGTTAAATGAGCCTCAATGAGTTTTTAGTTGAAATCCAATAATTATTGGGTCTAATTAGATTGATGTCTATTTAACCTAAATAATAATTTGGTAAATTTGGGTTCAATTAGAGTAGGTGAATTTGATCTTATTTTGTCACTCCTAATGTAAAATAATATAAGAGGTTAATTTTGCATATCTAAACCAAAAATCACCTACATCACTTAAGTTGTGTAAATATACAAAGTTAGAGCATTCACATCATTTTAGCATAAGAATATATTTTTCTATTTTACACAACTATTTTTGAAAACACGCATATTAAATTATTTATTTTACACTTATATCATTAAAATATTATCTTTTAATCAATTTTTTTATTTCTCTCTCAAATCACCCATCTCTTTATGTATATGAGTAAAAGAAGTATTAAAAATAGATTTGCATGTGAACAGTAACCGTGTATATTATACATAGTTTGTAACAACAATCTAAATTTACATAAGTTCACATGGATTGATGGTGATGATTTTTGGAGCTAGATGTGCAAAATTTACGCTATTATACATAAACTAATGTGAGTGCTCAGTTATTAAGAACAAAGTTTTGTTACAAAATTAGTTATAGCTTAAAACTATAACCGTCCTCAATATCTTTTTATTGGAGGTGAATTTTGACAAATCCACAATGGGATTACATTTTCTTCTTATATATTCTTTACTTACAAAATTTATAGAAAATTTAAGATTCAATAGTTATGTCATCAATAAATTATTTAAATTATAAGTTTTTATAGTTTATAAGTATGCATAGAATATAATCTTATAGATCATATAGTAAATAAAATTTGATTAGTACAAAATTTGACATGTGTATTAAAAGTGTAAAGAACATACAATCTAAAGGTTAAATTTTCGAAATATATAATAATGTTAATGATATTAAGTAGTGCTGGCTCTAATGTGAAGCAACTAATGTGGCCGCCTAAGGCCCAAAGTAGAAAAAAGGCCCCCAAATTTTCACCAATAAAGTTTTTTTTTTAATATTATAATAGTATTAATTAAGTCCATATATTAGCCAATAAATAAAATAATAATTATAATTTTTTATCAAATGAAAAACAAGAAAAAAATGTTTCGTTTACAACATTTTTTACAACACTTCCGAAATAAATTTTAAGTGGTAGGTTGTTACAGGGTATTATTGATAATAAAAAATTAATTTCAGTGATGAGTTCAAATTAAAACCAGTAACAAATTAACACCTAAGATTTGTTGTGAAAATATTGTGAACACTAAGGTGTCTGTTTCTAGTGAACCAAAAAAGCTAGTTTTCCATAGTCACCTTGTGAACCCATTAGCCCAGAGTTGGTACCGTTGTCCTGTTAGGTTTGTGAAAAGCAATTCTTTCTATTGAAAACCACTACGGCTAGTTTATCTTCTACAGAGATTAATATATCTAAATTCCCTTTTGATCACTCCCTTCGTAGATCTACAACAAATAGACTAGACTACTTATATGAAATCTCTCATGTACCTGAAGACAGTAAAATCTCTACTACTGACTTCCCAATTGTAAATCCTTACACTATATTTAATAAACCCCAACCTTCCCTCAAAAAAACCATAAATATATATATATATATATTGGCCATTCTCAACCTCTACTGTAAAAGAATATGTCCAAGCCTCTAAGTTTGACCAGTTCAATATTCCCGCAAATAATGGTGAAAACTTCACTACCCTTTCTCTCCTTAGAGAATTTGTCAACCCATGGCAAAAACAAGGATACACTCATCTCCACTTTGGTGTTGTAAGGTTGGCATTAACCTTCCAGGGAAGAAAGGAACTCCCTGTAGTCTCTAAAATGGCACTCCTTAACTCCAGATTTTTGGAGTATCAACATGTAGTTATAGGAACTGTCCAGACAACTTTGAATGTTGGAATTGTTTTTGTCACTCTCTTCCCAAATTTCAATATACCTTTAAAGAATCCCTATCTCTATGATTCTCTCAAAGTTCAAGTTTAAATTACCGGAGCTTCTCTAGTACAAGATACTTATGCAGCCACACTCCATTACCAGCTTGCTTATAGGCTCCAAAATCATGCATTTGATATGGCAGTGCTAGAAATGGCCCAAACCGATGATGCATTGCTTATCCAAGTTGACTCGGGATCAACTCTGATGTGTAAATTTGTCCCTAGACAACTTACAAGGGACCAAATGATTTCCCTTTTCCCAGAATCATGGATTACAAAGTACGAGGCACTTCAACAAGCAGTCTAGCCAATCGAGTCTAACAATCCTTTCTTTATCAAGAAAGAAAATGGAGAAGTGGAAACAAGATTCCTGAAGGCCTCACCAGAAAAGAAAGATGTAACAGTCTTTCCAACCCAGATGGCAATGCTGCAGCCCGTATCATATGTTGGTGAAAAAGGCCTAGTAATTAAAGCATTCTGTAAAGATGAAAAACCTTGTTATGAAAGAAAATTACCCTCTGGCCATATATGGTGGGATATTTGTGATTGTGATGAATGCAAAGAAGAATCAATTGATGATGATGATCAACCAAGAGAATAAGAAAGAAAAAATTACCCCAGCAAAGCTTGAAAGAGAGATATGAGAGAAATAGAGATTCCTCAGAAAAAAGCAGTTCAGAGGAAAGACTTCCAAGGTCTGCTTTGTATGCAAGAAACCAGGACATTTTGCAAAAAATTGCCTGAAGAGAGAAAAAGCAGCAAAGCTCCTTGAGTAAGCACGGATTCATGCAAAAGACACTCCCTTCTCTAATATAGAATCACTTTATTCATTAGATGATGAATACTCTCCCCAAGCACTAGTAGTCATGGGATATTCTACAATAGAAGAAGACTCAAATTCTAAATAAGTGGCCTCAGACCTAGAACTTCAAGCATTTATACCTCTCAGCATATTTTAGAGTGTGTTTGTTTAGAGGTGAAATAGGGTGGATGGAAAACTTTGGAGAGAAAATAGGAAGGAAAACTTTTTTGGAGTGTGTTTGGTTGGGTGGGGAGAAAGGAAAATAAATGGTAGAGCCCAGGTTTTTTCTCTCCGAGCCCACCAAAAAATTTTTTCTCCAAAATGGAGAAAAAACTGAGAGAGGAAAGCTCATGAAATGAGTTTCCGAAAATACCCTTAGAATTCATCTCCAAGTCTCCAATGTGTTGGCTTTTTTTTTCCTTCTTCTTTTGATTTTTTCTTCTATTACTAACGTGTGTTGGCTTCCTCTTTTCTTTTCTTTTTTTCTTTTTTTTTTTCTTCCTTTGATTTTTTCTTTCTGTTTCTAATGTGTGTTGGCTTCCTCTTCTTTTTTTCTTTTTCCTTTTTTTTTTCTTTCTCTGGTACTAATCGGGTTTTGTGTTTTTTTTTTGCTTGCTTTTTTTTGGACTTGGTGGATTCTTTTCTTCTTCCTTTTTTCTTTGATTTTTTTTTTCAAGAAGTGTAGCTTTCTTCCTTTTTGTTTTTTTTTTGGTGCTCATATGTTTATTTTCTCATTAATTTTGGTTGGTTTTTGTTTTTGTTCTTTAAAAAAAAAAAAATTGGGTTAATTTCTTATGCTTTGTTTTTTTTTTTAAGTGTCCATCTATACACAATTTTTTTTTAAATATAATGTGTTACTTTTTGTTTTATTTAATAGGAACATGATGATAAATTTATACAAACTTTATTTTCAACCAAACAAAAAAGTTTTTCATCCCTCCATTTTTCCACCCTCCCAACCAAACACAAATGAGGGAACCTAAAATCTTTTCTATCCTCACATTTTTCCATTCTCCTAACCAAACGAACCCTTAGTCTCTTTGGCAAGCCCCATTCCTATTGCCCAAGTCCACATTCTCCTTGACTCCTATTCTAGACCTACCCTTGTCATTGCTCTTTTTGACATGGAAGCAGCAACAACAATTATCCATCCCAAAATAGTACCTGAAGAATTCTGGTTACCTCATCACTAGATGTTCTGTGCAGCAAATGGAGAAACATTCTCAATTACAAAAAAAAAAAAAAAAAAAAAAAAAACCCATACTTATCAAAATTTTCCCAACCCTCACTATAAAACATCAAGTCCTTGGATCCCCTCTCATTGGTAGAGACCTTCTTATAGGTTTTGATATCCTTCACCAGATACCCAGCCTTAGACGGTCATCAAAAGGACTTTCACACAAACAACACCTCCTTACCTGAACCCAAGTCCCTCACTTGTTTGTTGTTGACCCCTATGACTCCCTAAGATTCTACATCATCAATAATTGTTGTGCAAATAGCCATTCTAATTTCCTCATGAAAAATCCAAATCCCTTATAGATGAACCCAGACTTTTTCATACACCTTTCTTTAAAAAAAAAAATGAAGATATCAATCTTACAAAAGCTAGCCACAGAGGAATGAATCCAGAACATTTAGCCCCAGCTAAACAAGAGATTTCCACACTCCTCACTAAAGATCTTATGGAACCCACTTCTTCCCCATGGGCTTGTGAAGCTTTTTATGTTAACAAGCATGCTAAGAAAATCCGAGGAAAACTTAGATTGGTAATCAATTACCAAGATCTCAATCATTTTCTAGCAGATGACAGGTTTCCTTTGCCAAACAAAAGTGCTCTCTTCTAGAATCTTTCAAGTGCAAAAAGTGTTCTCAAAGTTTGATCTTAAAGCAGGATTTTGACAACTAGGAATTCATCCAGAAGACAGATACAAAACAGCATTTTATATCCCAGATCATCATTACCAGTGGACGGTTATGCCCTTTGGACTAAAAAATGTTCCATCCCAGTTCCAAAAGACAATGGTAACCTTGTTTCAACTTCTCTTGGCAAATGCATTGATCTATGTGGATGATATCCTCCTATTCTCAAAAGATGCAAATTCCCATGAAAAATTGCTCATTGAATTTTACAATTTAGTGAAATCTCTAGGGATTATGCTCTCAGAGAAAAAAAAAATGGTCATTGGGCAAACATCAATAGAATTTTTGGGAATGACTATCTCAGATGGAAAGTATACTTTACAGCCACATATTTCTTTCTCTCTCAAAGAGTTTCCAGACAAGCTTTCTGGTGCCAAACAGATTCAATAGTTCCTTGGAATTGTTTATTATATGTCTGATTTTATACCAAAGATTTCCAAGTATAGAAACTGTCTAACTCAACTTTTGAAAAAGAACCCTCTAGAATGGAATTCACTCCACACAAAAGCAGTCCAGCAATTGAAAAAATTAGTAGAAAAGCTTCCTACATTGCAAATTCTAAGATCAGGCAAACGAATACTACAAACAGATGCAAGTGATGAATACTGGGTAGCAACCCTTTTTAAAGAAAATGATGGAAGAGGAACATTTGTGGATATAAAAATGGCGCATTCAAGACCTTAGAACTTCATTACCATTCCACATTCAAAGAAATACTTGCAGTAAAGCATGCAATTGAAAAGTTCCAATTTCATCTCCTTGGGCATAATTTTCTAGTAGAAATGGACATGTCCTCCTTTCCAAAAATGCTTCAGTTCAAAAGGAATATACGGCCTCATCCCCAATTGCTCAGATCATCAAATTGGTTTTCACAGTGATCCTTCTAAGTCGAGCATATCAAAGGAAGAGATAATTTGATCACCAACTATCTTTCTAGAAAATCTCCAACTATTAATACCACAGTCATTTCTTCACCCTTTTGTGTATACCCTATCACAGACCCATCCTCATCCTTACATTCATATTCCATAACTGATATGATAGAAAGACTCCCCTCAGATATATAAGACCACATAAAAAAACTTGACCCTTAAAGCCAGATCCAAAAGAATTATCAGAGTCCTCCATGATTACCTTAAATAACATTACAACCATTTTCTTGCCATTTACCCTAACCCTGACCAGCCATGGAAAACACCTTTTGCCTTTTGAATATCTAATTGGACTGTGTTCCATTACCTTTACATGTGGTATCTGCTCAATGAGTATTATCTATGCCTTCATTTTGAACCAGGATTTTACAAGCTCCTTTTCCCTCACAATAATAAATATTTTGAAAAATTCTGGTTTGAAATCCTAAAAAATGATGCTTGTAATGGAGATTGGAAACAATGTACCACCGCAGTTCATCCAAGATTTGGACACAAAATTACTGTAGGATCTATGATTATCAAGCTTAATTCAAAAATGATGTTCAAGTAGAAAGAATCTTCCACCCGCCAGAAGCCCATTGGCTCATTAGTCCAAATAACTCTCTCTGTGTGCATGTGGACCTCTCCTAGTCATGTTGCTAGAAAGCACTCAAGTTGACAGAAACTCTCAACACAGGAATTGAAAATCTGAATGAACCAGGTCCAAGTACTCCAAAAGTCTATCATTAACAATTGCCACATGTTGACTCTTGGGAGCTACCCAATCCTCTTCAAGCAGGCTACTATTTTGCAATCAATGACCTTTATTATGACAACTATGACCCAGACATGGATCTTGATGATGATTGGTACCAAGAAAGAGATGGATGGGACTAATAGTGTTCAACACCCGAGAGCAAAGGCAGTGAAGTGGAATGTTTAGCTAGCCTAACAACACTATCTTGTTAAAGTAGCTTTTTCTGGAAGTGGTCTCCAACACCTTTTCCACAAATGCATGGAGGATCTCAAACATATATGGGCCTATTTGGTAATTGAATCCAACATTTAGGGGAACCAACCAGTTGGTTTGGGTCTAGTTTATGCTACAACTTTGGGTGCTAGAAGGGGAAAATTGCCGCCGATTGCCAATTTGGTCAAAATTGACTACTAGATGCCATAAAACGTCTTCGAACGAGTCTGTCAAAGTTGTTTTTTGGTGGAACGTACTTGCTCACAGCAAAGGGAGGAGGGTAACAATGGACTCAACTGTCGGACCAAGTTTCTTGGGTCTCAAATAGCAAAATCTGCCACTCGACCTGCCTCCCTTAGGTGTTGAAGACGTAAGCTCGCCATCAATTGCCTCAAGGCTTAAATCGAATTCGTTCAGGTTTGGGTGGCTCTGAGTTGGATGGATTCTTTGAATGCCAGTTCAAATTGGA
Source organism: Quercus variabilis (assembly GCA_030445155.1). NCBI lineage: Eukaryota > Viridiplantae > Streptophyta > Magnoliopsida > Fagales > Fagaceae > Quercus > Quercus variabilis. Next base: position 38,181,842 of record CP129446.1, on the reverse strand, counting down.
TGCCCCTACCAACTTTCAGTCTTCAATTTTCAATATTTTAAGGTGATTACAAGATTGTTCTCAAAATGTGTTTTCTCAAACCCCAAACACATTTGATCTATTTGGTATCAGCTTTTCACTTAAAATTTGTTTTGAATTTTTCTCCAATGAAAAATTATCACAAACCTAAAAAAGCCACCGTGAAAGAGAAGAGACAAACCTAAATCTAATGCTCAGGGTGGTACTTCGCCACTTAGATCCATCACAGAGGGTGTTTTCTGCATCTAACATCGTTGTGGTGCTTCGTCGTCCAGATGCAATGCATGGGGTAATCTTTATTTAGATTCGATGCCCCCTTGGTGCTCTGCTGCCCAGATCGAACACTCAGGGTGGGGCTTCGCCACCTAGATCGAATGCTTAAGGTGGTGCTTAGCCACCACCGTCACTGAGAGAGAGAGAGAGAGAGAGAGAGAGAATATATTAATGACTAGTAATCTTGAGTTATGTTTTTTAAAACTAAAAATACCCCCCCCCCCCGGAGGTGTTCTCTAAATACATGATTTAAATACTACTAGCCTCTGTGCACGCACGTGAGCGCATGCTCAGAGGCTCTTCTATTTTTTGAGTAAGGGTTAATTTAGAGCATTTATTATAATTTGGGATTACTACATTTTTCAATAATAATTAAAAAAAAAAAAAAAAAAAAAAAAAAAAAAAAAAAAAAACCTATGGATGTGATAAGTATCATGTGTGGAAAAAAAAACCTAGTATTTTATAAGGTACGTAACATTTTCTATGGAGTAGTAAATTAATAAGATTTTTGTTAAAGGAAATGCTCCTAAAAGATCCTAAAATTTAGTAACTACCCATCCACATTGTTGTTGTTGTTTTTTTTTTTTTTTTTTTTGGGTGTTGTTGATGTTGTTCTTTTCTTCAAATTTTATGTATGACAGTTATCATTTTTTGTCTAATCCTAAAATTTAGTTTTTTTAATCCTAAAATTTAGCTATTTACTACACATCCATAACATAAGTAAATAAAAGCTTAAATTGAAAATTTTATGGCAAGAGATACACGTTAATTGTATAAAACCACAATTGTATTTTAAAATTTTTTTAAATAAAGTATTAAATGGTGCTTTAACCTTAACATAAGGCTAATACAGTTGGGAATTAATGATTAGAAGTATCTAGAAAAAAAATTGTATAAAAACTTCTTGATTGTTTGTTGAGAAGAAGAAAAAAAATACTATAAAGTATTATTAAAGGTGGTTTAACAAAAACCCAATAGGAATAATAATGAACTTTTATTTTAATTCGTTAATGCTGTTCTTCTAAATTTTTTATTGAACAAAAGTACACTAAATGTAGTTTAAGTTCATAGCAATAGGAACAACATCCAAATTCACGTTTTCCTCTTCTTCTTCTTCTTCTTCTTCTTTTTTGTTTTTTCTAATCTCTTCCATATTTTGGAAAAAAAAAAAAAAAAGACTTCTACAATAAAACCACTACTACAACTTCTCCATCCATATCCTTATATTTAGGCACTAACACATCTAATTTTGAAAGAAAATAAAAGGCTAAATTTTAGGGAAATTTAAAAGGTTAAAGTGGGGAATTTGTGTGACCTTATCCTTATTTAAAAGTTTATCTAAAAAAAGAAAAACTACACGTTTAAAAAAAATCTCATGTTCTATTCCTGTACTATTTAAAAAAAAAAAAAAAAATCTCACTTTCTATCCCATATTTAAAAACTACCCAACCACCTTTTTTTTTAAAACCCAAATTCATGTTTTCCTCTCTTTTTTTCTTTTTTTTTTTTAAATCTCTTCCATATTTTGGAAAGAAAAAAAAGACTCTTACTATAAAACCAATACTATAATTTCACCATCTATGTCCTTATATTTAGGCACTAACATATCTGATTTTGAAAGAAAATAACAGGCTAAATTTTAGGGAAATTTAAAAGATTAAAATGGGGAATTGGCGTGACCCTATCCTTATTTAAAAGTTTTTCAAAAAAAAAGAAAAACTACACGTTTAAAAAAATCTCATATTCTATCCATGTACTATTTTAAAAAAAAAATCCCATTTTCTATCCCACATTTAAAAATTACCCAACCACCTGATACATGTCTTGCATTTTTGGATTGGGATTTGGATGCTTCTACTAATTTTTACAATAGCTGAGTATCCAATGAATTTAAAATTGACAAACTATGATTATCAATACTTATATTGCATTTTTATAATTTACATAAGTAAATTAATAAGTTTTTTGTTAAAGGAAATGCTCCTAGAAAGATCCTAAAATTTAGTAACTACGTATCTATGTTTGTTTGTTTTTTCTTTTTCTTTTTCTTTTTTTTTTTCCAACTTTTTATGTATAGCAGTTATCATTTTTTGTGTAATCCTAATATGTAGTTTTTTACTCCTAAAATTTAGCCATTTACTACACATCCATAACATAAGTAAATAAAAGCTTAAATTTCAAATTTTATGGTAGGAGATACACGTTTCTTTTGGTGGTGTTGTTCTTTTTAAAAAAATTTAGTAACATGTTTAATCCAAAAATTTAGTTTTTTAGTCTTAAAAGTTAGCCACTTACTACACATCCATAACAAAAGTTAAAAATAGTTTAAATTTCAAATATATCAACAACCTTTAAAACTGAGAAAAGGTACATAACATTTTTTATGAAGTAATAAATATAGTTTCTATTACAAAAGAAATTTGTTTACAACAATTTCTTAGATAACAACCACTTTATGTGAGGTTTAATACATATAATAATTCTTGTAGAGTCTCTTACCCAAACTTATCTAATATTCCATTCCAATGACTCCTCAATGCAATCCAAAAAATTTGTGCGTACGTTAACCTGAGAGAGATAAAAGAATTAGGGTTAAACCAAGTATTTAAAAATAAAAAAAAAAAAACTTTAATCAACAAACCAAAGTTAGCGTGCGTGTTTTTGAAGATAATAGCATAAGTTTATTAGAGTTTGTGTTTGATTTAAATTTTGATGAGATCATTTTTCCTAAAAATCCTATTAAAATTGTTCATAATAAAGATAAAGATTTTTTAAAATTTAACTCTATCATGTACTCTTTAAAATCTTATCACCACATTATTAACTATTTAAATAAATAACTAATGGAGATCTAACCATGTGATTGGTGGCTCTACTTCTCGGATCCGTAATGAATTGTCAATGAAAATCAGAATTAAGAGGTTGGCGTTTGTGAGGTTGCTACATACCTAAAAAAAAAAACTAAAAAAATTTAACGCCAAAAACATATACAATGATGGTTAAAAAAAAAAAAAAAAAAAAAACTTTCTTAAAAAGAAAAAAAATAATACAAATAAGGAAAAAAAAATTAAGGAGGAAGGAGAAGGAAATAATAATTGATCATTTATATTTGGATCATTAATCAGGAAGTATTGTGGTAACTATTTTTATTTCAATTCAAAATTTTTAAATAAAATGTAAACAAAAGCTACTAAAGGAGGTAAGGGAAGCCATATTGTTTAACTGTTTACGAATGATTTTGAATGCTTCTTTTGTAGCATAAGGCAACCCTGTTTTTGGATCACAATACCTACAACATGAAATGACAATTCATTAAGAAGTACAGTAGTAGAATATATGAAGGAACCATTCGTTTCAAAATTACATTTTAAAAAAGAAAAAAAAAAAAGAGTAGAACTCAAAAAAAGTCAATCATAAACAAAAGAAAACAAAACAAAGAGGAACTTGCAAAAAATAGAACCTGAAAATTTGTTGGAGTCTTTAACAGTAAATGTCTTTAATTTGAAGAAAAAGAAAGGAGGATGTAGAGCTAAACTAAATGTCTTCAATTTGAAGAAGAATGAGAGATAGAAACTGCAAAGAGTACGTGAATTTGTGGGTTTTAAAGTGTAGGAGTTTTAATTTACATATTTATCCCTGTTAGTTGAAAACTTATAAGTGAGTATGATGAGGGTATTTTAGGCATAAAAAAATGAGAAATCCAAACAGAAAAAGCTCTTTAAATAGTAGTATAGATGAATTGATAATTGTATTCTAAAAATTGTATTTAGGGTTCTCTTGCTAAAAATAGATTTTAAAGTGGGGTCCACATGTTTGACGATTTAAATCACACAAAACTGTTGTCAAATTACCTTAGCAAGCCATTACCAATCAAATGTCTTGTCTATCCTTTTGTTTGGTTCGCAGTTCTGCAAATTGAGCAGCCCATGAGTTGGCTTGTGCAATTCTTCTTTCTTCTTCTTCTTTTTATTTAAATCTCAGTTGTGTTCTGCTAAGATCTGTAACTTTGGTTCTGGTGGCTACTTCTTTCCCATTGGTATAATAATAATAATTTTTCCTTCAAGCAAAAAAGAGAAACCCCTTGATTCATGCATGAATTGAGATCTAGAGAAATACCTATAAAGGGACGAAAGTGATTATTTATTTATTATTATTTTTTTTTGGGGTGAAAGTGAAAAGTAAACATTCATTCTCATTTCTTGGATCTGGTGTGTTTAAAGTTAATTTTGAAGAATTTTCCACCCATGGCACCAGAACTGTATCCGTACATTAGCATGCCACGGGTTTATGGCAGTAACTACTAGACGTGACCAAAGCTATTTTTTATTGCATTGTAAGGGGGTCCAACATAGAGGTGAAGTAGCAGTGGTATCTTCTTCCTTTCCATTTAGAAAGACAAGCTTCGCAGGGATTTTTTGGGTGTTCCAGTGCCAATCATTTCTGGCACTTGCCCAGATTGGTTTATCTACTAGCTTATGTTATGAAGTTGAGATCAATAAAATAGGTGAATGAGTTCCCATCTCACATGGCTAAGCCTAAGAATAGCTCACTAGGGTGAAAATTGTGCTTCCTAACCCTTCCGGGTGCATGAAATTTACCCAAGTATACAACTTTAGATTATATAGAAAGGCTGTTGTGCTCTGTTCACCAGAAATTTTTTAGCGCCACGCCACTGTATGTTTGCAAGGCCGCAATGATGTATTTGCATTACCTTCTCTTATGTTTTAAAACTTAATTTTTCCCATTATTTTCTCCCATAAATAACAAGTTATCTTACATTAACAGAAAATCAAATTCTTTGAAAAAGTGCAGTACCATGCAGGCATGCACTTCACTTGATGATACCTAGCTTTACATTTCTAAAAAGGAACGTTTTGACTGGGCATGGCTATTATTGGTAATGGCCTGTGAATACATTTCGCCTGAACCATTTATATCCCCCTGTTTAGATTCAGCCTATGTTTCCAAACTTGGTTTATGGAAGTGTTGAACATACCAGCAGCAGCTCAGGAGTACATCAATTCATTTGGCTAAAGTGCAACACAATCCTTGCAAAGAGGATATCTGTTATGTTCAAAGAAATGTTGAATGCGCTTTTTTTTTTTTTCTTTTTTTTTAACTTTAAACCTTACCTCTAGTCTACTTACAGATGCACCAAACTCAAGCCTACAACCTATAGGACTGTGCTATGCTGTCATACTCATAAAATCTAAAGTAGGCATACAGTTTTCTATCTCATAAAACCAAGATCCAAAGAAGAGCTCATGACACAAAACACCAAACCCTAACAATATAGTAAAAACTTCTGCTCCTTTGCGAAAGAAATGAAAGAATGTGCTGCCCTATTATTACCTAAAAGAGAAAGGTGTAAAACTTTGAAGTGTTGTCAGCAATCAAATAAGAATCAGCCTACCTTCAAACTACAAAAACAAGGCCACCACACAACGTGCAGTAGCTCACTATAATTAATATGCCTAGAAATTCATTAGTGAAATCCAATACTTCTTCCTTTTTCTTTCTTTTCCCTAGAATAAGAGAGCAGGCATTCAGAACTTTCAGCAACCCAAACAAGATTTTATACCTTGTCTAGCACTCAGGCAGCAGCCTGCACAGGACCATCTGATCTGAAACCCCGACCACGTCCACGGCCCCTTCCCCTGCCTCTTCCACGCCCTGCAAGAGTCAAAAATAGTTTGATTTAGACAAAAAAAAGTACCTAAAAAGAGTATAACATAATTTGACATACAAACGGCAAGAAAAAATAATGACAAAACCATAGTGCACATACACAGAAAATTTTGGCAAATTCAATCAACACATACATTGATAAGTAACACATTATTATATTGTTATTAGGTCCACTGGAGGCCAAACGATTCTATGAGCTATATAACAGAAAGTAGGCTTCTCCCAAGTCGTTAAAAGCGCAGCACTGAAATGCACTTAGAGCTCAGAGGCCCAAGTGCTTTGCTTGGTCGAAGCGAAGCTCATTTACTGAATCATTAAAATTTATTACTATTCAGACTTCAAGGAAATAATATGGATTGATTTATTATAAATACACTATTCGTAGGTGTTGTATTACACAAAATATATATATATATATATATATATATATATTATTCTTGTGATTTTCTGGTCTTATTGATTATATTTTGATCCAACAGATACTTCATTTAATCATAAATATCATAGTTATGTATCTTTATAGGCATTTTTTTTCAGAGTAGTGCTAACGCAATAAACTTTTTTACAAATTATTAATGTGGCAAATTCTTACTGGTTCTCATCTAGTCCCACCACTGACATCATTTTTCCACTTATCAATAACCACTCACTACATCAGCAGTTTGTAAAAAATTTTGTAAAAAAGTTTGCAACTTCAACATTTTCCTTTTTTCCATCAGTAAATAGTGGGGGAGATGGGATTCAAACAATAGACATTGGGGACCACAACAACCATCATCACCACTAGTCTATCACTTGAACCCCATAGGCACAAGAGGATCACATAAAATGTCATGTTTAAATTTTATATTACTATATTATTATCATATTATCCATTGGTAATTATTTTCAGATTTACTATATAAATTTTAAGAAATTGAAATAACTCAAATAATATTTGAACCAACACATTTTTTGAAATATTGCACAATATATTTTAACTAATAGACAATATTTTACTATTTTGGTTTATCAACTTCTTTTATTTTTTTATCACAAGCTATAAATCTTTTAATAAATATTATTATATAATATATTTGAAAAATGTGTGCTTTAATTCAATCAGACATGTGCTTACACTTTGTGCCTAGGCTTCAAAATGTCTATGCACATAAAGCTTTTACCAACACTAGGCTTCTCCCTTCCCTTAAACCCTTGCACATTCATTGCCACATCTTTTTGTGAAAATACAAACGGGAAGATAGACGCATAAATCCCTATTTCTCTATACTTCAAAATTTTATAATTTGTAAACCATGCATCTAATGTGAGATTTACAAGGGCCAAGAACCTTGTAGCTCAATTATCGTCTAATGGAAATGTCTAGGGTTTAAATCCCTCCTCCCCCATAGTAAACAATGCATTTATCATAAAAATGTATACAAGGTTTACAATGAATATTGTAATTTTACTTGGCAAAAAAAAAAAAAAAAAAAAAAAAAAAGTTCAAAATAACATCATTATCATTTTGCTAATATTATAAAAGTTAATTTTTTGATAAGTATTTTGCTAATATTATAAAAGTTAATTATGCCAAACCTAGACAACTTGTGGCTACAACTCACAAATATTATGCATTAATACCATCCGTATCAAGCTTAAAGCCAAAAAAATGAAAAGAATGAAATGAGTACTGAATACGCTTTTTCATGCGCGGGTGTTCACTTGTGAGATGATTAAGCTTTAAAACCTTGCTATTTCTTCCCTATTTAATGGGATTTTATATATTAAATTAAAAATTTTAAAAATCACAAATATTATGCACCAATACCATCTGTATCAAGCTTAAAACCAAAAACAAGGAAAAGAATCAAATAAGTGCTGATTAGGCTTTTTCACGCGTGGGTGGTCACTTGTGACTTGTGAGATGATTAAGATTTAAAACTTTGTTATTTCTTCCCTGTTTAATGGGATTATATATTAAATTAACAATTAAAAAAAAATCTATTAAGTAACATTAGATGAAGCTTACCACGGCCTTGTGCAGGGGCTGGCCCACCTCCATAGTTATTCCCATAGTTATTATAACCACCGAAATCCTGTTGAATAATCCCACCGCCATAGCCCCTCCCACGCCCACGATAGCCACGACTTCTTCCATAGCCTCGACCTCTACCTCCATACCCTCGCCCACCATCAAAGCCACCATCTCCATTATACTCCACAACTCCATTGTTAAAATTCCCTGTACATAAAATAAATCACAGTCAATATCATTTCATCAGAAAATCGAGTTAATAGCTAATTCATAAGTCAACTATTTATTTTTGTGTGTGCATGTATGCGCACGTGAGATATACTGATGTGTTATTGATAACTAAAAACTGTTCCAGGCTGCCAAAGAGTAAATGGCAGTTCTCTAGGAAGAAAGTTTTCTTGACAAAATATAAACATGAATGAGAACTTTATTACTCCATTATAGATGAAAAATAAACCACCGAATCTCAATGTAAAACCATTGATTGCTTCATAGACTATCAGCCTCAGCCATTTCAATTTTCGAGACTTCAAAGGCAAAAGGAAGAAATGAACACAGCGAAGTTCCTCAAGAAAATTTTTCACTTTTAACATATTAGGACAGGAAAAAAAACCTATTATATTTTAGGCAATTATAGGCAGACAATGATTGACAAGATTTGCAGACATCTGCCATAGACCCAACAGAACAAACTGGTTTTGCATGCAGAAAACATCAGAATAATACATTGACAATCTATTTCTAAAAGGATGCACACCATATTCATTTTACAAGCCCTCAACGCATGAGGCCAAAAACGAAAACCAATTAACAGTAATGAAACACTCATATTATCTGCTCAACATTTGGCCATTTATTTTTTGATGATGAGGAACCCAGAGATCATGTAGAGCTTCCCGTCGTTTTACCCAGTTAAACCCCAGACCCATGTAACATGCCCACATCACATGGATTAGGTAAGTCATTCAAACCTTAGACTTGGAGGGAGCATACCACCAAACCTTAGTACATATTTCATTAAAACATGGAGAGGTGCAACCCATGTACACGGTATGTATACAAGAGGTGGTAAAGTGGTAAATAACTTAATTATCAATATGGCACTAGTGGCACTAAGTCAAGCAGAATGGTGAAAAGCAGTTACAACCTCAGTTAAAATAATTCGACAAAACTAGCCAGAAAAAAATTGTTTGAAACCATGCACACCCTATTAAAATAACATATACCCAAACATTTGCAATCAGCAACAAGTCAAAATCCATTCACTTCTGTGCTAGGTCTAATATAACATGCTTCAAAGGATTCATAACTCAAACCAGAAATTCCACAACTAGTTAAAATTTAAGTCCAAAAAATTAGAGAATCAAACAAAGAAAAAAAAAGCAGGAAAAAGTAGAATATCATTATCAAGCATCATTGCAGAGTAATATATCTTACCTCTTCCTCTGCCCCTTCCTCGACCACCACGTCCTCTACCACGCATGCTAGGAGAGCCCTCTAATTCCTCAAGAACAAGTAACATTAATTAATATGCTTTAAAAGGATTAAAATTATATAAAAATGTTAATGCTTTACCTCCTTCATACTCATATTCAGTCCAGGGCCTAACTTGATCAGCTGGAATAGGTGGTTGGTACCTGGAGCATTATACATAAGTAATCCAATGATAACCAAGAAGGCACAGAGATTAAAAAAATACAAAATAAATAATACATTGACAATAGTTACTTTCCTAAAGAACACAATCAATCGTACGGATGTATAAAGCGGGAACAGGGTTTCACCAGGAACTATAGTATCTCACAATACACTACTTCACATCATCAATATTCTTTTAAAGTCCCATACACTCTTCAAAGCCCAAGAAAGTCAAAGCAATGGTCACCTGACTTATCTGAAATGTGTCCATAATTTTCTATTATTGCTAAGTTATCTTGTGTCATTGACTCTATAGATCCATTTACAATTCTAAAGTTTCAAACACTTGTGTTGAACTTAAAATATATATATATATATATATATATCAAGTCCTACGATCAGCATATAATCAAAAACAGAACAAGAAGGACAGTTTTTTTTTTAAATAAGGTCAAGTCAATATCCACCATAACAAATATAATGTAATTACTCTACAATTCAAAACTATAACAAGCCTGAAAGTGAGTTTACACTTTACTCCAGAGTCTGAAAATATTAATCATTAAAGTTTTTAAGGATCTAGGGAATTTGGCTAGATCTTAGGGTGGTGATGGGTGAAGGGTTAGATATGAGATCTTGATGAGAAAAGATGCTAGGGTTTCAAGGGAATGAGATCAGGATTTGGTTAGCATGAGAATGGTGGGATGATTGTATGAATATGGTGAGTGATGGAATGGGTTGTGACTTCTTCAGGAGAGTCACATTCTTCAAAGTGACACTACTTGGAGAGAGTCTCAAATCTCCAAGCAAGACCTGCAATAGTCTTAGAAATAAGTTTATTAGTCCACGTATCTCAAATGAGTGATTAAATGGATCTATTTAAACAACTCATGCTCCAATTATGATGGCCACACATGGCTCACTCCTTTTAGTTGGCCTTTCTAACACATGCTAAAGATGAATAATTGCATAGGCTCCTAACTGATCCTAACAAACATGCATGTGCTTAATCAATTCATGCGTGGGCTAGAATTAATCAACTCTAACTAACTTTTAAAATTGAACTCAATTAATCACAATCACTTGTATTAACCCTAATATGAGCTCTAAAACTCAAGCCAACCAGTTGGAACAAGTCTCTAGTCCCAAGGAAACTGTTGTATTTGGAAGCCTTCTGAGCTTCAAGGGCCACTCAGCACTTAAAGTGAGTCCTCAAGTGTCAATTTGAGTGTTCTGAATGCCAGACAGAACTTGCAGTCTTCTTTTTTGAGTCGGCTTGAGTTCTAACAGGGTCCTAGCATATGCAAAAGGTAATTTTGTGTGTGTGTGTGTGTGTGTGTGTGTGTGTGTGAAAGAGAGAGAGGAGACATAATTTATGGCATGAATGAGGTTTGCTCATTACAAGTAAAAGATTAAAATAAGAAAAGTAATTAACCAAAAAGCTTTAGATACAATTTAATACTAACATACCCTGTGGAGGATGTATCTAGTTCCTTCTTGGACAAAGTAATTGTTATAATTGATACATGGCGAGTAGTTTCCAGGCTGCATTGTTCAGGTTCAACAGCCATCAAAATAATTAATAATTTTATTATCAAGCAGAAGAGGAATTAAAAAAAATAATGATGGATAGGAGGAGAGCCTAATATGATTCTTACGGAAGAAGTCCCTCTTCTAGCGGCTCCCACACATCAGTTATATCAGTAGAACCAACAGCAGTATCCTGATGAAGACCAGCGATTCTTCGCTGGAAAAAGAAAAAGTAAGATAAAATAAAATAAAAACAAACACATTTGCAAGCAGGCACTTCATACTAGAGGGAAAAGGAAGCCTACCTTAATCAATTCGGCAATCATCACAGTTTTGTTGATAGCTCTGCCCATGGCTTTCAGAGAAATTTCATTAGATCCTTTTTCCTGTTTAAATAAAGAGATATTGGATGAAAAATAGTAAGATAAAAAAATTGAATTATTTATTATTATTTCTCCAGCAATGGCTAACATTTCTAGACCTGGAGCAGAGTGGTGGCATAGGTAATGTAGTTCCTCATCCTGCCCTGAGTGGTGATGCGAATCTCGTTCTCGTTCATCGGCGTCTCCGCTTTCGGCTTCTCCACTCTCTGATACCGATCCATCTGCACAGATCGCATGAAACGTAAAACCTCAAGAAAGGTTTAGGGTTAGGGTTTGAGATTAATTACCGTGAAAGAAGAAAGAGTCTCTGAGAGAATGAATGATATTCCTTTCTTTTTTCTTTTTTTTTTTCTTTATACGAGTAACTGAACTAACTAGAGAGAGAGAGAATGATTTTAAAGGAGAGAGATTGATAGGTAGGGCTTACGAGGGCGGTCGTTTCGGCAATGAGACCGCCTTATTAAACTCACTCGCGGGGGCAGTGCAGATGATTTTCCCTTTCTTTCACGGCAACGGGGACATACCTGTATTTTCCTACTTTTTCTTTTTCATTTTTCACACGCAATTTTTTGAATCCCTTCCCTTCCCTGCCCCCCTTTTTTTTTTTTTTTTTTTTTAAATAGTAGTTAGGAAATTGATTTTTTTTTTTTTTTTGAGAATCCAGACCGGAAGACCAAGCAAATTTCATTAAACTCAAAACAGATTACAATACGTCTCAAGTTACTAGAGAAGCTATATCATCAGGAGAGGATTCAATTCAGTTTGGGAAATAGATTAGGGGCATGTTTGGATTGAGCTTATTGTTGCTGAAACTGAAAACTGAAAACACTGTAGCAAAATAATTTTTAAATGTGTGAATAGTATCGTGGGACCCATTTTTTAATATTTTTTAGTGCGTAAACAGTACCAAACAGTGCATAAACAGTATTTTTTGTCTGTAAACAGTAAAATCATGTGATTTTACTGTTCACTTTCCCAAAAAAAAAAAAAAAAAAAAAAGGAGGAAAACGCAGACGTTGGACGCAGACGTTGAGGCCAAACACACACTAGATTGAATCATTTGATTTGACCATGTTCTCGGGATGAAGTTATCATTTATTGGGGAATGTTTACTAGCACAACAATATATAATTACATTTTAATCATCTTTGTTTTGTGGTTTCAATTGAGGTACACTCTTTGCTCATCAATCAATTAAGATATACGTATTTCAACTCACTAATCACCTATTTTTATTTTATTTTGACTTTTGATGAGCTAACATATCATATTGAATGAGAGATATGGGATTCTGCACCAAAAATCAACTGGTGTTTTGGTCTGATGATAAAGAACTATCATCAAGAGTGAATGTCATAAATTGAAACTCTATATATATATATATATATATATATAAATAGTAAGATTTTGTTGTGGCCTAAAAATTACTCTACCTAATATTCTTTTGATGAAAACTCTACCTAATGTTCTTACTCTCTACAAATGTTGAATAACATATATAACCTTAGTCTCCTAGCAAGCAACGTTGTTTAGCTTCTTCATCACATGTTCCTTTGTTTTTGGTCTTTCTCATCTTATTAGTTGCAGCGTCACAATTTTAATTTATGGGGGCAAGATTAAAAGTAAAATTTATCTAAAAAAATATTGATCAATATTATAAATAAACAATTATATACTAATATAACTTTCAAATAGATTAATTTATTTTTATCAAGCTTAGTTTAATTTAGGGTAAATTGCAAATTACACTCCTAAAGTTTAAGGATATTTAGATTTTACACCCTGAAATTTCAGAATTTATATTTTACCTCCTGAAATTTGGGGTGTTTAGATTTTACACCCTGGCGTTTCAGAATTTGAATTTTACCCCCTAAAGTTTGGAAGTGTTTAGATTTTACACCCCTAAATTCTGAAACTTTAGAGTGTAAAATCCAAATACTCTCAAACTTTAGAGAGTAAAATCTAAACACCACTAAATTTTAAGGGATAAAATCTAAATTCTAAAATGTTAGGATGTAAAATCCAAATTCTAAAACTGTAGATGTAAAATTCAAACACCCCTAAACTTTAGGGGTGTAATTTGCAATTTACCCTGTGCTTTTTTAGTACATAAAATGGGATTTAGAGCTTCTCTTGTTTTTAGGGTTATTTTTTTTAAATCTTATTTTTAATATTTATTATGTGCTTTGAAATTGCACATGGTTACACTGAATAATACCAATTTTGATTTGTTTTCAATTTTCAGGTAATGTTTGCTTCTTATTTTTTCGTGGTTAATAATACCCTTTATGCTTCATTTAATACGAAGACATGAATTGCTTCTTATTAAAGGAAATCAATAGGTTTTTTGTTTCATGAATTAGATTCTTTGTTCTCAAAGTCTTTCCTACTCTTTAAGGCTTTTCTATTGAGTTAGTTATGTTTTTAGGACAACATTCTTGGCTTTATTAGTCATGAGCAACATAGTTTCAATTCTGGTTGAAACAAAAATGGCTAAAGCTTTGCAATCTTAATTTAATGATAGTATCGAAGTGAGAAGTGCAAAAATCCTCCCCTTGCACCAAATTGATGATGACTAGAGCATCTCCCTCAAAAATAAATTTTTGAAAGTTGAAAGTTGAAACTTTTCTACTTATGTATAATTTTGTTTTATAGGAAGAAGGCAAAGTGCTTATTTGTAATGGTTTGAAATTTCATTTTCAATGTTCGTCCATTTTTGAAAAATTTTCAAACCCTATCCTTTTTGATTGAAAGTTATATTTATTTTTGTCTAAAAATGTGTTTTTATCGACAAATTGAGAGGTGAGTTATAGAAGGTTAACGGTGCAAACCTTAGGTGGGCAAAGTAACACTTTTCAAACCACAAGTAGGCAACGTGAATTTAGGCCAAACCACAGGTTAACTTACTGTAATTACCCTTTTTTTTTTGGTTGAAAGTGTGTTAAAATATACATATATCTTGAAAACACCATGTCTACAAAATTCAATTTTTATATGGAAATACACGCATAACAGATTACCAATGCATTCCTTTATTGCTCACCACCAACATGGTATTGGTTCTGAGTGTCTTCGATGTATAAATCTTGAAAGTACTTTACATGTCATTTAAGACTACCCTTGGGTAAAGGAATTTTGGATTGCTTTCCCGAGGCAACGAGAAATATCTTCTTTTTCATAAATTGTCGGTAGAGTGGTTACACAAAAATTTAACTAATACATCTCTCAACTCTTTTCAAATGACGCCTTGGAATATTTTATTTGCTTATGGAATTTGGCAACTTTGCCATCTAGGTATAGGATATTCAATCCTCCTTCTGAAACACTAAACTACCTTATGTACAAAACTTTACATTTAGCTATAGAATTTTATCATCTTGCATATAATAGAAAAACAAAAGGAACACAAGTCACTGAAATAATATATTGGCATCCTCCACAACCCCCTTTTGTTACTTTAAATACAAATCGTAATTCTAAAAATAACCTTAGTAAAGTAGGAGGTGGAGGTGTATTAAGAGTCAGTCAAGAGATATAGATAAAAAGTTCTTAATTCACACTGGCACTACCACAAATAAATATGGTTTAAAAAAGATTTGGGAATTAGAATATAAACATATAAATCTAGAAATTGACTCTCAAATTCACCTCAATTGACTAACAACCTATGGTGCACTGGCACCAGAACTTTTTATTTTAATTTTGGATTGCAAGATGCTATTTGGTCAAGAATGAATCGTCCTTCTATGTTACGTCTTTCATACGAGGCAATATTAGCAAAAATCTCCTTAAATAATAAATAAATCCTACGTTTTATTAAAAAAAAAAAATAGTATTAGTTTATTATAAAAGGCCGTGTATATAAATTTATTAAAAAAAGAAAAGAAAAGAAAAGAAAAGAAAAGGCCGCGTATATGTAAAGAGAGAGCAGTAATTAGTGCGAGTGAGATTGAGATTTGAGAAACAGAGAGCAGACAATAAACACAATACGCGTTGCAGTAGCGCAGTTCCCCTCTCAATCCCTCACTCGTCAATCATCATCACTTTCTTTGTCTCAGGCAAGCCAAGCCAAGCTGATTTTCTTTTTCTTTTCTTTTCTTTTCTTTTTTCATATTTTATTTTACTTCGAATGTACGGTCCGTTTGGTTGGTGAGAAAGAAAAAGAAAGAAAGTTGTGAACTTCGAATTTGGAATCTATCCACCTGTTTGTTTGTAGATTCGTTTCGATTCAGAACTTTCTCCTTTTCTGATTTCTTTTATGACCTAGGGTTTTGACCTGCACTGCACACACCCTCTTTTGTTATTGTTGTATAAAAATAATTAAATGTTCTTTTAATCTTCTTGAAATTATGATTTCCTTTATATTGTTTTGATTTAGGGATTTCGATACTATATTTGTGTTCATTTCAAGCAAGCAGTTGAGTGTTTAATTTAGTAGTGCTGTCTGTAATTCAGCTTCGCAAAAGAAAGGCCGTTTGTTTGCATTTTGAATTTAAAGAAATAAACTTTGTTGTGTGTGATATATATTAATTTGATTGCTTCTAAATTCAAAGCAATGCTAAACAGATTTTACGGTTGGGTCTGTTACAGCCAGGGTCAGGGTCAGGGTGAGCGTGGTTCAGCTTCAGCACAATGACAGAACCTTCTAAGGTCATTCACGTTCGCAATGTGGGCCCCGAAATATCTGAAGTATATTCTCACTCTATTTTCTTTTAAATTCTACTATCCAAATTTAATAAGACTGCCTATCACTTTCGCAAGAACTGATCACTTTTTCTCCACTACTCACAATTCAAGTGTCCCACAAAAGGAAAACCATTTTTATACATACATATGTCAATGGTGTTTATGGATGGTAATAATCTCTTGTGAGACTCTATACTATAGTTAGTAAGTTTCTTAAACTAAATAGTTTTGAAATCCATGTTTTTTTTAGTAAGTTCACCAGTACACTCTGTGAGGTTGGAAGATGCTTGTGTTGGAACAAACGCATAGATTGTTTTTGGAACCTAGAAGATTCCTGGTAGTGTTTTTGGGTTAGAAGGTAGCTCTGTCCCATGTGTGAGTTGAGATTTGAGAGCTTATTGATTTTCTTAATATAAGAGCACTGTTGGGTACATTAGGGTTTTGGGCTTGTGAGGGTGTTGAGTTTGTGAGTGGTATTGAGAGTTAGAGATTTAGGTAAGTTTGTGTTTGTGAGGCTTGATTAAGTTTAGTTGTAATCTATATTGTTGATGGTAGATTTTGGTTGGTGTCGTTTTGTTGATGTTCTTGCCTCTTTCGTACATTTCCTATGTACGGGGCTGTGTTTTTTCAATAAAATTTTAAGTTACTTATCAAAAAAAAAAAATGATCTTGGTTGGTGTTGGCCATGGAGGTAAGCATGAATTGGTTGAACCATGTTAAATTTTATGATTTGTGTGGATGTTTTTAAGTTCTTTTGGTGTGAATGTGCTTCCGTAGTCCCAAATTCCAAATTTCCAACATACCCATTTATATTGAAGAAATAGAAAGAAGTTGGGGCCTTACTTGGATGGCTACCATTGTTTAACTCATAGGAACACAATCGGGTAGGATATATTGTAAAAAAAGAAGTAAAAATTGCAACAACTACGTTTAAAATTACTAAAGAAATTACGTAGCAGTAGATAAAAGATTAAGATAATTGCTGAAAGAAAAATTTCACCATAATTTTTACTTATCAGCTACTCTTCTTTATTCAGCATATGTTCAATGTGTATTTGCACACAGAAAATAGGAAGATTGAAAGAGTTGATCATTGAAGTGGAGGATATGAAACTGAAAAGAGAAATCAAATTTACAATAATCTCTTCTTGTACTATGAACTTTGATTTACTTTCCTTTTAAGCTTGCAGTCTAAATATATCATTTGTATTACATATATGCATGCTCTTGCAACATGGATTGGGAGTAAAAAGTATAAAGTGCTAAGATGAGTTGATTCAAACATCTCATATTGAAAGTTAATGTTGTATATAAATTTGATTATTCTATAACTGATATGGGTCATAAGGTTTTCATTTCATTAGGGGTCATTGATGTGTTTCCTAATATTGGTAACATCACTTTGTAGTTTTAATCATAACTAGAGCTGTAAATTCAGTGGGAACCACTAATTATAGGGGGCATTAATTTAATTTTTAATGCTCAATCAAGTGCCAAGCACAACTAACCAACAAAATAATTGTAATATATTTTGGTAAGAATTAAGAATTTTGGAAGTCACCTTTTGTGATGCCCCATATTTGATTGGATATTGATTAAGTGTGTGATGTGTGGGTGTGTGACATTGAGCATGTACTAGGTGATCTAGGTTTTATTAACAAGGTGGAATCGATGAATTTAAGAGATTAGCTCCTCTAGTTTTTGAGGGAGCCACTGAACCTATGGAAGTGGAAATGGATAATTGAAATGAAGAAGGTGTTTAGAGTGCTAAAATTCTTAGGGTAAAAATGTGGGTTATGCCACCTACATGTTGTGAGGAGATGCTTATAATTGGTGGAAATTGGAGAGGACAAGTGTGGCCACGAGTCAGAATCATGTACTTGGAAGGTGTTTAAGGCTGCATTTTATGAGAAATACTTTCCCAAGAGTGATCGCTTCCATTGTTATCGATTTTGTGCCGTTCCGGCCGGAACGGCTGGAATATTTCGTACTGGTATGCAAACCGGTATGAGAATACCTCACGTTCCACCTTGGATCAGATTTCGGCCTATTTATTCCGGCTATTTAGGCCAATTTCGGCCGATACAATATTTTGACTGAAAAAAAAAAAAAAAAAATTCCTACCTCCTCCTTTTGGGTTTCATGTTTTTCTTCCTCCTCTTCTTCTTCTTCTTCCTCTTCTTCTTCTTCTTCTTCTTCTTCTTCTGGTTTCGGTCAACTACCTGACTACCTCTTCTTCTTTTTTGTGTGTCCTTAGCTGTCCTCCACTTGTGTGTAAACTTTAGAGTCTTTAAGCTTTAGATATTTTCTTTGTTTTGTGGTGTTTGTGAGCCCCACCTAATACTCATTCCTTCCAGGCTCTTTTGTTTTGTCCGTTTGAATTTAATTAACCTTTTTTTTCTTTGTTTTGTTTTTGTGAACCTCATGTGACTCATAATAAAAAGGAAACTTTCAACCTTTTAATTCCACAGTCACTAAAATTAGAAAAAGCACATAGGACTATAAAATTTTTTACAACTTTTTGTCACAATTGTAATGTGATAGTGTGATTGGTGAAAAAAAAATTACGAGTCTATATTTGAGTGATGGTTAACAGTTTGCCATGCAGAATTGTGACAAAAAAATTGTGAAATAATTATGATCCTAGAACTAATCTTAAAATTAATATCTAGGGTTGTCTTTTTTTTTTTTTTTCCCTTTCATATTATTACTCTCATTATATTCTATATATAATTGAACTAATAGTTGCTGCTGTTGTTGTTGTTGTTGTTATTATTATTATTATTGAACTGATATTTGAGATTAAAGATAGCCTATTAGTTGAAATATATACTTATAACTTTAAAACCTTCAATAATTGATTATATGGATTTTTTTTTTTTTTTTTTTATCAATAATATATATATATATATATTTATTTATAAAATAGTGGTAAGCCCAAAACAGTACGCAATGGTACGTCAAAATAGGCTAGTACCAAAACATTTTGTTTCAATGGACAAACTGAAACGGGGTCCAAAATGGTATTCATAACATTGATCACTTCTAGAAAGAAAATGAGCTCATTCAGCTAGAACAAGGAAACATGATGCCTAGTATGCAGCAGAATTTGGTAAGATGGTCAACTCAAATGGCAACACTCCCTGATAGATTTGGGACTTGCTCTCTTCATTTTCCACTAATGCAAGAGCAAATTTGGCTAAGTAGCAGATTCTGCTTTTGGCAATTGTCGAGTTTCCTTATTTCATCTTAATGAACTCATTTTCTTTCTAGAAGCAAACACTTTAGGGAAAGTATTTATCATAAAATTCAGCCTTAAAAACCTCCCAAGCTCATGGTTCCGACTTGGCCACGCTTGTCCTCTTCTAGCTACTACCAATCCTAATTTCCTTGCAACATGTAGGTGGCATAACCCACCTTTTCACCCTTAGAGCATTTTAGCACTCGAAAAACCTTTTCCTTTACAATCATCCATTTCTCTACTTCCATAGGTTCAATGGCTCCCTCAAAAGTTGGAGGGGAATCTCTTAGATTCAGTCATTCCACCTTGTTGACCTTGGCGCTGCTCCATCATTCTAGTCAAGTTATCCCCAGTAGTGGCTTGCTGCTGAACCACCCCAATTAAGGTTTGCATCAATTGAAACATATCTAGTGGTTGGCCTTGATTAAGCCTAGGTTCTTGACATTTGCCTTGCTGATTCCCATCATTACGAGAGTTGTTGCTAATGTCCATGAGTCTCCTATTGCGTGGTGGCATCTTAACCTATGTCCAATATACACTAGCATGTTACGAAAATTCTAATTCAATAAAAATTGTTAAGAAAATCAACTTTTAGGTACCATAGGACGTACCCCAAATTACCTAAATTCTACCTCACTCATAATATTTTTATTTTTTATTTTAATCTAGACAATCCTAAGGATGAAACCTAGAGCTTTGATACCATTTTGTAACACCCAAAGATAAGCACTGCCATATTTGCACTATACCCAAAAGGACAAGTCTAGTCACAATTGAGACTTCTTGTAGTTTTTAATAAAGCCTAAATCAACCTAGTATATGTGATATGCTCGATGTGAGACTTAGCATACACTCAATCAACATCTAATTAATCTGGGGTGTCACAACTTTATTAAAAAATAATAAAATTTTTAAATGTATTATATGCTATACTTTTGCCTGTTGTGTTCTACATTTATTTTCATGTACTCGTCTATATATATTTTACAGATTTTGTATCTTGGATAATTGCATCTTTGACCCAATTTAAATTATTCATACCAGAATGATTTGCTTCAGCTATTCCAGCCATTTGGAGTCATAACTAAGCTTGTGATGCTTCGAGCAAAAAATCAGGTTGTGACTTTGTGCAAAACATGGTAGAGACAGGTTTTTTATTTTTTAAATTAAGCCAAACCATAGATCTGACACATTTTGTTTTCTCTGCCACGCATGCAGGCTCTTATCCAAATGCAAGATATTCCTTCAGCAGTTAATGCTCTGCAATTCTATGCAAACGTCCAGCCAAGCATAAGGTATAACAGATTGTTTACTTAAAAAAAAAAATATTGGTAAGTTACGCATCCAATGGGTTTTGAACCCATGACCTCACTACCCATCCATTCTTATGAGAAGAGGAAGTACCATTTATGTTAGAGCTTATTGTTTACTTTGGTATTTGATTTCTTTGTGATAGGTTTTATTATTTTACTATCACCTTAGTCTGCAGAGCTATTAATGCACAATTTGTTTCCAAACTAGTCTAATTTCAAGATTTCATATATGATTTAACTCTCCTTTTGTTTTGCCCCAGGGGGAGGAATGTTTATGTCCAGTTCTCATCACATCAGGAACTAACAACGATGGATCAAAACACTCAGGGACGAGGAGATGAGGTTGGTACATTTTTAATTATTATTTGAGAAGTATAATTCATATACCTTGTTATGTTTATGGAGGAAAGTAATGTGTATAGAAACTTTTCTGTGGCCAAAATAATTTTTACTAATTTCCCGCATAAATAGTAGAAGTAATTTTTCTAATAAGAAAAAATTGTTGTCTGCTGATAACGCAGTAATAAGTTGGATACTTATCCCCAAAAAAGGAAAAAAAAAAAAAAAGAAGAAAAAAGAAAAGAAAAGAAAAAGAAAAATTGCATGATAATGAGGATAACT
Source organism: Quercus variabilis (assembly GCA_030445155.1). Classification (NCBI taxonomy): domain Eukaryota; kingdom Viridiplantae; phylum Streptophyta; class Magnoliopsida; order Fagales; family Fagaceae; genus Quercus; species Quercus variabilis. The sequence goes on along the minus strand of CP129446.1, from coordinate 38,160,434 downwards.
GTTTCTTGTCTGTTGACTGCATATTATATTGCTTATTCAATTACTCTCACTGAGATACCTTTCTAAAGGTTATGTAAGGAACTTTATTCATGTGCTTTATGCACACAGTTACTGCTTTGCTTCTACTGTGCTTTTCATTGAACTTTGAACATGATAGTATATCAGAAGAGAAAGAGGAGTTTTTTTTTTTTTTTTTTTTGGGTGAGGATAAATGTTTGGCTTGAATCAAAACAACCATTTTCTTTATTTCTTTCTGATTTTTTTTAATATCTCACGTTTTATTTTCTCTTGTTTACCTTTTCATTTCATCTTGACCATTTTTTTGGCAATCTCTACTTTACATAGTAGATTATTATTTTCTCTGGATCTTTTTCTCTATCTATATTCCTCTATTTATTCTCTTCTCTCTCTTCTGTCTATCCTGTTTTGCTGCCGGGCACTATCTGGATGCTCAGCCAAATCGAATTCTCCTACTTACAATTCACCACATGCTATATCCAATAACAGTGGACGTGCTGCATCAAGTGTTTTCTCCGCATGGATTTGTGGAGAAGATCGTCACTTTTCAGAAGTCAGCTGGTCAGCCTCCTCAAGTTTTCTCTCTTTCTTCCTTTGTCTCTCTTTATATTACATTTGTCTTACAGCTGGATGGGTCAATGTTGTTTTGTGGAAAAGAGCCATGTTAATTAATCTCATAATTGGCATCAGAATGGCCCCTATAAATTGCTTTTTAGATAAGAAACGCTTGTAGTTATAATTTTTAAAAATTTAGTGGGTGTACTATTGTTTGCATGATCATATTCCTTGTAATCTAGAATGAGATAGGTCACTCTAATAGAAATATTCATGCTGTCTTATTTTGTTTCTAATAGCCTTTCATCTTTTGTGTGCAAACTATGTAGGTTTTCAAGCCCTCATTCAGTATCAATCACGTCAGAGTGCTGTCATAGCTAGAACTGCACTTCAGGTATTGTTTTTTATGAACTGGAAGCTTTCTTGACGTCTAAATCCTGGCTTGATTTCCAAAATAGTTTTAATTGTTGTTGGTGTTATGTTATAGGGACGTAATATTTATGATGGTTGCTGTCAGCTGGACATTCAGTACTCAAAGTAGGTTTTAAACCTTTTAGCAGTTTGCATTTTGCATGTATTTGGGTTCCCAAAGCTTGTTGTCAGCTTGCCTGTGTCTTTGGGTGTATGCTTATTCTTTCATTATTGTTTATTCATCTGTTCTGGAGATTAATTTCCACCCCCCTCCCCCCCTTTTTTTTTTCATGATCCAAGCCTTGACGAGTTACAAGTAAACTACAATAATGAGCGTTCAAGGTGGGTGGTAGCATGTGGATTATGAAACCAGTTACTCTATTTCTTTGACATTAATCCTTCATTGGTGCTAAATTAATTAATTTATGTCCATCATTGCGTAGGGATTTCACTAACCCAAATCTACCTACAGAACAGAAAGGCAGATCATCACAAGTATGTGCTTTTGTCCTTTGATGTTGATGTTATATGCATTTGTAAAAATGTTGTTCTTTGCCTATTATTCTAATTTTTTTTTTGTTCCATCATGTAATAGCCCGGGTATGGGGATGCAGGAGGCATGTATGCCCTTCAAGCTACTGGACGGGCAGGTGCTTAATTTGACAGTTGTAAATTGCTTTAACAAGTCAATTGTATTTTGTGTTCTTCAACCATTTACTGATGAGTTTTTCTTTTTAATGTCTTCCAGTTCCATTTCCACAGGTGGGTATTGATCAGGCCATGAAGAAGTCTTGAATGAGATAATTATCTGAGTTGGAGGATGCTATCTATTTATATCTTTGTGGTGGATAATATGGGATGTCTACAGAATGACTATTCTCCTTTTCTATCTAGTCTTTGTTTGAATTAAAATTTTTCTTATAAATGTACTATGATTTCCTTAAAACTTTTCTTTTTTAAAACACCATTGGATTGGATGTCTATCATAGGAGGTCGTTCTTTTTTTTCAGTTTATGATTTTGATGGATGCTTGTAATTTTTGTATTTGATTGTTTTGGTCCCCTGCTGTATACTCCTGTACGCTTGGGTGACTCCGTACGACTTTGAATAAAATTTTCTTTACTTAAAAAAAGAAAAGAAAAGAATTCAAGCTTGTCATATCCTAGCATACAATGGACTCATTCTTATAGACTCATCATAAAATCTACTTAAAAGTCTTGGCAATTGAGAAGACCTATTTATTTTGTTATATCTTTTTTGTTTGGTGCATGTGGGTGAGTTTGGAGGAGGGAGGTAGGGAGTTTTTTTTTAATTTTTAATTTTAATTTTTATTCCCTTGGTGATAAGCCAACAGTTTATTTTTAAATGAAATGACTTGTATGTTAGAAAGATATGTTCGACAGGAAAAGAATGCTATGATTGTATTCTTCTAGAAAGATTCCATTGGTGAGGTATTCCTAGTGAGTTGTCCCTATTCTAGACACTTCTAGAAGATACTATTGGTGAGTTGTCTTTACAGCTGTCACTATCAGAATATTCTTTGTTATATTTTGTAATTTTTTCTTTATATATGTAATGGATTGAGTGAGGGCTTTATGGCTCCATTTTTCACCCATATTTTCTCCTCATTAACATTGTACAATTCCAAACACTCAGAGCAAAGGATCCAAAGATACACTCAGAGCCTGACCCTTAAGTTAAGATACACCCACATTCTACAATGATCTTTCACAGTTAAGCAGAATTATTTTGAATTACAGTGATGGAAATTCCCCAACTCAGCGCAAGACTATTTAGAATTGAACTGCAGCCAACTCCTTTGTATTCTATCCATGCTCTGGCATGATTTATGCTTCTAACTCTCTGCTCTTCAATTTTTATCTTCCTTGCATTGGTTCTGAATTTCCTTATGAAGCCGTAAATGATAAACAGCTTCCCACCTAGCCCCTAGCTAGCTTAAATGGAGAAGCTCATAAGCTTCTACCTTTCAGGTTTCTGATTCCCCAACCTATCAGCTCATCTCATGCTGACTGAGCATGAGAAACTAGACAAACTCCCATGCCCTCCAAATTCTCTTGGTGAAAGAGCATTAAAAAAAGAGATGGCTCTTGCATTCAATGCATATTCTGCAGAAGATACAGGCAGTGTCACCTGTATAACCCAATTGCAGCATCCTATCTCTTGTAGAAAGCCTGTTCTTGAGTGCCAAACAGCTGACAAATGCATGCTTAGGAATGTGCATTGAAACCAAATTAGTTTCCGCCATGGCACTTCTTCATACTCTGTTCTCAGCTCCTCCCAGGATGCAGCACGTGTGAATATGCCTGATCTAGAAGCAGACTGGATAGCCCTGTCCTCTTCTTTCAGCTCCGTGCCTCCGCCAAGCATAATTTGCTTTGGATTGATATCAGATCCAATTCTAGTTATTAAGTACACTAATAACCTCAGCATCAAGTCTGCTCACTGCATCATATATGACCCTATAAAAATACTTCAGGTATAGGGCCCTATCTCGATGGCATCTATCATGCCATAAGAATATCTCTTTTCCCATGTTTAACCTTAAAGCTCAGAAGGCTTCTGGCGACATCACTCAATTTCAGCATTTTTCTTTTCTCCATCCCCCAGTGTTGGAGTTTTAACTGCAATACTAGCTAGCTAGTTGAGCAAGTTAAACAGGCATAAATCTGCGGTGATTTGGGCTATGATCCCTCATTGTCTTATGTGGGGTATTTGGTGGGAGATGGAATGCTCGTACTTTTGAAGGAAGTGAGAGATCAATTCCTGACTTGAAGCTGTCTTTCTTTCAGACTTTGTTTGAGTGGACAAATGCTTTGGGTGTTTTTACTTTTAATTCTTTAGCCTACTTGCTTGATTGTTGTAATTTTCATGCACTGTAGTTTTGCTGTATTTCTGGCTCCTTAGTACACTGATTGTGTGCTTTGGTTACTTGTTTAATTTTCATTTTCTTCAAGGAAGCATTATTTACTTATCAATAAAATTGCAATACCCTTATTTTGATTATAGGATCTTGCTAGGAGATATCAGTTTTGGTTGACCCTCGTTTTGACAATTATTCCAACTTCTTTAACTTCATGAGACTCCCCTATCTTTAACATACATTGCAGTTCTCCTTAATTATATGTATTTTAGTAGTTGCACTAATTTTTCCCTAAACATGCACCTGATTGAACATTTTGTTTCTTTTCAAAATCTAGATGGCCAATGCAGCAGCCATTGCGGCTGCTTTTGGAGGAGGTTTGCCTCCTGGAATAAGTGGGACAAATGACAGGTGTACAGTCCTTGTTTCCAATCTCAATCCTGATGTAAGAAATTTTTATTTTTATTTTTATTTAATTTAAAGATTTTGCTCAACTCTTGTCTTCATGTATTACAATCCTTTGTTTCAGAGAATAGATGAGGATAAGCTCTTCAACCTTTTCTCCTTATATGGAAACATTGTGAGAATTAAACTTCTCCGCAATAAACCAGATCATGCACTTATTCAGATGGGTGATGGCTTGCAGGCTGAACTGGCAGTTAACTTTTTGAAGGTGAGGTTTGTGTATATTTTCCAAATATGTATCTTAAAATTTATTTCATTAAACTGTGATTAATAAGATTCAATTGTCTTTTTGTTACTGATTCCCGTAGCATGTCAATTTATTAGATCTGATGAGGGAATCAAGTTATGTTCTTTGTATACAAGACCTTGCAGGATTTGCGGACACATTTTCTTACAGTTGTGTATTGATATTTTGGTATAACTGTTTAAGTGGAACTTTATAGGATCTAGCATACCCTTTTTTCTTTCTCACTTTTTACTGACAGAACTTGATAATTACAGTACCTGTCAGAAAAAAAATTCCCCATTTACATTGATTTATGGGGTCTCCAAATTCTGGAATAAAAATAGTGAGAAATATGGATGGTAGTTTGTGTTTCAACTTTTTGGTTTTCATATTGACTAATGCAATGTCAATTTTGATTTGCAAGAGCTAATCTTGTGAGTCCAAGTTGAAGACTTTCTTCACTTGAAAATTTGTGAAATGGATTGTTGATTTATTATGCTCATTAACTAGACCGATTGGCTCTCCTGATGCAAACAAAACAATAGGCAAGCAGGAATTGAAATGAAATTAAAGGCTAAGTTGTTTAGAAGCGCAAGAATGAGAATTCAACTCTTCAAGAGCACTCTATTGGAAACTAGAACTTAGGCTAAAATATGTATTCTAATCAAAACTGAGTTCCAAGTGCAGCAATGGGCTATTTATACAAGCTGGGCTCAAGTACTAGCTCTTGAGATCTCTAACTAACTCAGCACATGAACTTGCACCAGTTGGCACAAGGCCTAACTAATAGTTAACCAAATCTGTTTATGGACATGATCTATTCCACCTCTATGCGAGGTGATGGTTGTAATAAAATCTGTTGGAAGCCGGCTAAGAGTAAATGTTTTGAGGTTCGTGGATATTATCATTCTGTATCCCCTTCTAATCTCATGTCATTCCCTTGGAAATTGGTGTGGCAAGCGAAGGTCCCTCCTAGTGTATCCATTCTTTTCATGGTCTACTACTTTGGGTAAGATTTTATCTCTAGATATTCTTCAGAAGAGGAGAATTATGGTTATAGATTGGTGTTGTATCTTGTATGTGCATATGGTGTAGGGAATCGGGGAATCATCTTCTTCTTCATTGCCTATATCGTGTGTGAATTATGGACAGTGGTGTTTAGCTTGTTTGGAATCCAATATAGCTTTGTGGAGGTTTGTGCCACATTGCATAATGTGGTGTATTTGGAGGGAATTGAATGCTAGAAATTTTGAGGGATGTGAATGTTCTATTCTCGAGATTAAATCCTTTTTCTTTCATACTTTACTTGAGTGGAGTTTAGTTTTACAAACATTTTATTGTTTTTCTATTTCTGATTTGTTGGATCATTTTAATTTGGGATCTTGATTGTATTGTACCCATAGTACATTTCAAGTGCACTTGGGTCTGTCTTTTTTTCAATAAAATTTTCGTTACTTAAAAAAAAAAAAAACATGACACTGAAATACTTCATAAAGCTACTAACTATACTCTGGCTTCTGGCGTAGGGTTGCAAGGCATGCTTTAGGCTGTGTTGCAACAAAGCTATTACTACTTAGCTAGCTGCTGCTTCTAGACTTGCAGCCATCTTGTTGATTATTCTAAGGCGTAAAGTCACAGCATCATCGCTAATTTTTTCTGGCTCAAATGCACATGGTCCTCCCACATGAATGAGTGGAGTGCAAGGTTGTGGGTTCTAAACCATTGGGTGTGTAAATTACCAATAAAAAAAGCTAGAAATTTGGCTCATGGGATAGGGAATTATAATGGGTTATGACAAACTTGAAGAGAAAATGTTTCTGTGTTCCTGTCATTAATCTTGCCTGGACTGCACATATATTTTGCCACATTTGGATTGGAAGAAACACTAGAATCCACGGAGGGGAGTGTCAAAGTGAGGAGTCTTTGTTTCGTTATCTGTGCTGTGTTAAGGATAAAATTTCTTCCAAGCCTATGAAAAGATCAAGGCAATGCCAACGTATGAACCAAAGATGGGAGTTCTTTGTTTTCCAATTAAGTCCCTAGTAGTTGTTTTGTTTCTGGTTTCCATTGTTTGAGTTGTAGATCTAATTGTAAAGTCTCTGCAGTTTTTTACTGCTTGATTTTGGTTGTAAGTTCTGATTTACTTCTTTTGGGTTTAATGAATTTATTAATATAAAATTAAAGTCGATTATGATTTTACTGATCTTTTTAGGGTTTTGATTTTCTTGTCATGAGTTGTCAACAGCCCTTTTTTTTACTATGGAATAGAATATGGAAACACTGTTCCATGATTCTGAAAATCCATGAATCAAAATCTTTGTTAACCGTTCAGGTTCCAAAACATGAATGCCGCATTCAGTCATTTGAAACCACTGATAATGAATGAGTTGATCCCATATCATTAGTTCTGTCCATATGTTTGACAAACTTCCTCTTCTTAAACGTCACTTTCAACTCTTATTGGTTACAATATTTCTGGTAGCATTCTTGGCTCTGGCTTGTACTGGTTCTGAAATCTACATTTTGAAACTACTGATAATTGAATGAGTTGATCTTATATCACTGGTTCTGTCTGTATCATTTACAACATTCCTTTTATTTCGTGTCACTTTCAATTCGTTTTGGCTCATAGTATTTCTGGTAGCATTCTTGGCTTTGGTTTCTACTGGTTGGGAAATCCACTTATTATTAGTGTATATGTTAACTTTTGTTCTTTACTTTTTTTTTTGGGGGGGGGGGGGGGGGTGTGGGGGAGAGAGGGGTGGGTAGTGGTAGTGTTTGAATAACAGCACTTCATAGTTTTTGGTTGTCCCATCTAAAGATTGCTTCTCACTTTCCCTCTGTGTTACAAATTATGGGCCTTATTGTCCTACATGATATGTCACAATCATTATTTACTTGAAGGAATCTGTTGAAAGCACTGTGTAAGAGTTACTGCTAAGTTCGTTTTCTGCAGTGAGTTAACGCTGATTAATAATCCTTTCTTTTAGTTGGTACTAATACCTTTTAAATTGGATATGTAGGGAGCAATGCTATTTGAGAAGCCGATGGAGGTCAACTTTTCAAAGCATCCAAATATAACCCAAGGTGCTGACACACATGAGTACATAAACTCAAATCTCAACCGCTTCAACCGTAATGCTCAAAAGAATTACCGCTACTGCTGCTCCCCCACAAAGATGATCCACCTATCTACTCTCCCCCAGGATCTCACTGAGGAGGAGATTGTGAGCCACTTGGAAGAACACGGCACCATTGTCAACACTAAGCTTTTCGAAATGAATGGGAAGAAGCAGGCCCTGGTTCTGTTTGAAACTGAGGAGCAGGCTACTGAAGCCCTTGTGTGCAAGCATGCTACCTCAGTTTCTGGGTCCATAATCCGGATTTCCTTTTCCCAGTTACAGGCTATATAAGAGACCTTTTAATAGAAGGATAAATGGGTAAGGATCCTCAAGCCTATTGGGGTAAGGATATTATGTGCCGCTGATGGTTTCTACACTTTTCTTATAATGTGGTTTTGATTGCTTTTGTACTGGTGGGACATAATGTTTGAATTTCTTTAATTATCTTTCTCATCTACAGTCCTTGTACCAATGATTGTTTAGGTTCCTTCAATAGTGGGAGTAGATTTCTGACTGCAGATAGGCACAGTTTTGAGGGTAGGACTTAGGAAGAAAAGAGTGAAAGAGAATTTTACCTTTTCAGGTAGAGGGATCTCTTATGTATCTTTGTTGTATATGTCTTTGTAATTCAGGCTAAACGGGCCATGTCTGTTGTATCTTAATGCCGCTTTTTCCCATCAGTTGAGGGATGAGCAACTTTTTGAGGTTTTCCCATTTCCTTCCAACTCCCCCCTGTTTGTTACTCCTCTCTGTGAAAGACAATTAAAATAGTCATTGCTTGTCTTATGGTAGAGGTTTATCGGTCATCTCACTGCTTCTTCTTGGCCCTTGTCCTCTCTCTCTCTCACCTCTTCCAACTCTTAATTTTTGGGATGTCTTTATTCCAATTTGAGAAATGGTTAATTGCAGGACCTCCCGATGGGGAAAGGTGAAATTATTTGCATTTTTTAATGATTTTAGAGCTGTATTAAGCAAGAAGGTGATTATATTCAAACATATATATTTTTTAAAAAAGCCTCAGATTGCGAACATTATTAAGGAGTAAGGTAGACGGTTTTAATTTTTGGTTATAATCCCAAATAAAATGGTCATTGCTTGTCTTATAGTAATCCCATGGGATACTAAAAAAATACTTATCATTGGAGTATACACATGATATGTTATACTTCATGAGCTTTTTTTTTTTTCACTCATCTTATTCAACTTAATAAAAGATGTTCAACCTTGGGTAAGGTCAGCCTTTTAAGAATAATCCTGGGATAAATTAAGCTTCTTGGCCTCTCTAACAGCAAGCAAAGTAGGCTTGGATTCAACTCAAAAAAACATCACCTAATTCCTCTTCCAGGCATTGATAAAATCTCGAACAAAGGAAGAAAGTCCAGGGAACCTCTCTCACTGAACTCATGAAGCTTCAACGACCTTATCACTACGTTGGCCAACCCAAAACCCATCACTCAACACTCGACCAATCACCTAAACCCACCAACCTCAAACTCCTCCAAAATCCATACGTTCCATAATATCGGTCAATCATTGAAATCCACAATGCATTGAGTTACGTTCCATAACATCAGTCAATCATTGAAATCCACAATGCATTGAATTGCAACCACGCCCAAAGATAAGAAGTGAGAAGAGAAGATATGGGAGGGTGTTTTGGCCATCTCAAATTCCTAGAACTATGTGTGTAATTGTTGGGAAATTGCCTTTAATTCTAAATGTGACTAGGGAAGCTAATTGAGTTTCTCAGTTGATAGTCGAAGAAGGGTTGTGTGTGTGTGTGTGGTTTCCTTAGTGTGGAAGGAAAGTTTATTTTTTGTCAAAAGAAGTATTGTATTCATTGTCTACAAAAGAATAAGAAATTGAAGTCTTATAAATAGACAATGTCATAAAGAATTTTATGGCTTCAGCCCAAGGGTCCTTTCTATGAGAAGAGGGAATATTGTGTGAAATCAAGGGAGAAAATGGATTTTTGCTTGGAAGATAGCTCAAGGAGGTAGACAAAAAAGTATGGGTTTTGTTGACAATGTTTTTTGTAAAGCACACAAATCAAGGAGAATTTTTAAGGCTTTATTTGATGTTGAAAAGTGAAGAAAGATGAAGACAAAATGCATCCAATGAAAGTTGCGTGAAAAGAAAAAGGAGAGCAACCAAGAGTGAACCGTTGGAAGAAAAAAAGAAAAAGAAGAGGAAACCATAGTGACGTAGTGCCCGTGTGAGAGCAAAGAAAAATAAGGAGATTTTTCTTCAGCGGTAAGATGCAAAGAGTGTGTGACACAACAACGAAAATAAGGAGATTTTTCTTTAGCCGTGAGACATACACAAAATTTTATTTTATTTTTTTGAGAAAGATACACAAGATGATTGATTATTATATTTGGGTAGCTGTCAAGTTAGGTGTAAATTTAAGAATTATTATAATTGATTTGATAATAGTGAAATTATTTAGAGTTTGTCTAGTGATTTTTTCCTTCAAGGAGAAATAGTTTTCTATGTAATTATTTCTTGTGTATGCTTGCTATTTTGGATTAGTAATTTGGTGATAATATTTTTAGGACCCAAAAGTTGTTCTGTGGCCAATATCATATGTGTAGTACATATGTGTCCATTTTCATACTATCATTTAACACTAATAATTTAGATATTTAGGAATATTGACAATTTGAAACAATTCTCTCAAATTAAAGTGCTAATCCAACGAATTGATAGTTTGGGGGAGGATACACATAACAAATAGAATAAAATTTTATGCTGAAAACATATAATAATTTTTTGAGATAATTACGCTCCCCTCCTTTGAGGTTTGGTGGAATGACACTCCACTCTGAATGAAAAAATTACTCTCAATCCTTGAGATTTGAAGAAAATAACACTCCTCCCCTTCTGTTTATATTTGTAATAGAATATTCTAAATTTCTATAAAATTATTTTTCCCAAAGTTTAATCATGATTAGAAAAACAACTTCTAAATAAACAAATTTAGAATCAAAATGCAAAGTTTATCAAGCACCAAACACTTGCAACAACCAATCTCTCCATAGTCTATTGAAAATAGAAAAAAAAAAAAAATCAAAAGTCGTAGGGGATATTTTAAAATACTCTTTAATTAAAATTTTAAAACAATAGATTTTAATTTTGAAAGGGAGGATAATTTTGAGAACCTACCTTTAAGCAAAGGGCAAATTAGTGCACAACATTTTTAATAACAATTTAATGAATTTTTTGTCTTAAGGGAGAAAGTGATTTTTCTCTTTAGGTTTGAGGTGGAGTGTTATTCTCCCAAATCTTAAGGGAGAGAAGTATAATTACCCTTTATTTATTATTATTATTATTATATTTTTGTATTTGGTTGGGCCAATTACAATTTGGAGATAAAAGGAGAAGATATTTCCCAATAAAATTTTTTAACTTGCATTATCAACTTCAGAATAAAATGATAAAAAAAAAAATGGGCACCCTATCAAATGTTTTTTTTTTTTTTACAAGATAGAAATTCTACTATAGCCTAATTTAAATACATCTAAACACCAAAAGACATGAAGCTTAGAATTAATAATTCTATAATTTATGGAATTTATAAAATTAATATTATTGCTAGTGTAGAAAAAATCGGTGATTACCATTGAGGCATTTGAAAATTAGTTCACTGAAAAAAAATTAAAACAAACTTTGAATATAAAGGTTATTTGTGTGTGTGTGTGTGTGTTTTTTGTGGGTTATTTAATTTAATTTTTTATTTCCAAAAAAAAAAAATATCATAATGGAGAAGGGAGAATACCAACAAAGTTCTTTTTTGGTAAGTTAACTAAGAAACCATTACATTATGGACAAAGTTTAACAACAAAATTGGTTGTAGCCTTCGACTACAACCTTATTCAATAAAATAAATATTACTACATATTTTGAAAATCTAACCGTTGAATTGTATATTCTTTATGCTCTTAATATACAGGTCAAATTTTGTGTCAATTGGATATTATTTATTATATGATTTATAAACTTATATTTTATGGATAATTGTAAACTACAAAAACTAGCAATTTGAACATTTTATTGATGACATGGCTATTGATATTTAATTTTCAAAAAATTTTGAAAGCATGAAGAACATAAGAAAGAGATGTGATCCAATGATGGATTTGTCAAAATTCACCTTCAATAAAAAGATATTGAGTAAGGTTGTAGCCTAAAGCTACAACCAATTTTGTAGCTAAATGTTGTTCTTATAGTATTAGTATTAGGCAGAAAGACTATTTCGATCCCTACATTTTGACCCTATTCCTATTTTGGTCTCTACTTTTTTATTTTACTGCTTTTAGTCCTAAAATGAAAAACGTGTTCCATTTTGGTCCCTACCATTACCTCACTAACAAAAAAATTTTACGTGGCAAACGGAGTATATATCTGGCGCACTAAATGCTGACATGGCCAAAAAAATAATATTAAAATTTTTATTTTGCATTTAAAAATTACATGACAGCATAAAATAATAATTAAAAAAAACATATTTTCATGTTTTTACTAAATTTTTTAAAAATAAAGTAAGACAATTAAATAAATTTTTTTTATTCCTTCATTAAAATTTTTGGAAGAACTTGTTCATGTGTTTTTCCCTAGAACTCTAATGGAACTCACATGGAACCATGGAATCAAGGAACCATAATAAATTAACATTGATATTTGATACCTGCAAACCCCTTTAGAAACAAATCCCCAAACCTAACCTCCCAAAAAACCACCCAAATCCCCCGTTTTGGACTCCCAAGATGACTCCTTCGACCTAGTTCAAGAAGATGAATTGCCTCAAAACCCTAACCTGACCAAACTTAGCCCAACCGAGCCCGATTTGCCTGCAAGAAACGATGCCATTGGAAGAAATTATTCATGGCACTTAACGAAAACCCTTCGCTCAACAAGAACCACTGGTCAGAAATGGCGAAAGACGTTGACGTCGATGCTATGATCACTACCTTAGTTGGATTTTTGATTGATTGTTAATTGCTTGGTTTGAGGTGTTTTGGTGTTCTTGCTAGAGATCAGTTTATGTTTATGTTTATGTTTGTGTTTTGTTAACAAGAATGGGTAAGAAAATTTTAGAAAACTTGAGATCAATTTGTGTTTGTGTTTTTTGTTGACAAGAAAGGTTAAGAAAATCCTAGAAAATCTAGTATGGCTTTGTTGATTGCTGATTGTTGGGTTTGAGATATTTTGGTGTTCTTGCTGGAGATTAGTTTGTGCTTGTGTTTGTGTTTGGTTAGCAAGAAATGGTAAGAAAATCCTAGAAAATGTGAGATCTGTTTGTGTTTGTGTTTTTTGTGTTTGGTTGACAAGAAAGGGTAAGAAAATCCTAGAAAATCTAAGTGTGTGTTCTTGTGATTAAATTGGGCTTGTCTTCTTGTTGAGGATGATACCAGATCAAAATTCAAATATTTTTTTGATTTTATTTTGTTAAAATTGATAAATTAAATATTTTAAACTAGATGCTGATGTGATAAACATTTTTAATATTATTTTATTAGCCAAGTCAGCATTTAGTGTGCCAAATGTATGCTCCATTTTCCAAGTAAGATTTTTCCGTTAGTGAGGTAACGGTAGGGGCCAAAATGGAATGCATTTTTCATTTTGGGACTAAAAGCGGTAAAATAAAAAAGTAGGGACCAAAATGGGAATGGGGTCAAAATGTAGGGACCAAAATAATATTTCCGCCTTAGTATTATTATATAGCTAAAGAAATGAAATGTGAAAAATTAGTTAGAAGTAGAAACACGAAGGCGTCATGTTTCAATCATCAAACGCTACAATAAAAATAGACAATACCAATAAGGGAACTACAAAAGTTTTTGTTTTTTGGTTTACAAAGATGCATTAAAAAACACTACACTGCAGAAAGGCAAGAGTTAGTTATAAGGGGATTTCTATTAGAGTTGTCAAAAGCAAGTACATCTAAAATTTTGGGGGGGGGGGGGGGGGGGGGGGGGGGGGGGTGGGGGTGTGCTGCAGTCTTCCCAGTTTAGCTAGAGAGTCAGCAGCCTTGTTAGCCTCCGTGTAGTAGTAGAAGAGATGGGCTTGAGGGATAGCTTAGAGAATGGCCCTGCATTCAGCAACAAGTGGTTGCATTAGTCTATTAACGATACAATTAAAAGCTATAAGGTTAACAACTTCAACGGAGTCAACAATAATTATAAGCTTTTGGATATTCAGGTTTTTGGCCATGTGAAGACCATCCCTCAATGCCCAAAGTTCAACCATAAGGACTGAGGAGGTGCTTATCCTTTTAGAGAATCCTTGAACCCAAATACCATCAGAATCTCGGATTAATCCACCAGCACCCGCATCATTACCGAGAATGGAGGCATCATTGTTTAGCTTTAACCAATGAAGGGCCGGTTTAACCCATCTGGTGTTGGTCTTAGATTTTGGGGTAGAATAAGTGTTTGGGGCTGTGAGGAAAGGGAGCTCTCAAGCTTTGGCAATACATTCCTTGGAGAGCAAGGGGTTTGCTTGCTTAGCTTGATGAGTCACGCAATTCCTATATATCCATAAAAACCAAATACCAAATAGGAATAAAAGGGACCAAGGGATGTGGTGGTGCCAAGAATCAAGGCCGAATGTGCAGTTTGCATGGATCCAGTCGTGGAAAGGGAGCCCAAAGGAGGAATAAAGGCTTGAGGGAGGCCCAAGCTGGTTCCAAAAGCTCACTGAGAAGGAGCACTCTTTAAGGAGATGGTCTCTTGACTCGGGATGAGACCTACAGATAGGGCAGCTTTGATCAAGACTTAAACCCTTTGAACCCAATACTTCTCGGACGGGGATACTGTTGTAAGAACATAACCAAAGAAAGAACAACATTTTTGGAGGAGCCTTTACTTTCCAAATCCAGGAAAAGGGAGAAGTAGGGAGGTTCAAAACATTTAAACCTTTACTTGCAATGTAGATTTTGTGGTTTTGATTCATAGAGACTTGGTCTTTTGGGAGATTAACTATGTTATAATTGACCATGTGTATCTTTCGTTTTTCAAGGGTGGAGCCCCATTAAAAAATTTCTGTTAGGTCGATCAATTTCCTGACATACCCTGCCAGGAGCAAGGCACCTTGCATGACATAATTAAGGATAGGGCCTGATGAGGATTGAATACGAGTTCTCCTACCTATAATAGATAGAAGGCTTGTTCGTCAGCCAACAAGCTTGTCTTGGACTTTATGGATAATGAATTCAAAATATTTGGATCCATGGTCTGCAAACTTCAAGGGAAAACCAAGATGTTTATCAAATTTCTTTGTTTCCAATATGTCAAGGGTGTTGCAAATAGAATCCCTGTCTTTTGTAAGGGTGTCTTTTGAGAAGAGGATTATTGATTTCTCTTAACTAACTCTTTGGCCAGAAAGAGTACAAAAGGATGATAACACATCCTCGATGGCATTGAAGTTTTCAAGAGTTGCTTGACTGAAAAGGATAAGGTCATCTGCAAAAAATAAATGAGAAAAGGCAGGATCAAATTTGGACGCTTTGATGGGTTTCTAAGTTTGATCAACTATTTTCTCATGAATAAGAAGCCCAAGCTATTCCATGCATAATATAAAGATGTATGGTGACAATGGGTCTCCTTGGCAGATACCCTGAGATGGATTGAAAGCAGGGAGTTTGCCACCATTGAAGAGAACAGACACAGATGTTTATGAGATGCAGTCCATGATTAAATCAACAAGATCCAAAGGGAAGTTAAAACAGTTGGGGGTTTCCCTTATAAAGCTTCATTCAAGGCGATCAAAGGCTTTTTCAAGATCAATTTTTAGCGCCACGGTGCCTTTCTTCCCTTTCATTTTTTTTCCGTGGAGTGTTTCCTAGGCTATAATCATATTGTTTAGGCCTTTCCTTCCAGGGATGAAAGTAGCTTGAAGGGGGGAAACAAGGTGATGCATATGGGGTTTGATTCTGTTTACAATTATCTTAGAGAGAGTTTTGTAGACAGTGGAGCATAAACTAATCGGCCTAAAGTGACCAAGGGTTTCAAGGCCATCTCTTTTAGGGATAAGGACTACCAGAGTTTGATTGAGGTATGATGGGGCCTTTTTGGAGGAGAAGATGGACACATAGTGTACCAGAAATGATGAAAAAAGCCATGATGAAGACCATCCATGCCCGAGGCCTTGAAGGGCTTTAAGGAAAACATGGCCTTGTGAATTTCCTAGCTGCTGAAGTTGCAAGAAAGTTTCCTAGAGTCATCATTAGAGAGGGAGACAGCCCAGTCAACCTCAAGATCCGAAGGGGAGATGGAGGTAAGATACTGTGATTGATAGAGATCCATGAAGCTGTTCAAAATCATATCCATCACTTGGTCCTTCAAATCCACCCAATCACCTATGTTGTTCTTCATCCGCTTGATATTATTATCCTTCCTTCTAGTGATGGTTTTAATGTGGAAGAAGGCCATATTTCTATCACCAAAAATCTACCACTCTACCCTAGATTTAAGAGCCCAAAATTCCTTTCCTGGTTAAGGATAGTAGCATACTCAAGAGAGAGCTCTTGCTCTAGAGAAATAAGAAATGCAAAAAGGCAAGGAGCCAAGGCCTTTTGAAGGCCCCCAATTCTGGCAAGAAGTTTTCTTATTTGGGCAAAAACGTTTCCAAAAACTTCCTTGTTCCAAGAGGTAGCAAGGGATTTAAAGGAAGATATGGCTAATTGGAGGCTTAAGGACAGATTCCAAGCATTATCAACTACTTGCTGGAACCCTGGGTGGCGAATCCACATTTTCTCAAAACGAAAAGGCCTTTCCAACATACTTTGGATATTATCTACTAGACATAAGAGAAGAGAGCAGTGGTCCGAACTTGTTCTTGGCAGGTGAGTAACATTAGCATCAGAAAAGGCTAAATTCCAAGAGGGGTTAGCCCAACACCTATCAATTCTTTGTTGGATTAAGGCAGTGATCTCCCTATGGTTAGTCCAAGTGAAGATGGGCCTAAAGAATCCAAGATCAATCATATTGCAAAAATTCTTGTAGTTGCTATAGGCCATATTGCAATGCAAGTTAATCGGATTACCACCCAACTTTTCTAATCCATTGAGCACATCATTTAAATCCCCAACAATAGCCTAGGATAGATTATGGAGGACGAAAACAGAATAAATATTGTCCCAAAAAACTTGCCGTTCCTTAAACTTAGGACTACCATAAATAGATGATAGTTGCCAAGAAGTTGGAGTGTTAATTACCTTAACCACAATGTGAATTTCCTATTCTGTGGTAGTGAGGACATCCATGTCGACCATGTTCTTTTGCTAGAGAAGCCAGATTCCTCCCGCGTAGCCAATAGGGTCAGTTGCATGAATCCCATCAAAGGGTAGAGAGCGTAGGATTTCACTAGCTCTAGAGTTGCTTATGCGAGTTTCAGTTATAACCTCAATGCTTGGAGAGTGGAAATTGGTTAAGTCATGAATGGTACTACAAAATGAAGGCTTCATAGCCCCTTTGCAATTCCAAACAAGTATATTCATTTTTGGTGATAGAGAAGGAGAGAAGGACTCACATTCCTGAGCAAAAGTTCTCCTGGACAACATCCAGTTCCATCCCACCTTCCTCAGGTCCTCTTTGGACATTTATGGGTTCCATGCTAGAGTAATGGCATGCTCCAATAGTTGCAGTTGAGTTTGCTTCGTGATTATCCCTAGGGTGAAGCTCTCTGACAAGGTTAGGGTTTGAATCAGCTTGAGTTGAGGAAGGATTCCTTAGATTAGGACCCCTGTTGTCTCCCCTGTCAGGAATATTTTTCTCTAGGAAATTTTCACTGGAGCTAGCTCCCTTCCTAGAAGGTCCAGTGATATTTCTGAGAGGCTTGATAGCAAGCGAGTCCTGGAGTTACAAAAGTTCTTTATGTAGTAGTTAAGTTAAATAAAACATCAGGGGACATCTTGTGTAATCAAATAAATTTTATAGTGCAATTATATATATATATATATATATACCATTGTTGGCGCCACCCTAAACGTAAAGTGAATTCTCAGAACCTGACTGTAAGGCCCGTTTAAGCCAAGAGAGGGCGTGTAAGGCATGTGTGTGGTATAGGGTTGTTTAGGGTATGTGTTACGAAATGCAACGGTTGTGAGAAAAACATGATAACTGAGTGTTGAATCTAGGATAGTATGGATAAGTTGTGGAGATCCAACTCCTCTATCAGCTCCAGGATTGGTTGTCCTCCTGATATTGTAAATGAAGAAGATCACACTGTTGAAGATAATGAACTTCCTAACTTCTGAAAATGGAACATTCCCAAAGTTGATACTAAAACTATTTATAAAACTAGTTGGGTTGAAACCACTGTTCATTCCATTAACAAAGTGAGAACTGTTGAACAAATATTTTCTATTTCAAAAATTCATGAAAAATGTTGCTTGTTTTCTAAAAGAAATATTAATGATTTCATTGCTAAAAAACAAAGTTATTTGCATATTGGTATGGTTCAAGTTGCTATTAAACCACTCACTTGAAAGGGTATCAATGCTTCTGTTCTCATGTGTTTAGGAGATGTTAGATTTAAGCACTTTAAAGATAGCATTCTTAGTATGATTACTGCTTCCTTGTATGATGGTCCTATTTATTTCAATTGTTATCCTGATCTTACTCTTGCTTTGGATGATCTTAATATTGTTAAAGCTTTGACTTTGAATATTGCTTCATCTGGTTATATCATGGATGAAAGTAAACCTTTTGCTTTGATTTACCGCATTTATTACAGATTGTTGGGTACTCAGTTAAATCCTGGTTGTTTGAATCATAGAGAACTTTCTGGAAAAACCATGTTAATTCAATGTTCAACTCTTGATGCTAAAGTTCAAGTTCCAAAAATGATTCAATGGCAAGATGTCAAGCTTCCCACTGAATGGTTATTGGAACAAGAATCCCCTATTGCTAAATCTATTTTTGATGAGCTAGGTCTCACAAATATTCAACAATATCTTGATGGTACTGTTAAAATAAGTTTTCAAAACATTTAACGCTTGAGGATCAACGAAGGAAGACATTCCTTTGCTGGATTTGAAAGTATTTCAAAAAGAGATAAAGATCTCAATGATTTTTTACAAAAGAGTTTTGCAAAACCTAATGATCTAAAATTAAAAGGTGTTTCAAGTGACAAATCTCAAATCAGCGCTGTTTTCTATTCTGCTAAAGCTGAACCTTCTTCTTCATATGGCAAATCTGCTAATGAGGAAGAAGATGATACTAAATCTGTTTGTCCATTTGATTCTGATTTTCCTTCTATTGAACATCATGTTAACCAATTCAGAGTTTTAACTATTTTAGATGAAAATTTTGAAATTGATATGGTTTCATTATACAATGAATTTATACTTTTAAAAAATAGACCTAAAAGGAAATATTTCCAAAATAATTTTGCTCAGTCTGAAAAAGACCGTGTTAAAAGAAAATGGAAAGAAAAGATGCATCAATTGAAAAGACATATTTTGTTCTTTGATTTTCTTGAAAATTATTATGTTTCAAAAGATGAAGTTTCAAAAAATCATTTGAATGTAATAAAGAATTCAAATTTTGTTAAAAGTGACAAAACCATTGTCAAGTCTAGTCATCCACCTCTTGAGACTATTTTGATAACTACTAGCACTATTGATGTTAAATCTTCTCATTTCAAAATTGTTGATGATCAAACTCCTATTGTTAGTCTTATTGAACAAAACAATTTTACTAATGAATCCTTGCATGTTATTGGTTAACAGCTTGACCGAATTGAAGAAAAAATTGTTTCTGTTGAAAAATCTGCTTCTGTTCAAAAACATGTTTCTATCAAGACTGAGGAACCTTTGATCAATTTACCCAGTCATGATAACAAATTTAAGTTTAAAACTTTTCAATCAAAAACTCTTGAAATTGTTGAAAAAATGCTTGCTAATTTAAAAGTTAAAACTGAGGGGACTTCTACAAGTACTTATGCTGCTTGCAGTATTTCAAGAAATGATAAAGAAATTGCTTCTGATGAAAATACAGAATCTGGTACTGTTTCTTCTTTTTTTGCTAAAAAGGTTTTTGAAGATGATTTACCAGAAATTAAAAGATTTGTTGGAAATTCCAAACCCATGTTTCTTACAAAAATTTGGTATTTAAAATCTACTTCTCTTGATATGCAGTTTGAAGAAAGACCTTTTCAAACTCAGTTTTTTGTTTCTGCTGATAAAATTTATGAATGGAATATTGATGGTTTTTCTGAACAAGAAATTATTAAAAAAATGGGACATATGTCCATGGTTGGTATTGCTTACCAAAATAATCATGATTTTGATCAACTTGAAATTGTTGACTTACTTGCTACTGGTTTTTTTGGTACTCTTCGTGGATAGTGGGATTCATATTTCATAGAAGAATCCTGAGACTCTATTAAATATGTTGTTAAAGAGAATGATAACGGTTTGCCTGTTTTTGATGAACGTATTGGTCGAGGTATTTCTGATGGTGTTAATACCTTGATTTATACTATTATCAAACATTTTGTTGGTACTCCATCTAATGTTTCATCTCGAATTTCTGATTTGCTAAATAACTTGAGATGTCCTACTATGTTTGATCGTAGATGGTACCAAGATGTATTCCTTTCCAGAGTAATGCATCAGAAAGATTGTTACAAGCCTTATTAGAAAGAAAAGTTTATTGACGGTCTGCCTCCTATCTTTGCTCATAAGGTAAAACAAGAATTAATTGGTAAAAATGATTCCATTGATTATGATAATTTAACTTATGGTGATATTTTAAGCACTATTAAAAAAATTGGTATTAATATGTGCAACGATTAAAACTGTTAAAACACTAATTAAAAAACAAAAGAAAAGCTAAATATGAAATGGGTAATTTTTGTGAACAATATGGTTTACCCCCTATTGCTCCTTCCAAACAGAAGGGTAAAAAACATGATAAAAGCCATCAAAAACATAAAAAATAAAAAACTAATTTCAATGATTTTTATGCTAAAAAGAAAAATGTTTCTAAAAAACATGTTAACCAAAGATAAGGTAAAGGTAAATGTTTCAATTGTGGAAAACCTAGCCATTTCAGTAATGATCGTAAACAAAAACCTGGTAAGTTTAAAAATAAGTTTAACATGTTAAACATTGATGACAATGATCAAGAAGAATTATTCAAAATCCTTGAATCAAACAATTCGTCTGATTCTTTGGAAGATAATTTTTCTTCTTCAACTGATTCTTGCTATCATTTTGCTAATGATTCCTCTGATTCTCCTAATATTAAAATTGTTGTAGAGATTCTTGTTGCAATATTATTAAATCTGTTAATACTCTCACTAAAGGTGAAGAAAATGAAAGTTTGCTAGTGAAATTGATAGGTTAAATTGAAAACCCTGCGTTACAAAAAGAATATTTAGAACAATTTAAGAAAAACTTGTTAAAAGATGAAACAAGTAACAAACCTAAATCAACAATAAGTTTTGAAGAAACTTTGGAAAGATTTAATAAATTAAGCAATGTAATGAAAGCACAGCTTAAAACAATAATGGTAAGGTGGTAGAACCAGCCAAGCAATATATAACAAAATAATTCAAAGTAAATGAAAGCAATTTAAAACCGTCCGGTATGGCAGTAATCCGTCCAAGGTGGCGGTAGAAACAAGTAGTATAACGAACATAAAACTGAAAATACTTCTTATTGAAAGTAGATTAAACACTTACAGTAGTAGTGAATACAAGATCTCAATAGTTGAGGTTAACAGTTACAAAACTTGAACTAGTCCTAGTTACAAGGTTTGTAGAGAAAGTAGTAGTAGGAACAAGGAAGTAGTAGAAACAAGGAACTCTCTCAAAGAAGTTCTAAAGAAAATTTCTAAGAAGAGTTCTTGAGAAAAGTTCTTCATTTCACTTAAGGGACAGCCCCCCTTAAATAGGCAAAATTTGGAGTGAACAGTGTCATGAACAGTAAAAAGTGAACAGTGTCGGTGAACAGTAATCTGTGAACAATAATCAGTAAACAATAATCCATGAACAATAATTTTTCCACTTTTTGTCTTGAAATCTCCAGTAATTTTGGCATAGTCAAAAGAGGAGTTTCTGACTTGGAGAGGACAAAAAGCAAAAGAAACATATAATGAAACATGTAGGAGTATCATGGCTATTTGAATATTTGTACGTAGATTCCATAAGCCATCTTGTTGTCTTTTGTGCACCATAAGTGGGAGTCTTCAGAAACATGGCACTAAAGTGTCTTTTTCTTTTCAATAACTCCAACTTTGTTAGACGCATGGCTTTGCACAGGAATATAGAAGCATGAGCTTGTCAAGAGTAAGTACATCATTATTTGAATATTGCAACATTTTTAGCCATTGTGCAGGCCAGACAAATAGAAAAATCAATCATCAGTCATCTGCAAAAGATCAGGAGTATCTTGACCAAACAGTTCCTGACTGTGGGAGTAATCATGGAAAAGTAACTTCATTAGTGGGAACAAGAATTTCAAAACAGTACTGCCCTGAGGGGACCACAAATTTAATCAGTAGAAGGAACATCAGATGGGTATCCATCAAATAGATCGAAAGGACCTTGTTGAGAATCACAATCATGGTCATGATTAGTAGCATATTTATTACAGAATCCATAATATAAAATTGGCTTAAACACTGGAGTTCTTCTTGGGATGAGAAAACTTCTTGGATTACAATGATTAGCTATCCGCAGATGAGCAATGGCATTAACATATGGTCTGGGACCAAAAACAGAAATCTTGTTTGTGCTCCCAATGAAGTGATAATCTTTCCACAAATTCTGAGCAATGTCAATAATTTGGTTATTAAAATAATTTCTCCAGCATTCTGCATGAGCATAAGGATCATCAAAGGACAATTGAGTATTTCTTTCAAACCAGAGTCCTTGGTGAGTATGACCATTAATGAGAATGAGATGCTTTGAGGGCTGGACATTCATCCAGTTATCTCTTTCCCATTTTGGTAGAGTGCTCCGGCATCTAATAGTAACAAAAGGACTTTTTAATCCTTTAATAGCATCTTGAATGATTTGTGGAAACTGGCTAACTTGAAAATGGCTTGTTAATTTTATGAACTTGATAAAGCCATATTCAAACATTTGGGAAAGCCAACTGGGATCATTATGAGCATCATTTGATTTATCAGCAATACATAAACCATCATCATAATTAATTAAGAGACCAGGAAATGAATGTTTCTTTTCATACACTTTAAGAGAACTCCTAAAGTGTTCTTCCCAGTCAAGTTGGATAAATACATTTTCACCTTCATCAATTTCATCAGGATCAGGAATAGTGGCTGTGACAAGTTTCTTGAAATATTTGAACCATAGGTCAAAAGACCCAAATATAGCCTTGCTATTCAGAATACTGGATTGTATATCTGATGGCAAGTTGGCAATAGCACTTCTTAACAAAGATTGGGTCTTAAGACTCAATCTAGTATAATCAGTGTCCATTATAGTCATTTTATCCTTTGGATGGATATCCTCTTTGCCAAAGAGTTGACTAATGTAGGCTTCAAGACGAATCCTAAAAGCCTTATTATCTTAAACAAGATTATTTTCTGAAACAAGGTCATTTTCTGAATCAAGGTCATTTCCTGAACCAGGGTTATTTTTGAAAATAAGGTTGGCATGGTGGCTCATATAAGCCTTATTTTGGGCAGTAAGGTTAACAAGGTGGATTTCAAGAGCTTGGAGGGTTTGTTCAAACAGGGAACGATGGTTTCTAGTAAAGGCAGCATATAGGTTATCAAGAATAAATTTAATGGAGTCTGGCAATTCACTATAGATTCCATTATGAAATTGTAAGTGTTAGATTCTAAAGGTTTAGGAATTTATGTATTTAGAACTCTAATTTGTAATATTGGCAAATCATGATCAAAACGATATGTTTAGTCTTGTTATTGTGTGCTCAAAGTTGTTTAATTATTGTAAAGTTGGAATCGAGAGACTGTAGATGCATTGGGGCATTTCGGTTTGTCTCGATCGATCGAAGAATAGATTCGATCGATCGAAAGTCGACCAGATTGCGTTTTCTGCAGAATTTCCAACTCAGCCCTAACTCATTAAACGTTTAGGGTTTTATGTTTTTGCCCTAGGTATATAAGGCAAAACCCTAGCCACGTTTTTGGAGTTGCTCCAGTTGTATTGTTGCTCATACATTGCTATTTTGTGTAAATCTCTTGTGAGATCTAGATGAGCTTCCTTTACACAAAGCTTAGGGTTTTCAAGTTAGAGATAGTATCAACATCTTGATGATCAACTTGGTTGCTACCATTGAAGTTTAAAGAATATCAAGCGTGGGTGCTTGTAGCTGATTGAAGAATTCAAGAAAGAAGGAGTCCGTGGATTCGGAGCTTGCACGTGGTCGTGTCAGTAAGTTCTACTGGTGGGTAGCATTAGGAAGTCGAGCGGGGAGCTTGTAGTCCTTTTGTATGAACTTCAATTCTTTCATAGTGGATTCAGGTTTGCCTTAAGGATTGGTGGGTCAAATCCTCCCCAGGTTTTTACTATGTGGTTTCCTGAACGATCATATCATTGTGTCTTTCCCTAGAAGATGCGCCTTCATGCATTTCAAAAGGTTGTCCCGCTGGGAGCCATTTTTTTTTAGAATAGTCCTGTACAGGAGCTTTTCCCTTGTTTTTGCTCTTGAAGGAGGAGGGAGCCATAATAATCCACTTACTAGTGGTATAAATATAAATATTATTATTATTATCCCACTTATTAGTTGTATTTATCCACGCATCATTGCCTGATTCTTGCAAAGTATCATAGAGAATATTAGGGCGATTGGTAATAGTTGACAATTTAGCACTACCAGTATTATCTTCAAAATTGTCTGCGGAATAGAAACTCATTAGTGGGTCATGAACAAATATATTAGTAGGAAAATCATAAGACATATCTAAAGCATCATTGATATCAATTTCAAGTTTTGAAGCAAATTTGAATTTTACTTTTTGTCCAAAAGGATCAATAGTAATTCCATCATGTTCAACAAGAAAGGGGTACAAAGCATTAATAAATGGCAGACCAAGAATCACTATATCAGTCATATTTTTGACAAAAACAGAAGGAATCTTGAAACAAACATTATCATGGCAAATATGAGCATTATTCAATTCATACTTAATCTTCATTTGAGAACCATTAGTAGAAACTAATTTTTCAGTTGATTTTTCAAAGTATTTTGAAGGAATCAATCCTTCCTGGATACAATTTTTATTCGCATTAGAATCAATCATAGCAATAGCAGTGAAATGATAATCATGAGAAATAACAATTTTCACTTTTGTGAACCATTTTGGAGGAAGTATGTTATTAGCAAGAGCAAGTTGAGAATTATTGGCATTACCTTTATCAGAAATAAGAGTTTATTGACAGGATTCATCTCCATCTTTGGGCTCATCTTGTTCATTATCAGACTGATTTTGATCAATATTTTTATCAAGTTTTAACATTAACAATTCTTGTTTAAGATTATGATTGTCACTTTTAATGTTTTTAAATTCATGTTCACTTATCTCTTGTTTAACAGTATTAATTTCATGTTGAAGATTACTAATAGTTAAATCTTTGGATTTCTTTTTATTAAATCTTTCCAAAGTTTCTTCAAAACTTATTGTTGATTTAGCTTTTTTACTAGTTTCATCTTTTAACAAGTTTTTCTTGAACTGTTCTAAATATTCTTTTTGTAACACAGGGTTTTCAATTTGACCTATCAATTTCACTAGCAAACTTTCATTTTCTTCACCTTTAGTGAGAGCATTAACAGTTTTAATAACATTGCAACACGAATCTCTACAACCAATTTTTATATTAGGAGAATCAGAGGAATCATCAACAGAATGATAGCAAGAATCAGTTGAAGAAGAAAAATCATCTTCCAAAGAATCAGGCGAATTGTTTGATTCAAGGATTCTGAATAATTCTTCTTGATCATTATTACCAATATTTAACATGTTAAACTTATTTTTTAACTTTTCAGGTTTTTGTTTACAATCTTTACTAAAATGACCAAGTTTTCCACAATTGAATCATTTACTTTTACCTCATTTTTGGTTAACATGTTTTTTAGAAACATTTTTCTTTTTAGCATAAAAATCATTGAAATTATTTTTGTATTTTTAATGTTTTTTTTATAGCTTTTATCATGTTTTTTACTCTTTTGTCTGGAAGGAGCAATAGAGGGTGAACCATATTGTTCACAAAAATTACCCATTTCATATTTAGCTTTTCTTTTATTTTTTAATTGGTGTTTTAATAGTTTTTCATCATTGCACATATTAATACCAAGTTTTTTAATAGTGCTTAAAATATCACCACAAGTTAAATTATCCTGGTCAATGGAATCATTTTTACCAATTAACTTTTGTTTTGCCTTATGAGCAAAGATAGGAGGCAGACCGTCAATAAACTTTTCTTTCCAATAAGGCTTGTAATAATCTTTCTAATGCATTACTCTGGAAAGGAAAACATCTTGGTACCATCTGTAATCAGACATAGTAGGACATCTCAAGTTATTTAGCAAATCAGAAATTCGAGATGAAACATTAGATGGAGTACCAACAAAATGTTTGATAATAGTATAAATCAAGGTATTAACACCATCAGGAATACCTCGACTAATACGTTCATCAAAAATAGGCAAATCGTCATCATTCTTTTTAATAGCATGTTTAATAGAGTCTCTGGATTCTTCTGTGAGATATGAATCCCACCATCCACGAAGAGTACCAGAAAAACCAGTAGCAAGTAAGTCAACAATTTCAGGTTAATCAAAATCATGATTATTTTGGTAAGCAATACCAACCATGGACATATGTCCCATTTTGTTAATAATTTCTTGTTCAAAAAAACTATTAATATTCCATTCATAAATTTTATTAGCAGAAACAGGAACTGAGTTTGAAAAGGTCTTTCTTCAAACTGCACATCAGGAGGAGTAGGTTTTAAATACCAATTTTTTGTAAAAAACATGGGTTTGGAATTTCCAACAAATCTTTTAATTTCTGGGAAACCATTATCAAAAACCTTTTGAGCAGAAATAGAAGAAACAATATCAGAATCTGTATTTTCATCAGAAACAATTTCTTTATCATTTCTTGAAATACTGCAAGCAGCATGAGTACTTGTAGAAGTACCCTCAGTTTTAACTTTTAAATTATCAAGCATTTTTTCAACAATTTCAAAGTTTTAGATTGAGAAGTTTTAACAACAGTATTGCCAGTAGTTATCAAAATAGTTTCAAGAGGTGGATGACTAGACCTAACAATAGTTTTGTCACATTTAACAAAATTTGATTTCTTTATTAAATTCAAATGATTTTTTGAAACTTCATCTTTTGAAACATAATAATTTTCAAGAAAATCAAAGAACAAAATATGTTTTTTCAATTGATGCATTTTTTCTTTCCATTTTCTTTTAACACAGTCTTTTTCAGACTGAGCAAAATTATTTTGGAAATATTTCCTTTTGGGTCTATTTTTTGGAGGCATAAATTCATTAAATATTGAAACCATATCAATTTCATAGTTTTCATTTAAAAAAGTCAAAACTCTTAATTGGTTAACATGATTTTCAATTGGAGGAAAATCAGAATTAGATGGACAAACAGATCCAGTATCTTCTTCTTCTTCATTGGCCATTTTGCCATATGGAGAGGAAGGTTCAGGTTTAGTAGAATAGTAAACAGAGCTGATTTGAGATTTATCACTTGAAACACCTTTTAATTTTAAATCAGTGGGTTTTTCAAAATTCTTTTGTAAAAATTCAGCAAGCATTTTTTCAACAATTTCAAGAGTTTTGGATTGAGAAGTTTTAAACTTGAATTTGTTATCATGAGTAGGTAAATTAATCAAAGGTTCCTCAGTCTTGACAGAAACAGGTTGTTGAACAGAAGTAGATTTTTCAACAAAAACAGTTTTTTCAACAATTTTTTCTTCAATACGGTCAAGCTGTTGACCAATAACATGCAAAGACTCATTAGTGAAATTATTTTGTTCAATAAGACTAACAATGGGAATTTGATCATCAGCAATTTTGAAAGGGGAAGCTTTAACATCAGTATTGCCAGTAGTTATCAAAATAGTCTCAAGAGGTGGATGACTAGACTTAACAATGGTTTTGTCACTTTTAACAAAATTTGATTTCTTTATCACATTCAAATGATATTTTGAAACTTCATCTTTTGAAACATAATAATTTTTAAGAAAATTAAAGAACCAAAATATATATATATATATAATATAATTAATAGTAACTTTGAGCTAGTTAAGAAATTGCTAGAGCTCAAGATCCATTGAAGTTAGGTTTTTATGGGGTCAAAGACATATACTTTATGAATAAATAAAAAATTCTTGATTAACACAGCTAATTTCTAAAGAATGGATGAAAAATCCATAGTGGAAAGATTGGACAGGTAATTGAAGGACAAAGATGGATGAACAAAGCAAATTTAATTAAGGAATCTCTCTCTCTCCTAAACTTTTTCTTGATCCCCTCCTTTGTGGACTAACTCCTCCTTTTATCTCTCATTCCTTCCTCCTTTCTAGCTATGCATTTTCTGGTTGGATGAAAGAAGATGCTTATCCCATCAGATACATAACCTGCCATCTTTTGATTATGAAGAGAGACTTTTGGGTTGTCTCTGCTATTCAGACCAGTCATTCATCATTTGATGCAGTTGACGTTAAGTAGGAACACCTAACTAATGCGGAGGTGACTATTACTTTGGGCTCAGTGTCATCCTCTTTCTATTTCTTGGGAAAAGGGTCGAGATCACGTCCTCGACACCTTGTTGGTAATGACCTTAGTTGAGTGTTCCTCGGGTTACCTTGGTGACCTATCTGGGTTGCCCTATTATTCCATGGGCTTGGGCTTTTGGTGTTGAGACTTGGGCCCACTTCTTATTTTGGAAATGTCTTTGTGGCATTATTTCTTCAGCTTGGGATCCACAGGGTGGTTATGTTTGTTCCCCCACTGTTTTATTTTTCCCTTTGATCTCGATAAGTCTTATAGTGCTATTTTATTTATTTATAGTAATAATAATAATAATAATAATAATAATAATATAATTAATAGTAACTTTGAGCTCGTTATGAAATTGTTAGAGCTCAAGATCCATTGAAGTTAGGTTTTAGTTTTCTTTTTGGTCTTGATAAGTTAAGTAAATTAGGGCAAAAATTCAAGTTCTTAGTAAATATATATTTGGTTTTTAAAGTTTAAAAGCAACAAGGTATGCGCTTTCTTGAGGCAAATTTTATTATTCAGGCCGTAACTTGTTTTTATGTAAAATATGAAGTAAATCTTGTTTTTATTCCACTACCTTCTTTTTGTGTCAGATGCATATTGTTTTCCAACATGAGGAGGAGACATATTACACACAGGTAAAAGTTTATTGTGAAAATGTGTCATTTCATTTTGTGTTTTTTTGGGCCAATTAGACTTTTAAAACTATATATATATTAATAGCCAAAAAGAAAATCTAATTAGATTTTAATTGAATTCTCAATTTTGCGCCACGTGCCCTATTTAATTTTTAATTTTATGCCAAGTGAATTATTGAGTGTAAAAATCGAAGAGTCCAAATTCAATTAGATTCTAAATTGGATTCTAAGTTTCTGCCGTGTGTTATTTTTTTAATATTTGTGGCAAGTGAATTATTGGGTGCAAAAACCGAAGAGTATAAAACCAATTAAATTCTAAATCATATATATATATATATATATATATATCTAATGAGAAACCATTACATATTTAGAAATGTATAGTTTAAAAAAAGTTTGAACTAATATCATGTATAATTTGAACATTTTCTAAATATATATAATTTGAACTGTATAATGGTGATTATTTTTAATTGTATCTATGCATATGCAAAGGGCTACACGCTAGTATATAATTAAAACCAAAGTTGAGAAAAAATCCATTAGATTTCAAATTGAATTCCAATTCTTGTTTAATTTTGCACCACGTGTCCTTTTTAAGTTTTTCTAAAATAATTTTTGTTATAGGTGAGTTAATGTTTGTAGATAAAAGGAGTAGATATTTTCTAACAAAAAATTTACCATGCAATATTGATTTTGGATTAAAATGATAAAAAAAATTGGCCCCTTTCGAATGCTAATTATATTAATAAAATGTTTTGAATGTATTTGTTTTTTAATTTATTTTTAATTAAAAAAAGAAAAGAAATTGTAGTGGGTGAAATTGAGAGGAACTCAACAGTACAATTTATTTAATTTTTTTGGGAAAATCCACAATAAGGAACTCAAAAAATCGTCCTAACTATGACAAAGAGGGATCAACTACTATTTTTAATATTACTTGCTATCCGAATCTCATTTCTTCCACTAACACCTTTGAGTTCTCTCTCTCCTCATTTGTTTTTAGTTTTTACCTTTTTTTTCTTCCTTCTCCTTTTAAGGGTATTTATATTAGAAGAGATGCATCTCTCCCAAAATGGGCTATCAGGTAGTGTGTTTTGCAGTAGACTCCTCTACTGATCTCGATCAAGTGGGTCATTCAACATTTAAGGGTCCTGCTGAGGATTCTTCCATCCTTGGTCAATGTTTCTTTCTAGTTGTTGATGACCATTCTCGGTCCGGCTTTTAGGTGAATTCCCCTCCCCTCCGCCAGGGGCAATGGGCCCTCATTTCATCCTCCCATGTAAATAATAATGGATAACAGAAAATACCACTGAACTCAGGGGCGGCACTACATAGAGTCTAGAGTGGTCACAAGACCACCCTAACTTGAAAAAAATTATTATTATTATGTATATTTTTTTATCCTTAAAAACACTTTGTGACCACCCTAAGTTTTTTTTTTAGGTCCAACACAATTAAACGTTAGACAAAATTTGGCAACAAGCTTGGTTGTAGACTAAGATTACAACTGCAATTAATTTTTTTTTTATTATTGAATTTGAATTTTAACAAATCCACCATTTAATTACATTTTCTTATTATATCTTCCATACTTGCAAAATTTCAAGAAGAGAAAAGATATTGCTATGTCGTCAATCAAATGTTTAAATTTGGAGTTTTTTGTAGTTTAAAATTATACATAAAAAATAAGTTTAGGGACTGAATAGTAAATAACGTTCGATTGACATGAAATTTGACTCGTGTTTTAAGAATATAAAGAACAATAAATTTGTTGTTAAATTTTCAAAATATGTTACAATGTTAATTTGTTTAGTGAGAGTTGTAGCTTAAGGGTCTATTTGAGATCCATTTATTTTGCAAAAACTGAAAACTTTTTACTGAAAGTACTATAAATAAAGGTAAAAGTTAGTTGAAGTAGTACAATGCGATTCATAAATAGTACAAAAAAGTACAGTGGGGCCCATGAATAGCAGCAAAAATAAGCTGAATAGTAAAATAAGCTGGCTTTTTAATTTGGAGCCAAACACATACTAACTAAGTTTGTAACCAAACTTTGACCTTAAACTTTGGTCCCTTAACAATATATTAGGTCCTTACAAATAAAATAAAAAGTCCAAGAAAAATTTTATTCAACTAAACTTTTGAAGAGATGTAGCATGCAATATTGATAATGAGACTATCATGTAACGATTTCAAAATAAGAAAATTCGTAGAAGAAAATTGTAAGGCTTTATGTGTTTGCATGTTTTTGTGTTTTTTTAATATAAGAAATATATGAAGTTCTCTTTTTATTAGATTTTGTATAATTTAAATTTCTTAATGACCATCCTCAAAAAACTTCTTGGAGTAGCCATTGACTGAACTATAAAGGTCTTTGGATAATTAGTTTAGTTTGATTGGGAAATAGAGAGAGTAATAACTAAGAAACTAGATGAAAATGAAGTGTATGTTTGGGGAATGATTAGAAGTTATATTTTTGCTTATTTTATGTGTTGTTTGCAGATTCTACGCTACTTTTTGTCTCAAGTGTATTTTATGCTGTGTTTGTTTTGGCTTCAAATTACTTCTGGAAATGCTTTTCCGTAAAACTTGAATGTTTGGTTGAACCAGTACATTTAGTCAACTGAAGTGCTTTTCCCCTTTGACCGTAAAATAACCCAAAACACCCGTAAAATCATTTCTGTTCATATTTTCACTTCAAACCATTTCCACTCCTCACACAACATGGTCTGAGCTCTCTCACAGCATCGCACTCCTCATAGCAGCACAAGCTCTCACACGCACTCCTTACAGCAGCGCACTCCTCACAGCTCCACCCACAGTTTGACAGTAAGTTTCCTTTCCATTTCTCAGTCCCGATCCGACCCATGGTGAGTGAGTTTCCATTTCTTAATCCCGATCCGACCCACAGTTTCTCAGTCCGATCCACACACCTTCAATCCACACACCTCTGACCAAAACCTGACCTCCGATCCACATTCCCTTAAACCCATTAACAACCCAACCTCCTACCCACCCTTTCAAATCCGATCTATATATATATATATATATTTATTTGTTTATTTATTTATATAATTATTTACTTCATATAATTATTTATTTATTTATATAATTATTTATTTATTTATTTACTTTTTTTAATTATCCATTTTGTAATTATTGATTTAAGAATTTAACTATTGTTGGTGTTACAATTATACAGAAATAGAATGCAATGTGATTTGTTGGTGTAAATATTGATTGTGATGGTATTATGTGCAGTTATCAATGTGGTTTATGTTGGTACTGTGATGGTGTAAATATTGATTGTAAATAGAATGCAATGTGATGGTATTGTGATGGTATCAATGTGTTGGTACTGTGATGGTGTAAATATTGATTGTAAATAGAATACAATGTGATTTGGTACTCGTTATCAATGTGGTTTGGATGTTTTCTGTTTGTGGCTGTTTTTATTTACTGTGTAATCAATAGCATGCTTGTTTACATACCTCTTAGACCACAGTGTTTGTGATTTTTTAGATGAAGAAAAAGACCAAAGCCACAATTCTTGCCTCAATTGCATCTGTCCTCCTTGTGGGGGTTGCATTGTTAAGGAAATTGCATCGTAGATGTAGACGACTGCCTAGGGCGCCTTATGTTAATCATGCAACCAAGAGAGAGGAATACATAAATAGTATTCTACATGGAAGTGAGAGACATTGTGTGAATCAAATTAGGATGAAGCCTATAGCTTTCCACCACTTATGTCACATCCTCACTGAGGGGAAGCACGTACGCCCGACTATTCACATGTCTATTATGGAGCAAGTGCTCATTTTCTTACACATTATTGGTCATAATGTGAGGTTCCGTGTAATGGGTAGTCGAATCTATAGATCAACTGAGACTGTTCATAGATACTTCAAGGTCGTCCTTAAGGGGGTTCTAAAATTATATAGAGCTCTAATAAGACTGCGTAGCGAAAATACACCCCTAGAGATAAGGAATAGCAGAAGGTTCTACCCATAATTTAAGGTAAATATTGCGACTTGTGTATTTTTGTAAATTGTGAAGATTTGTGTAATTTTAAACCATTATGTCTGTTGAAAATTAGGATTGTGTTGGAGTAATAAATGGTACACATGTTCGTGCATCTGTGCCACCTGAAATACAAGGAAGATTTCGTGGTTGCAAAGATGGAACTACGCAAAATGTGTTAGCTGCCATTAGTTTTGACTTAAAGTTCACTTATGTATTGGTTGGATGGGAAGGCAGTGCACATGATTCACGTGTGTTAAATGACGCATTTGCTAGGCTAGGGTGATTTTCAATTCCCAAAGGTATTATATGATTACTTCACCTTTTTGGTTTATTAGTTTAATAAATATTGTGCGTTTTCCTAAGCATAGTAGTGATTTGGTTTTATTTTTGAATATGTGTAGGTAAATATTATCTTGGTGATGCTGGGTATGGTAATAAAAATGGAATATTGTCACCTTATCGGAGTGTGTGATATCACTTGAAAGAGTTTAGTGATCGTCCTCCTGAGAATGAGCAAGAATTGTTCAACCTCCGACACTGTTCATTGAGAACTACCATTGAGCGAGGGTTTGGAGTGTTGAAGAAAAGTTTTCGAGTGTTGGATGCAGAACCATTTTGGTCTTTTGAAACCCAAGTGAAAGTAGTGTTAGCATGTTGTGTGGTTCATAATCACATTATGGGGGTTGAAACAAATGACCATATTATGGAAGATGCAATGAACCAAGTAAAGTCTAGTGACCCCCTACAACAAACACAATCATGTCAGAGTCCATTGAAGACAGTAGATTGTGGATTGCTAAGAGAGATGAGATATGCCAAGCTATGTGGTCTGATTATACCAGAAGTGGAGAGTAGTACTTTATTTAGATTTCTATGATTGTAATACGTGTTTTTTCTTTCTTTCTTTTTTTATTTTTATTTTTATTTTTTTTAATTTTTTAAATACAATGTATTTACTATAGACTTCTGGTGGTGTAATGAAAAAGTATTTTTAGCATTACATTGTTATTTGATGGTATTACATTGTTATTTCCAGTGTTAGCATGTTTCATTCTGTTGTGCACATCTATAAGCATGGTTGTATGTTTGTTTGATTTGTTGTTCATATTTCGAGCGTAATTACTAAATGCTACTCTCACTATACAATTTTCATATGTAGTAATGTCAAAGGGCAAAGAGAAGGTGAGCAGCAGCAAGCAATTCAGGTGGCTGTCGCCCATGCACTCAATGATGCTTAGGCTACTTGTGCAGGAGACTGCAAAGGGCAACAAGTTGTCTAGCACTCTCAAGGCAGACTCCTTTGCTCTTGTAGCGAAGGAGATAACTACATAATTTGGGGTTGAGTGCCATGCCTCTTATGTTGAAAATCAGATGCGGACTCTAAGGACCATGTGGTCCACTATTCATACTATTAGAAAGAAGAGTGGCTTTGGCTGG
The DNA here is from genome assembly GCA_030445155.1 of Quercus variabilis. Taxonomy (NCBI): domain Eukaryota; kingdom Viridiplantae; phylum Streptophyta; class Magnoliopsida; order Fagales; family Fagaceae; genus Quercus; species Quercus variabilis. The sequence continues at coordinate 38,125,904 of CP129446.1, read as the reverse complement.
GATGATAACCTAAAAATAATAACATGCAACGCGAAGACATACCAAGAAGAAGTGATGGTATGACTTCCAACTATATTTTCTTAATATAATTGATGCCTTTTAAAATCTATGAATTGAGAACAAGACAAGACTGCTCACGTACCCTCTTTATATGAAATTTATAGTGTCATTCTTTTTAGGATTCCATTGCTTTTATAAGGTTTTTCAAATATAACTTTCATGTGTGGATCTATTGTAAAATCTGGTCTTAGCATTTGTACATTGTATTTTCTATTGTACTTATCTTCAAAATCATGAGTTATGTCTCCTGTTCCCTAACATATTTTTTTGTTTATCATTGACCTAAATCATTTAATGGCATCTATATTGAATTGAATATTGAATTTATGAGTGAAGTGATTATTGCATTGTTATTATACGTTCCTTTCTCCCTTACAGGCACATTGAAAGCATGCAGAGTATCTAAACAAAAAAATTGAGATGTATGATGAATTAGCTATTGTTGTGAGGAAGGACACAACCACGGGTGGCTTTTCTAAGTCCTATGTGGATATTGAGAATGAGCTAAACAATGGGGACAGTGCTGAGTTTGTTGTAGACAACGTGGAGGAAGGTGTGGTCGAGAAAGGGAAGAATGCAGTCGAGTCATCCACCATTGGGTTGGAAATTTCCAAGTCCTACAAAAGAGGGCGTGCACCTTCTAATGCTAGTGATAGTGTGTTGACTGATCTGTCTAATAACTGAAGGAAATAGCTATGGCTCTGAAAGAAATCAACCAGGGCCCAGTGGATTACACAGCTTTTTACAATGAGGTCATGGCTATGATAGCGGATGGGTATAGCGAAGACATGCTCGCAACTGCGTTTGACCATCTTTGTGAAAATGAGAAGGTAGCACGGGGATTTCTAGCCAAGAATGCTAGGCTGAGAAAGCTGTGGTTGGATGGTTTTTTGTTCTCACAACTTTGACTTGTCTGTTCATGTTGACTGTGATGGTAGCTTTAGGAATTAACTTTTGTTGTAGTACCAGTATTGACCTATCATTGTATTATATATGTAGTCTTTTGTATTATTGGGATGATACAATTGCCTAAATTATATACTTGTACTGTTTAGATACCATGAGTAGGTATCATTTTTGTACACCATAGAGGTGTAATGCCAATGGTGAACAATTGATGTGGCTATTTTTATATAAATATTATGGGTATATTCAAATGATTATTTTTGATGTAGAAGTGGATGATTATTTTTGTACTATTACAGATATATCTAGGCAATGTAGGTGCTTGAATTTGGATAATTATTTTTGATGTTGAAGTGGATGATTAGTTTTGTACTATTACAGGTTTGTCTAGGTGATGCAAGTACTTCAATTTGTAAGACATTTCATATTTTCCGTAAAATGATCCACAAACCAAACATGGAAATTGATTTTCCGTAAAATGTTTGAACGAACCAAACACCGAAATTGATTTTCTGTAAAACGAATTCCAAGGTAGCCAAACATCCTGAATACGTTTTCTTTTCCCGAAAATACCATTTCCAAAAAATATTTTACATGAACCAAACACAGCCTTAAATAGAGATTAAATTCTATAAGGACTTTATGTAAACCATTTGCTTTATGCTCTCTAATAAGGGCATGTTACATCTTCATATTACTAAAACATAAATATATCTTATCACACAGGATAAAATCTCAATAAATATCATATTTTAAGTTTTAAGTAAAATATTTATGTAGGTGTTGTAGATTGTATTGAGTTTTAAGTAAAAGGTTTGATGTGACAATCTCTTATTGGATGGTATGAAATATGAGTTTTACACTCCATCCTTATCAAATTTGAACTCTATTAAATAATGTAACTTTTAGTTTTTTTTTTTTAATGGAAAAATTAACAGATGCCCTAAAGGCATTGGTTTAGAAAAACAATTTAGAAACTTTTGATGAGAAAATAAAAAAATAATTTATTTTTTTGATAGCTTTTTTATACTTCCCATTAAAACTTTCCTAAAATGATATATTAACAAATGCTCTTAGGGTCCGTTTGGTTGAGTAGATTTTAGGGAGGATGGAAAAAGAGAGAGAGAAAAGTGGAAAGAAAATGAGAAATTTGTGTTTGGTTTGAGAAGAAAATATGGTGGAAAATTGGTGGGGCTGAACTATATTCTTCCCAAACCCACCAGAAGGCCATCTCCTCAATTTGGAGAGAAAACTAGAGAGAAAAAAAAGCACACTTGAGAGAGACCAAAATATCCTCAGGTTGTGCAGTGTGCACAACATTCTCCATTTGCTTGTCCTTTTTTTCCTCTCTCCCCACCACACATTTCTTTTTTCTTTTTCTTTTCTTTTTTTTTCTTTTTTTATTTTTTCGATGTCATCCAATTTTTTCTTTCCTCATTTGTCTTGGTTTTTGTTTTTCATCCTTTTTTTTCTCATTTGTTTTGGATATTTGTACTTTTTTCTTTTTATTTAATAAAATGCACATTCATACACAGATTTTCAATAAAAATATAATTTTTTTTTTTGGGAAAAACATTTTCCTCCCTCTATGTTTGGGGTAGTTCCCAATTTTCCCCCTTATTTTTGAAACCAACCAATTTCCCCCTCTATGTTTGGACAATGAGCAAATATCTCCAAATCGTTACTTTTTTCAGTTAAATCTAATAAAATTACAACAATTATAAATGCAATTTAAGAAAACAATTGTGCAATCTTCAACTTTTTCTCTTCCTTATGGTGTTCAACTAATAATTTCTTCAAAAAATTTCTTTAGATTTAACTGATAAAGTAACAAATTGGGGGTATTTGCTTGTTTACCAAACATAAAGGGCAAAATTAGTGGGTTTCAAAGATAAATGAGGGAATTGTGAACTTCCCTAAACATAAAGGTAGAAAGTATTTTTCCCCTACTTAAAAAAAAAAAAAAAAATGCAATAAGGGCATAAGAGTAAATTTATACAATCTACCTTTTCTATTTTTTTCATTTTTCTTTTCAACCAAACAAATATGTTTTCCATTTATCCACTTTTCCATCATCCCAATTGAATGCATATGAAAGAAAACTATTTTTTTTTTCTATCATTCACTTTTCCACCCCTCCAGACTCTAAGAACAACGGTTAATAGACATTTTTTGAAAATAAGTCAGCCTTTTAAATTTTTTGTTTTTTTTTTTACATTATACAAATATAATATCGAAAAAATAAGCAAATTTCAAATTAAAATAGAAACAATCCCATTAAAAAAAATAGAAACAGAAACAAATATATTTATACTACTATTAAAGGGGTTCCCCCTATTTGGGATCATTTTTTTCATTCAAAAATACCCCTACACTCTTATGTTTAAGTAGAGACAAAACTAAAAGACAATCCGATAAAAATACAACTTTTACTCCCACTAAAACATTACCAAAAAAATAGGGTTACTCTCTTGTTGATTTTCAAAATAAAAATTACATATAAAAAAAGAGGTGTTACGTCCACAACATTTTCACAACAAATTATAGGTGGCTAATTGTTATTGGTTCAAATTTAAACCTAACACTAAGATTACTTTTTTGCCCCGACAATAACAACCAGTAGCAATCTGCCACTTAAGATTTGTTGTAAAAATATTGTGAAAATATTGTGAACATATAATTTCTCAAAAAATAAAGACACAGGTTGTTTTTTTTTTTTTTTTTTTTTTTTAATTTTTTTTAATGCTATAAAATAGGACCACTAAGCCCAATGTTTTCACTTTTTTTTTTCTTCTAATTTTTTTTCCTTTTATCAAGACTTAAACGTAAGTTCTATTCGGGACCGACCAACCATCCTTAACAACAACAACAACAACAAATAACACCCCTTAAAAAAGTTCTCTTTTCTCTCGAAGTTCTCAACGGGCTGTAGTATTTTGGTACTCTCTATAGTAGTTTTCCGATTTCTTTGATAATATCACTGTTGGTCTTGTCCGTCATTTTCTATTTGGCTTTTCTATATTGTTCTTTGTATAATGGTTTGTGGATAATGGAAGATCTCACTAGAAGTTGGAACAAATTCTCTCTTTCAGAGAAAGAAGAGAAGGGTGTCGATCTGTCTACTAATAAACAAATTCGGTATGTTAGTTTAGCAGCGAAATTCTTTACAAGAAGGATTGTTAACATTGACGCTGTGGTGAAAACTTGAGTTTGTTTTGCAACTCAAGTTCCATTAAAAATAACTACAGTGGCCCGCTAAGGTAAATTTTTTAATTATAAAAAGCCATGTGAAACTCGAATTTACAAAACTTGAGTTCCTTGTAAACTTTCAACTTATCCATTTACAAATTGTACCTTTTAGATTTCCATCCCCTAAGATAATGACTTTTTCTCTGGGGTGTCGTGGGGCTCTAGTTTGTGCCAAAGTGGGAAGGGTGAAGCCAGCAAAATAGTCGCAACACACAACGGTGTAGTGAATTTTCTCAGCTGCAATGGGCCGATGAATTTTAGACTTAATGGTAGTTGCGACAGAGAAGTTTTGGCCTTACTCATATTCATAGTTTGCCTTGACATGCTCTGTCAGAGCTTCTAAAAGGGACTGTCTAGTCTTGATTATAAGAAGTTCCTCGAAATCTGTCTTGATCTGTCAACCGACAATACAAAACCAAGAATCTCTGACAATGAAAAGCACTTTCACAATAAGCCATGTAATTCAAAGACTTCCAACTCTATTCACTTAATCAGTTTTTTTTTTTTTTTTTTGGAGAGGGTATTTAATCAGGTTAGCCGTTAGCATATGCCTTTATATAGAAGGCATATGTTTATATAGAAGGCATATGTGTGTAGTACAAATAAATATGTGTGCTATACAAGTAACCTAAATAGGCCTAAAGCCTACAATATATTATATATGTTAACAGCCCCCCTCAAACTCAAGGTGGATGTGAGACCAGCTTGAGGTTGTCAACCAAAGTACGAAGGCGTCTCTTAAGATGTGACTTGGTGAAGATATTTACAAGTTGATCTTTAGAGGAGACTAAAATCAGCTTGAGAGCACCATGGACAAGATGAAAACGGATAAAATGACAATTGATCTCGATGTGTTTAGTCCGTTCATGGAAGACATCATTGTGAGCAATATGAATAGCACTCTGGTTGTCACAATAAAGAAGAGTAGCAGAGGATGTAGACACACCTAAGTCTTTGAGAAGTCATCGTAGCCAAAGGAACTCAGATGTAGTATCAGCAAGGGTATGATATTTTGCTTCAGTATTGGAGCAGGCCACATGAGTTTGTTTCTTACTTCGCTAAGAAATCAGAGAAGAACCAAGAAGAAAGCAATAACCAGTGGTGGACCTACGATCAATGGGATCTCCTGCCTAATTAGTATCAGAAAATGCATGGAGAATAAAAGGAGACTGAGCAGAGTAGAAAAGACCATGGAAGAGGGTGCCCTTTAGGTATCGAAGAATGCGCAGAACAGCAGCATAGTGAGTCGATCGTGGTGCAGACAGATACTGGCTCACCTGATGAACAGCATAGGAAATGTCTGAATGAGTGACAGTGAGATAAACTAAGCTGCCAACCAAGTGTCTATAAAGAGAGGGATTAGACAATGGTTTCCCCCCTGAAGGAGTCAGATGCGCATTAAACTCAACTGGAGTGTCAACAATCTTGCTATCAGTGAGTCCAGCTCGAGACAAGAGTTTAGAGGCATACTTGGCTTGAGTAATATAAAGTTCATTTGTAAAATGAGTGATTTCAAGATCCAAGAAGTAACTGAGATGTCCAAGATCTTTCATCTCAAACTGCTTACTGAGAAAAGTCTTGAGTTCTTGAATGTTACTAAGGTCATCACCAGTTATGACTATATCATTCACATATAAGAGAAGTAAAATAGTGCATTTGTTAGTGCGATGAAGAAATAAGGCAGAATCATAATAACTGGCCATGTAACCCAAGCGAGAGATGGTAGAGCTAAATTTGGCAAACCAAGCTCGTGGAGCTTGTTTAAGGCCATAAAGTGCACGGCGAAGGTGACAAACCTTGTTTGAGTCAACAAAGAGACCAGGAGGAGGTTGCATATACACTTCTTCACTTAAATCCCCATTAAGGAATGCATTTTTGACATCCATCTGAAAAAGGTTCCATTTACTGGCAGCAGAAACAGCTAAGAGGGCACGAACAGATGAGATACGAGCAACTGGAGCAAAGGTCTCTTCATAATCAATCTCATACTCTTGTGTGAAACCTTTTGCAAAAAGATGAGATTTATAGCGCCCAATGGACCCATCAGAGCGAGTCTTAATCTTGTAGATCCACTTACAACCAACCACAAATTTCTCAGGAGGAAGTGTCACCAAATCCCAAGTATGGTTTTTAGACAATGCATCAAGTTCCTCTTTCATTGCAATCTACCATAAAGGGTTAGTGGAAGCCTTACGATAGGTGTGAGGCTCGTGTAGTGTAGCAAGGGTAGTGTAACAATGATAGTCAAGTAAATGTGTAGGAATAGATCTTACCCAAGTTGAGTGACCCAAGCTCAGGATTAGGGTTGGGTAGCTCGTCTTTAACCTATTCATCTTCCACCTGTTCATTAAAGGATGAACTAGGAAAGGGATCAGTGATATCTGGTGGTTGGATAGAGAAGTCTACAGCAACAGAATTAGGAGCAACTACAGGAGGATCAGGAGCAGCTACAGAAGGAATATGTGCCTCTTCTGGAAAAAAGATCTAAGACAGTGGAGGAATACAGGGAAGAACTAAAATGTGAGAGCTCGATAAAAAGGCGATGTTCCCAAAAGATAATATTGCGGGAGATATGAAGATGATGAGAGACAGGATCATAACACCTATACCCCTTTTGAGTTTCACCATAGCCAAGAAAAAAACAAAGTCTTGACCGAGGCTCAAGTTTGTTATGTTCATGTGGTTGAAGAAAAACGAAACAAGCAGAACCGAAGGAGCGAAGGTGGTGATAGTCTGGAAGTGACCCAAAAAGGCACTCATATGGAGTTTGATTTTGGATAACAGGACTCGGAATGCGATTAATAGTATGAACAGCATAAAGAGTAGCTTCACCCCAAAAAGAAGCAGGAACTTTAGCTGAGAGAAGGAGAGCACGAACAGTGTCAAGAATATGACGAAGTTTTCATTTGGCTCTACCATTTTGCTGAGAGGTACCTAGACAAGTTAGTTGATGAACAGTGCCATAGGAATGCAAAATAGATTGGAAAGCATATTGAGTATATTCAAGAGTATTATCAGATCAAAAAATTTTGATGTGTCTAGAAAACTGAGTTTCAACCATTTTTGCAAAATTAGAATATACTTTCAATAATTCAGAATGATGTTTCATATTAAAAATCCAACTATAGCGAAAGTAATCATCAACAAAGACAACAAAATATCTAGACCCACCAATACTAGAGATAAAGGACGGCCCCCAAACATCAGAATGAATAAGGTCAAAGACGTCAGTAGATATTGATTCACTAGTATTGAAAGGCAAAGCTAGTTGTTTTCCTAACTGACATGAAACACAATCAAAATTTTCTGTAGACACTGAACCTAACAAACCTCTAGAAGCCAATTATTGTGCCCGAGAGAAAGATGCGTGACCAAGTTGAGCATGCCAAAGTGCAAGGGAAGGAGTGGAAGAAGTTGCAGCAGCCGCAGCAACAGAAATAGGAGCAACAAGTGAAAGACGAAGGTTGTCCACGGGAAACATACACCCAACTCTGGGACCGGTCCCAAGCTCCTGTCCCGTCCTAGGATCCTGCACAATACACCTAGAATAATCAAAGGTAATGTGATAACCTAACTTAGCTAATTGTCCCACAGAAAATAAATTATAAGAAAGGTCATGAACATTAAAGACTCTAGGAACCGAGAGGTTGGAGGTTGAAACTAAACCTATATTATGACCAGACATTGTGGAAGCATTTGCTGTGTGAATATTAAGAGGGTGCGGTGCAGGTTTAAGGTCAGAAAATAAGGACGAGTGAGGTGTCATGTGATTGCAATAAGCAAAATCCATAAGCCAAGAGGTAGGAGACATACCAGATAAAGCTGAGAGAGAAGAGGAATAAGATGCATTACCAACCATACGAATGACATTGGCGATGATATTTATAAGGTCATCTCTGGAAATAGAGAAAGTGGATCTAGAAGACTTAGACTGTGCAGAGACAGGAGCCATTGGTTGGACACTCAGTGTTAGCAATAGTAGCAGCAGAAATTGAAACAGTTGATTTGTTGCGATGATAGCAAGTCTCAATATTATGGCCAAAATGTTTGCAAAATTTGCAAAAACGTTTAATGGATTGGCAACGACGATTGTTGCAATAAGAAGAAGACATGTTCTTATTCTTCATTTAGAAGCAAAATATACAAAAACGGACTGCAAAAATGAAATCTACGCGAAAAACTGGGTAAGGAGCACCTGGACTGCAAAAAGTCAACTCTAGGTCGAAGTCAACAGTCAACGCACGGTCAAAGTCAACAGAGGCTGACGTAAGCAAGATGACGCAAGCACTGACTGGGTGTTGACTGGGCGATGATGTCATCAGGTGATGTCAGCAGGTGAGCAACTAGGGCTGACGTGGCAGATGACGTCAGCAAATGACGTCAATGGCAGCAGGGCGGTGCATGTGGCGCGTAGCGGATGTTGCAAAGAATTTCAAGCGGCACGTGAGGGCGCGTATGGCTTCCGATGTGGCCGATTCTTCTCCAACTATGTAGATCGGAGAAAGACGATTCTGCTAGAGGCGGCGGCGACACGATCGGAGTAGTATTGGTGGCGCGTGAGGTGCGGGGAATATTTAGCTGAATCTTTGACCGGCGCGTGGCGGTGCGTGGAGGTTCAGATGGTGATGATTCCGGCGGATTTGTGTAGATCGGTTGAAAATCTACACGTTGATATGTCTTATGTCTTAATCGGAGGTCTGATGTGGAAGATCTGACGGAGGCAGTGATCTTGGTGGCGGTGATCGAGCTTCTGGCGGTGAAGATTCAACCTTGGGCACCTCTGACGGCAGTGGAGTAGTTAGGAGAGGGCACAGAAAAGGTTTACTAACTGAAGAAGTCAAGGTAGTGGAAAATACCAACAAAGACAAGACTGCAAGATACAAGAAGTTAAAACAGTGGCTCTGATACCATGTTAGAAATACTGAATGTAATTATATTGTATTTCATGATGAAAGAATGTACATAGGTGCCTTTATATAGGAGGCATATGTGTGTAGTACAAGTAAATATATGTGCTATACAAGTAACCTAACTGGGCCTAAAGCTCACAATATATTATACACGTTAACAATTTTTAAATCAACTCGAGCTTAGAGAGATTTTAAATAAACTTGAGTTCCGTGTGGACATTTTTAATTAAATAATTACAAGTTAGTCGGTGCCATCTTGACAGATTTTTATGGAACTTGAGTTCTTAAGACTCGAATTACAGGTCAAACTCGAGTTTCAAGAACTCAAGTTTTAAAAAAGTGGTAAATTGCTAATTATTTCTAAAACAGTGGTAGAACATTAATAAATTCTGTCAAAGATGCTATTTGGCCATTTTCCTCCTCCTTACCTTTGGTATACTTCAAATTTTTATGATTTCGTCATTTTCATTCATCATACTAGCCATGGTAATATCCTTCTTCTTCTTTATATTGATGATATGATCATAAGTGGATATGATTTGATTCACATCTAGACCTTAAATATTTAAGGTCCATTTGGATAAAACTTATTTTGCTGAAACTGAAAACTGAAAACTGGAAATACTGTAACAAAATAATTTTTAAATATGTGAATAGTGCCATGAGACCTATTTTTAATGAAAAAGTTGCTGAAAAGTGAAGTTTGTGGGACCCATGAACAGTGCACGGGTGCACTGTTTACTACTGACTTGGTCAACAACTGCTGCTGAAGGAAAAAAAAAAAAAAAAAAAACAAACAAACAAACGCAGACTTAAAACGTAGACTTGGATCCAAACCCACACTTAATCGGTCATTAGTTTTCAAGGAAAATTCTTGGTACAATCAATTATTTTGATTTTCTTTGTTATAAGATCTTTTCTTCATCCCATGACTACTATATAATAGACACGCCAAATATGTGAAAAATTTCTCCCGAATTTTTGGTGCATGTAGTCTCTCTCCTCTTCAATCCACAAGGCTAGGGTTGTATCAAATTCTTTTTTATGTAGTGGGGTGGGGGGTATACTAATGAGCAATACTAAAAATATGTGTTTAACTTCTTTTTTAAGAAAAAATAAATCTAGTATAAGTTGCACATAATCAATAATTTTGAGGTAAATTACATAAATTCTACTAAAGTTTAGAGGTGTTGCGATTCCCTAACTCCTCTAATATCTTCATTTTGACTATTACTTTTATACTTTATATAGTTGATATTTATATGATTTATCTATTTATTTTTATATATTATATGCTCCTTAAGCAGAATATCTTGATACGCACTTATATTGCATAAAGTTTAAAATAAAGGAAGACTATTTTGAAATCTAGTCAATGATGACCTTCCATGGATTCGCTATATAAGTAATTGTCATTATTAAGTCTGAAAGGTATAAAAATAAAAAATAAAAAAATAATTAAAACCTTGGATTTTTTAAGTTTTTACAATTCATCAAGTTAGTTAGTCACTATTAATTAACTTAGAGCATTAGTATTAAAGGTTGTGAAACCCCTAAATTGCTATTTTACAACCCAGAAACATAAAAAACCCTCTCTATCCAGGTATGTAAACTTAAAACTTTTTACAATCTTGCTACAGTGAGTTCTTATATTTACAAATCACTTTAGCTGAGTTGTATTCTTAAATACTATTATTTTAATTAACATTCTCTCTCCTCTAATGCACCACATTAACTCTCTCTCTCTCTCTCTCTCCCCCATGTAGACACTCTCTAGCTTCTCCCTTTTCTCTCTCTTCCCTCTTTCAAATCAGTGTTTGATTTGTAGATTGGGGTGGGTGGGTTTGCCAATCGGTGGTAGTGGGTTTATTGATTGGTGGTGGATTTTTAGATTGGGTATGTTGATCATTGGTGGGGGTGGGTTTTCAGATCGGTGGTGGTGTGAATTTCATTTTTGGTTATGTTAATTGTGGTGATTGGGTGGTGGTTTCAATTTTGATTGGTTTGATTTGGGTTTGGGTGGTGGTTGTATTGTTGAAGGAGGAGAATGTGGTTATGGCTGATGGGTTGCGGATTCTGATGGTGATGGTTGTGGTGGTGGGTTTCAATTGCAATTTGTGGGTTTGGCTATTGATTTTGTCGTGGATTTAGAGAGAGAGAGAGAGAGAGAGAGATGTAAAGTTGTGATTTACAACTATTTTATGTTGGCTTTAATTCCGTGTCAAATTTTATTGTAATTATGTTCAATATTATGTACCCATGTATTTTATGTGAGATTTCTTGTAAGGGTTGTGTGAGTGACAGAAAGTGTGAAGACTCAAGACAAAGTGAAGAGCAAGAAGTTTTCGTAGGTATCTCATGAAAAGCTTACTCGTGAAGTGAAGCATGTGCCCTGCACATGACTAGCATGTGAAGAGTCAGGATAGGTTGGTGACAGCTGGTTTTCACGAGTGTCTCGTGGGTACGGCCTTCCTGCGAGATACCCGAGAAACATTTTATTTTGCCAATCTATCATATCTGATACACACTATCTGTACCCACACTATATATACCCATATTACCCATAGATGTTGAGGAGTGCTTCTAAGAGAAAATCTTATCCACAACCCTTGAGAGTTAGAGATTGTTATACCTACATTTCTCTACACGATCCATTATGGTTTTTCCTTAACTCCTACCTCTCCATTTCCATATCCTTGAGAGGTTGCTAGCCCAAACACTTACTACACCCATTTTGAGTGTCAAGTGAGGTTTTGGTGCTGCTAGGAAGTATTGGAAGAAGCCAAGCTTTGGCGGATGCAATTGGGTGTATTGTAAGATCCAGAAAGTTAGATAAGACATGGTTCTAAAAAGCCTTGTTGGAGTAGGAGCTTGGAAGGCTTAAATGGATCAGGTAGATTAGGTTTGGAGGGCGGTGAAGAGTTTTTACACCGAGTACTTCGATTCCTTTTCTATAACACATCGGCATGTTATCTTGTGTTTGCATTCTTTTTCCCTACTCTTTTAACTTTCATTTTACTGTTGTGTTTTAATGATTAGGACTTAGAGTAGTTATATTATTTATCCGCTCACATTTACTCTATTCTACACTTAGTATAAGTTAGAGTAAAATAAATCGAGCCGTAATGTTTAATTTGGGAGTCTAAACAGCTCTTGTGTTTTTAACACGTTTTCAAGCTTTCAATTGGTATCAGAGTGGGTACACCTATTTGGTTTCATTACCTAAGTGTGATCCTTGACCCCTTTGTGATGGACCGATCACAATCGCTCCATGGTCCACCATTCTTTAATGGGAGCAACTATGCGTTTTGGAAAGTCCATATGAGGACATTCCTATGTGCTATAGATGAGTCGATATGGGATTCTGTTGAGAATGGGTATGTCAAACCCACGACACCCAAGTCCCAATGGGATAAAGCAGCTCTTGCTTTGGCAAATGCAAACAGTAAAGTTATTAACGCTATATTCTGTGGTGTGTCTACTGATGAATTTCATAGGATATCGCATGTGGAGATTGCCAAGGAAGCTTGGACAAAACTCTAGATGCTTACCACCAGATTTAAAGAGCTCAAGATAGGAGACGATGAGTCATTTGATTCATTCTATGGCAAGCTCAATGAAATCATAATTGCTAAGCTCAATCTCAAAGATAAGATTGAGAATGCCAAGGTGGTGAGAAAGATTTTAAGGTCCTTACCGGAGAACTTCTATGCGAAGGTCACAGCTATAGAAGAAAGTAAAGATTTGGATGAGATCAAGATCCAAGAACTCATTGGATCTCTTCAAACATATGAGCTTGGACTGCCTTCCCACAAGTCGAGCGAATCACTTTCTCTCAAAACCATCACCAAGAGAATGGATGACTTCTCCGAAGAAGATGATGTGGAGAAGGAGGTAGCATTCCTTGCAAATAATTTTTGCAAATTTTTGAAGATGAAAAATAGTGGGAAGTTGTTCAGCAAAGGAAAGTTTTCATTCCACAAAGGTGACAGGAGGGAGTTCAAGAAGAGAGATGGGAAGGATTCTCAATCCCCTCAAGGAATCATGTGCTACGAATGCAACAGTCATGGACATCTCAAGAAGGAGTGTCCCAGCTATTTAAGAGGGAAGGGTAAAGTTTTTGCCACTACCCTTAGCGATTCTGAAAGCTCAAATTTAGATACGAAAGGAGAATGTGACAATGAAGGAAATTATAAGGCCTTTATGGCAATTGCCTCCATTGATTCAAAGGATGATTTGAGCAAACTAGTTGATGAACTTGGTAATCTTTCTAAGGATGAGGAAGTTAAAGAATCAAAAGATGAAGATGTATGTCAAAATGAAGGCAAGAACAACCTTCAAGAAGCATATGATTCTCTGTTGGAAGATTATGGCAAATATGCCAAAGTTGCGAACCTTGCTGTGAAAAAGATGAAAAAGGTTAAAGAAGAGCATAGGTGTATACTTGTGCAACACAAGGAAGCAAACTGTGAAATAGAAAGACTCAAGGGAGAGTTGGTTGAAGCTTACTCTAAGATCAAGTTTCTTGAACTTGAAATTATTCAAGCTAATGTCAAGGTTGAGCGCATCTCCACCAAGAAACTTGACAACGTGCTATTCTCTCAAAAATCTTCACATGATAAGACCGGTTTGGGCTATACTGGAGAAGGAAGTTCTAGTAGTGAACCCAAGAAGGAAGTAAGGTTCATATCAGCTAAGAATGACGTGAAACTCAAAGAAGTGAAGCCTGAGATTGAGTAGGGGTGTCAATTCATCCACTAAATGAAGTAGCAATCGGCATGTCATGTGAAACAACTCAAAACACTTAGGATTACCTTCTTCCAGTTCTTCCATGTATCCATTCCCCATTAGGACACTTGTATGTATGGGCTGTTTATCACAATGTCATTGCATATAGGCAAACATCTCCCCGACTATAGGATTCAAAAATCAAATTCTGCCTCATCTTCACTATCACACTCTGCTTCATCTTTGCTATCACACTCTGAATCCGAGTTCTCTTCATCAATAAATCTAGAGGGAGCGTCCATATTAACGTCGTCGAAGTATGAATCGTCAAAGTCATAATGCAGGAATGCATCTAACCATTCAGCCCCTGACGCCATAGTCACCTACACATTGCAATAACATACGCTTCAAGTATGTGATGTACGCATTAAGCAAAACAGAAATAACTCAACTCAACAAAGTTCACATCAATTTGTGTGCCGTCTATATTATTTAACCATGCATACGGGAAATCCTCATAAAGCTTCCTAATAACTAAAACATAGCATCCTACTAAAACACAATAAAAAAGAATGCAACCTGTTCAATGTAGCATGTCATTATATCCAAATTCCAAAACAAAACATCAAACTATTCAACAAAGCATCGTATTCAAAAATAAAAATAATAATGCCACCCATTCAACATAGCATCCCATTATATCCAACATTGAAAAAACCCAAAAACTAATCAACATAGCTTCCCATTATATCTAACAATATAAAAACTGCAAGCTATTCAACGTAGCATCCCATTGTGTCTAGAATAATAATAATAATAATAATAATAATAATAATAATAATAATAATAATAATAATAATAATAATAACCCACAACCAATTCAACATAGCATCACAGTGAAGCTAAAAAAGAAAAAAAGAAAAAAGAAGAAGAAGCAAACCCACAATAATCCGTAGTTTAGAACATAATAAAAGACCAAACACTACACCACCATAGTGCTATAATGTTTGCACCTAGAAAGAGAAATACATATACTACAACTACAACATAATAAATTAAGTAACATGACTCAATATCATGGTTATAATGGTTAACAATATCATCCATCCATGCCTTCCTCCTATGCTTCGGCATGCCCATAAACACCACCTTATTATCTTTTTGCTAGAGAGCCTTTGAGATTTTGACATATGCCTTGTTCCCTAGGTCCTCATATTGATTAAGCATCGCAATAGCTTTCCCTAGAGAACAAGGATCACCTTTAGCTGTGAACTAAGTGTATCCTTCAGAGGTACCATTGGACTTGCCCTTCTTACTGCTATACCTCTCCCTTGTCATTGCGGTGTACTCCTTTAGGGCCACAGTCATCTCACTTACTTTGTCTGCTTTCTTCGACAACTTCTTACCCTTGGCACTTACATCTTGCATGGGACGTTTGCCAACAGCTTAGGTTTGGTCTTCAACCCCGGCTTCCTCCATAAACTTTGTTAGGGTTACAGTCATCTCACTTACTTTGTCTGCTTTCTTCGACAGCTTCTTACCCTTGGCACTTGCACCTTGCATGGTACATTTGCTAGCAACTTGGGTTTGGTCTTCAACCCCGGCTTCCTCCACAGACTAAGGCATACTCTCCAATTTGGGAGTGTAACAATCATCATCAACATGGGTGGTAGCACCATCATTAGCAAGCTCTTCCTCTAGGGCACGCTCTTTGTTGCTGGTCAAGGCAGGTATGTTTGAAAATATCTGAAGGAGCCCAGTTGCAGTACTCAGGGCAAACAACTGCTTCAATTTGTCATAGTCAGGGCATCCTTTCTTCCACTAGTTTGCTACACCCATATCTCCTTACAAGAACATATGACACATCAACAATAATCCGCCATACGCAAGGACTTATTATTGGAAGATCTAAAACTGGAAATAAATGTTATAAATGAAGTACAATATGGTATCATAGTGTAACGATGAAAATATAATCATGATATAAAATAAATGTATCCATTAGAAACATAGTATAAAAAAATGGAACGATTGATTTGGTCGAATTCATTTATTAAATCATTCCTAACAATAAATATTGTAATGTAATAAATGAAGTAGAATATGGCATCATAGTGAAAAGATGAAAATAGAATCATGTTATAAAAGAAACGTATCCATTACAAACATAGTATAAAAAATATGGATCAATTGATTTGGTCTAATTCATTTATTAAATCATTTCTAACAATAAATATTACAATGTAATAAATGAAGTAGAATATGGCATCATGGTGTAAAAATGAAAATATAATCACGTTATAAAAGAAACGTATCCAATACAAACATAGTATAAAAAATATGGATCGGTTGATTCGGTCTAATTCATTTATTAAATCATTCCTAACAATAAATATTGTAATGTAATAAATGAAGTAGAATATAGCATCATAGTTTAAAGATGAAAATATAATCAGGTTATATTACAAACATAGTATAAAAAATATGGATCGATTCGGTCTAATTCATTTATTAAATCATTCCTAACAATAAATATTGTAATATAATAAGTGAAGTAGAATATGGTATCATAGTGTAAAGATGAAAATATAATTACGTTATAAAAGAAACATATTCATTACAAACATAATATAAAAAATATGGATCAATTGATTCGGTCTAATTCATTTATTAAATCATTCCTAACAATAAATATTGTAATGTAATAAATGAAGTAGAATATGACATCATAGTTTAAAGATGAAAATATAATCACGTTATAAAAGTAAAATATCCATTACAAACGTAAAGTATCCATTACAAACATAGTTTAAAAAATATGGATCGATTGATTTGGTCTAATTCATTTGTTAAATCATTCCTAACAATAAATATTGTAATATAATAAAGGAAGTAGAATATGACATCATAGTGTAAAGATGAAAATATAATCACATTATAAAAGAAACGTATCCATTACAAACATAGTGTAAAAAATATGGATTGATTGATTCGGTCTAATTCATTTATTAAACCATTCCTAACAATAAATATTATAATGTAGTAAGTGAAGTAGAATATGGAATCATAGTGTAAAGATGAAAATATAATCACGTTATAAAAGAAACGTATCCATTAGGAACATAGTATAAAAACTATGGATCGATTGATTAAGTCTAATTCATTTATTAAATCATTCCTAACAATAAATATTGTAATGTAATAAAGAATAAAATATGGGAAAAAAGTGCGACTTTGTAAAAATTTATTCAGATGGCAATCTCAGTTTTGTTAACAGTTTTCAATGAAAATGTACCCCTCCCCCTTCTCCTTAATAATCACAAGAATGGCAATACATAGACAATTAACAAGGAAATGTGAAATGCATTAAGTAACATACCACCACCACATGTTCCCACACCTCATTCGGACCAATAACTGTTTGGGTGGTCTCATCCCAACCCAAGCCCGTGTGCTTCAGTAGCTGACTTCATTTGCATTGTTTATGCTGGAGCCTATTGTGCTTTTAAATAACTTTCTTAGATGTTAAATTTTTACTCATCTAGTTATTAAGTTCTTGTGTCATTGATTGCTACATAGGGCCCTTAAAGACACCGTTTTCCATATTATCCTTTATTCGTTTCTCCAACATTATCTCAATAAATATACGTTCTACATGGGGTGGCCATAGTTTGTCATCCACATCTTGCGATTCATGTTCCATCTAATTCAAATATCTCACACGATAAGCAGAACACTATATGCAGATGATAGGCAAATAAACAAATATGATACATTGTTCAGTGGGAAAACTACCAAGTTACAGAATTCTAAATTAACAAGTAGTACATAATGTTCGTACACCATCGAATCAAAATATGTCACTGGCAAATGGTTAAACATATACATTGTCACCATGTAACACAGAAAAAGCCAAAGGACTAAAGCATCGATTTACCACCTTACTAGTCAGTAATACCCATTAGTTAGTACATGCTAAAAATGATGTTAACAACACCATATCGGTGTACAGACCATGGAGGGAACAAAATAAGTTATCATAAACAAAAGGCACATGCACTAAAATGTTTCAGCACTATAAGTCCGTCTCTTACTAAGATGGATTATCCCCTGAGTCAACAGGACCAATTGGATACCCATGCCCAAACCTTGCATACCTATGAACTCCCCTTGCTTGGCAATACCACCTTTGGAGACGATGGAACTGGTTCACAACTTGCCTCTTGCAGAAATCCTTCCTAGTATGAGAGTTGAGAGTTTAGGTGATCACATCCCACATCGGGTCACGAGGAACACCTTGCGCAAAATTACCAAGCAAGAATTCCCCAAACACAATAGCACATAGCTCATCAACACAATCATCATTCCACGTTCTCAAATCCCCAGCCATCTTACACCAATCCAAGACCATGTATGCAACACTTTATAACAACAAAATTGAAGGTTATGTGTGTAATGCCAATGTAGCTGATAGGTATATGGGATCATATTTTAGTATGTGCAAATCATGCTTTGTACCTCCAAATTCCAATAAGTGCAGAGGAAGGACAAATTAAAAAAAAAAAAAAAAAAAAAAAAAAACCACAACATAGCATCCAAAAAAATAAAAAATCATCCCACATAGCATTTGAAAAAATAAAAAATAAATAAAAACCACAAGGAACCCATTTTAGTGGAAATATTTAGTATAATGCAACTCTCACCAACCACCACAAACGATTATCCGAAAAGCACACAACATTATTAAACATTGTATACAAAACCACAAAACTCAAAAAATTGTAAAATTCCAAAAATTTGAAGTAACTAGCATCCCACGGATCTAAGTAGTAGCAGGGAAATAATGTTGTTAAACATGTACAAATTATGTTGTTAATACATTTTTATACAACAAATGAAGGGGTTGTAAACCCCATTCCAACAATACCCATGGATCCGGCCAAACTTCATAGCAAACAACATTCAAATCCCAAAACAAAATTCACGAAAGGTAAAGGAAACTGAGAAGAGGGAGTTCTAAGCGCCCTCCCCCCCCCCCCCCCCAAAAAAGCAATACCCACGAATTCGACCAAACATTCACATCACAGAGCATTCAAAATGGAGATGAAAATAAACAAAACATTAAGGAAATGGAGAAGAGAAGTTGAAGGGGGAAGGATCATGGGTACCTCTTGACAGAAACAGGTTGGTCTTAAGGCTCTAGAGGAGAAAAAGGGTCTTGCTTAAGGTCCTGACGCGGCGGAGCTTGGAGCGGTGGAGTTAGTCAAGTTTAAAGGCCGGCGCTAGAGCTTCAAAGGTCGGGAAGACATCGGAGCTTGGTCAGCCGTAAGGACAAGCCGTAGGTTCGGAAGAGGAGAAAAGAGTATGTTCTTTGAGAGGTGATTTGATGAGAGTGATGAGAGAGTGAAGAGGGTTGAGAGTGATAAAAGGGTAAAGGCATGTGACCGTTGGAGAGCATGTGAGAATGGTCAATCTAATGGGATAAGACTCTACCATGGGCCCCACAAGTTTGTGTGTATTTATGAGCTTGCCACTGAAACTCAGTTTTGGTGTTTTGAAAACAACATTTTCGCTTAACTCAGTTTCCAGATTATAAACTCAAAAAACTAAGAATTGAGTGAAAGAAATTGAGCCAAACAGAGTTGTGATGCATGGGGCCCACCAGTTTTGAGATATGAGTTAAGAAAATTGAGATATGAGTGATGGAAAATGGGGTGTCCAAACACCACCTTACTTTTTTTTTTTTTTTTTTTTTTTGAGATAAGAGATAGAACTTTATTGAAAATAACCAAGCAATTTACAAGTATACCCTGTTCAACCATAGCCAAAACAGGGGAAAGACTACCAACATCAGTAAATAGAAAAACCTAATCAAGCCGAAAGTTTTTATTTAATAAAAAAAAAAAATTGGGTTTAGCCGAATTTAGGTGTTTTGTTGTGCCTTTAGCAGCTTCTGATATTCCTGTAGGTAACTGATAGGCCCCATTCAAAATATCTTTTGAATGAGATTGGGCCTTTTCAAAGTAGAACTTATTCTACACATTCCAAATTGCCCACGATGTCACTGCCCACCTTTCCAAGTCAGTTTTGATAATCTATCAAGCAAGGTCCAAAACAGGAGGAATAAATCACAGAGGTTGTTTTGGTATTTTTGGAGTCCACCATGACAGAATGCCCACACATTTTGTGCCAGCAAACACTCCCATAGTAAATGTCCAACTGACTCAGGTTGTTGGCAACAGATTTCACAATAAGGATCCACCTACACTCTTCACCTATTTAAATTTTCACTGGTTGGCAAAACGTTTGAGCAAAGACGCCAGAGAAACATCCGGACTTTTGGAGGCACATTCAATTTCCAGAGCTTCCTCCATATAGGTCTCTCAGTGGTTGTTGTGGAATGCTCAATCCATGTTGGCTCCTTCATCCTAATAGCGACCCGATAGGTTGATTTCATCAAGAACGACTGAGACTGATTTTCCTTCTAGATCAATACATCCCGATCTACTGTATTTTACAACAAAAGGCTCTAAAACTATCTCTCTCTCTCTCTCTCAAACACACACACACACACACAAAAATATATATATACCTACACCTCACTCCCTCAAGGAAGCAACAAGTGTATCCATACATCCTCCAACTCAAGGAAACCTAATCACCATTCTTAGTATTGATAGAGATGGAAATAGAAGGATTATCCCAGGAACTATCCTTTATTTCCTAGAGTCTAAGCTTCAGGTAGAATAAATATAAGTTAAATCAATCCAGCATTAATTTTTCATCGTTGTTATTATAAGCTCAGTGGAAAGTTCAACACATTAAATGAAATTTAATATCTCACTAGAACATCAATGAAACACAAGTTATCGTCCCAACACGTTAAATTAAATAGCTCAATGAATGTTTCTAAAAAAAATAGCTCAATGAAAAGTTCAACATGTTAAATAAAACTAAATATTTCACTGGAACAAAGATCAATTAAAAGATTGATCCAAAGATCAATTGAATGAGTGCAACTAGAATAACAAATATAAATTCCTATTCTCATTGAAGTTTTACATGCATGCATCCACTCAAAGGTTTTCTAAAACACCACAAAATATTAATGGACTATCACTTCAACCTATACTTCTTAGAGGTCTAGATTTGATGCTAGTAAATCAATGAATGAGATTGAAAATTAAAAATAACTTTTAATTTTAGTCTTTAGATCAAAATATTTTTCTTACCCTTTCAACCTTTTACCTTTCTACCTTTCAAACTTCTACATCAGATCTCACAATTCCATTATAATTGCATCTGAAATTAACTATTGATCGAGATATAAATCCAATTCCTACTAATATAATTATGCCATACCACCACCTAAAAAAAAATTATACCATGTGTGAAATTAAATAAATAACTGACTTGCTAGCTACAGGTCGGTGCTAATTTTTCTAATCAACAAATAATTTTTCTCTTCAATTTTGGAGGGTGGTTCTTTATAAATTCTAATCAATCAATCTCTTGTACATTTGCTTGTCATAATTATTATAAGACAGTTTTTTTTTTTTTTTTTTTTTTGGTTCTGGTTTACATTATCTCAAACTTCAAAGGTCATTACGGTCAATGAGGACTATATCACCTTCAATCAATTAGCAACTAGCTAGCAAGTAAAACATCTCTCCATTTTCATAGTTGGCGTAGAACTACGGCTAGTTTACATGGATCATAGGTTCGACGTACTCTAAGTAGGCCTTTGTTTACAATTTACTTATTAGAATAAAAGAAATGACAACTTGTAAATCTTGTTTTAATAAATTTACTAGTCTTGGTAAAGTAGAGCATAAATCTCTTGTCCCATACACCATATATATCTTCTCTATACTTTGAATATTGCAATTGGACACCCGGCTGCACTATCAAATTGGTTGTTTTTTATGCCCAACTAAACTATAAATGCTCTATATATGCCCTAGTTATCTAGGGCAAAGACAGCAACTACAAGAGGATATATAGGAACCATGAAAAGAAGAAGGAATTATCCTATATGTTCTGCTTCAAGTACAATGGCTAATTAAGTTTTTTTTTTACAGGTAATAATTTTTAAAATATTTTTTGTAGATTGTTTACATGAGAAGGGGTGTGAATTTGTGTTTTAAGACGGTTTTATCTTGAAAGTTTATAAAGTCCTTTGAAAATATAAAGTAACACAAATACTGACAAATAAAATAATTTTGAAAATTTAGGGACTTATGTTTTCTAAAACACTTTTTATTTTAGAAAATTTATGTATACTCCAAAACATGTTAGCATGTGTGGTGTACTTGAACATAAGTGTGTGATTTTTAAAAATATATATTTATATATATATATATTTGGATACCAAACTCCTTTGACTAGCTATGAAAATTATCAATTTAAAGAAATGGTTTTTAACATGCCTCAAAGTTACATTCTTTTTCAGATAATTATCAATTTCCTTAACAATGCGTGGTACCTTAAAATTTCACTAAATCCCATGATGTGCATGGCATTGACTAGAATTTACGGAGTCCATGATAATTTAAGGTATGATGAAGGAGTAAGGAATATTTTGGCAACTGTCATGTTCAATACCAGCTCTCTTTCTTCTCTTCTTTTTTCCTTCTAGTGAAACTAGTCATGGTCCCGTGCGATGCGCGGATAATGCTTTAAGCTGTTATGTGAAAAACTTATACAGATTATCTAAAATATTTTAAAGTAATAACATGAAGTAATGTTGGGATAACATGAAGAGATTTTGTTAAATTAATGATATAATACAAAATTAAGGGGATGGAGAATTTAAACTATAGAGAAAAAGTTACACAAATTAGAAATTAGTTATTATGTGGTGTAATATCTTCTTTAAAAAAATGTGGTGTAATAAGCTGATTGTTTGTCTAATCATTTATTTTTTTTTGTTGAAATTTTAATCATAATTTTTGTTTCTACATTGGCTTGGAGTTAGCATAAAAAATTTGTAATTCCATGTAAATGCTTAGTTGGCTTATAGAAATACCATCTAAAATTTATGATGTTCCGTCTATATTATTGGATTATAATAGTAGTTAGTTAAACACTCAATGAAAATAGTGATATCTTATTAATAGAATTTTATTATAATCCAAAATATGAAAAGAAGTTGAGGTGTAAAGTTAAATAAAAAAAATACTCTTACAAAGCACCACATGACATAATCGCATGGTCTCTCACGTGACAAAATACACCCTGTAATGGGTGTATGTTTCTTTACTTTCATAGTTGGTGGGACCCACAGCTTGTGAGAGAGAGGAAGCATACACCCATAATAGGGTATACTTCCTCTTCTTATGTAATGTTTTTTCTTTCTTATATAATTTCTTTTAAAGAAAAACCATATAAAATTATTATATATATATATATAATTAGTGCATACCTATAGATAATTAATGTCTATTCACTTCATTGACACATTCAATGAACTAAAAGTTCTATATAAATATAAACTTTGATAAGATGGAAGTTTAAATGAGAGAGGTTCAATAAATGTGTCATTTGACAGAACCTCATGCTTTCCCACATGAGGTCTCTACTTATATATATATATATATATATTAGTGGGTCCCGCCAACTTGTGAGAGGGAGGTAGCATACTTCCTCCTCTTACGTGATGTTTTTTTCTTTCTTATATAATTTTTTTTAAAGAAAAACCATATAAAATTCTTTTATATATACATACTTATAGATAATTAATATGTATTCACTTCATTGACACGTTCAATGAACTAAAAGTTTTACATAAATGTAAACTTTGATGAGATGGAAACTTAAATGAGAGAGACTCAACAAATGTGTCACTTGGCAGAACCTCATGTTCTCTTACATGAGGTCTCTAATTTTACTGGTGGGCACCACCAACTGTGAGAGTAGAGAAACATATAGGCATAACAGGGTATACTTCCTCCTCTTACGTGATGTTTACTCTTTCTTATATAATTTTTTTTAACGAAAAACCATATAATATATATATATATATATATATATATATATAATTAGTGCATACTTATAGATACTTAATGTATATTCACTTCATTGACATTCAAAGAACTAAAATTTTTACATAAATGTAAACTTTGATAAGATAGAAGCTTAAATGAGAGAGACTTAACAAATGTGCCACTTGGCAGAACCTCATGCTCTCCCACATGAGGTCTCTGCTTTTATATATATATATATATATTAGTGGATCCCACCAACTTGTGAGATAGAGGAAGCATACTTCCTCCTCTTACGTGATGTTTTTTCCTTCTTATATAATTTTTTTTAAAGAAAAACCATATAAAATTCTTATATATATATATATATATAATTAGTACATACTTATAAATAATTAATGTGTATTCACTTCATTCACACATTCAATGAGCTAAAAGTTTTACATAAATGTAAACTTTGATGAGATAGAAGCTTAAATGAGAGAGGCTCAACGAATATACCGCTTGGCAGAATCTCATGCTTTCCCTTGCTGGTGGGTTCCACCAGCTTGTGAGAGGGAAGAAGCATACAACCATAACAGGGTATATTTCCTCCTCTCACGTGATGTTTTTTTCTTTCTTATATAATTTTTTTTAAAGAAAAACCATATAAAGTTCTTATATATATAATTAGTGCATACTTATAGATAATTAATGTGTATTCACTTCATTAACACATTCAATGAACTAAATGTTTTACATAAATGTAAACTTTGATGAGATAGAAGCTTAAATGAGAGAGGCTCAACGAATATGCCACTTGGCAGAACTTCATGCTTTCCCTTGCTGGTGGGTTCCACCAGCTTGTGAGAGGGAGGAAGCATACAACCATAATAGGGTATATTTCCTCCTCTCACGTGATGTTTTTTATTTCTTATATAATTTTTTTTAAAGAAAAACCATATAAAGTTCTTATATATATATATATATATATATAATTAGTGCATACTTATAGATAATTAATATGTATTCACTTCATTGACACATTCAATGAACTAAAAGTTTTACATAAATGTAAATTTTGATGAAATGGTAACTCAAATGAGAGAGGCTCAACGAATGTGCCAATTCGTAAAACCTCATACTCTCCTACATGAGGTTTATGCTTTTACTGGTGGGTCCCACCAACTGTGAAAGGAGAGAAACATATGCCCATAACAGGGTATTCTTCATCCTCTTACGTGATTTTTTTTTCTTATATAATTTTTTTTTAAACCATATAAAATTCTTATATATATATATATATATAATTAGTGTATACTTATAGATAATTAATGTGTATTCACTTCATTGACACATTCAATGAACTAAAAGTTTTACATAAATGTAAACTTTGATGAAATGAAAGCTTAGAGGATTAACGAACGTGTCACTTGGTAGAACCTCATGCTCTCCTATATGAGGTCTTTGCTTTTATATATATATATATATATATTAGTGGGTCCCACCAACTTGTGAGAGGGAGGAGCATACTTCCTCTTCTTATGTGGTGTTTTTTTGTCTTTCTTATATAATTTTTTTTTAAAGAAAAACCATATAAAATTCTTATATATATATATATATATAATTAGTGCACACATATAGATAATTAATGTTTATTCACTTCATTAACACATTCAATGAACTAAAAGTTTTACATAAATATAAAGTTTTACATAAATGTAAACTTTGATGAGATAGAAGCTTAAATGAGAGAGGCTCAACGAATATGCTACTTTGCAGAACCTCATGTTTTCTCATGCTGGTGGGTTCCACCAGCTTGTGAGAGGGAGGAAGCATACACCCATAACAATGTATACTTCCTCCTCTTACATGATGTTTTTTCTTTCTTATATAATTTTCTTTTAAAGAAAAACCATATAAAATTCTTATATATATATATATATATAATTAGTGCATACTTATAGATAATTAATGTGTATTCACTTCATTGACACATTCAATGAATTAAAAGTTTGACATAAATGTAAATTTTGATGAGATGGAAACTAAAATAAGAGAGACTCAACGAATGTGCCACTTGGTAGGACCTCATGTTTTCCTACATGAGGTCTCTGCTTTTATATATATATATATATATTGATTTCATATATACTAGCTCTTGGTTTCCCTTGAAACAACGTTATCATAATTGAATAAATGAAACTTCCTTATCTTTTTCCAAGTCCCAAACTTGATATGAACCAAAGTTGAAGATGAATTTATTAATTATAATTTTTTTTTTCAATGATAGGTACTATAGGTTAATTAAAGACACAAATTTGATTCAATGTAAGCAGGATTCGATTTAAGTCTCTTATTTAAAATACAATTTATCCTCTTAACACGTAAAATTAAATAATTCAGTGAAAATTTCAACACGCTAAATTAAATTAAATTAAATATCTTACTGGGACATCAATGAAAACTACAATGGTCATACTGTGTAAGAAAAGTTCATCAATTCTTTGTTTCTCAATCACAGGAATATCAGGAAACTCCTAGCTCAAATTAATATATTGATTCAATGTTTAAAAATTGAGCCAAATAAGATCACTCGTGGAGTGCAATAAACATGGAAATTTACTATAGAATTCAGACTTATACAAATTTTATTAAGTTGGACAAATAGACCTCATGAGTTTCAATACATATAGGCCAGAATTAGCCTTACTAACAACTGACTAGTGAGTAGTTAGGGAAGACAGAGCACAACTTAATGGACCTTAAATAAAACAAATACTCGAATGAAACTTAATCTAATAGAATAGGTTTAACTGTAAATTTTTCACTTGATTATTTCCTCTTTGATGGTTCAAGGTGCCCATAAAATCCAGTCATCCTCCTAATTTTCTTTTGTCCCTTGTTTTTCGTCTACAGCATCTATGTAGTGCTTTGAAAAGCTCTTAATTGTGAGGTGCAGCCAAATATTCCATAACCAAGAAAAACATGTTTTAACACAACAGAAATTAACTACTTCTGCTGCTCGTGCTGCAAGTTACATTATTGGCTATTTGCATGGTTCAGTGGATTATCTTATGGTTTAAACATGTATGGCTTACCATGATAGGAACCCGGGTTTCATCTGTTGTTAGTATGACCATTATGAGAAAAATCCGTTTTAATTTTCACAAATAGAATTCCTGGTTATACCTATATATATACACACACACACACACAAACACACGTGTTTGAACCAATGAAAATTAACATCTGAAACCAAGAAGAATCATTTATATGAAGTGTATGCATGATAAATGGAGCCTCACCATTTCATGGGCCAAGGTTTTTATGGCTCAGTTATATATATATATATATATATATCTCTCTCTCTCTCTTTGGAATAACTACTAACAAAGTATATTATATTCTCAAGAGGATTTTGATACTTTCTTACCCTTTGAAACATATATTGTGGCCATAATTGCACGCGCAACATAGAAAGTAAGAAGGATTAATGATTGACCAAATAAATTACTAAAATTTTATGTAGTACGGGTTTTAAAATTTTATATATACGAAGGACGCAAGTTTATGAATTGAAATTCAATTTCGTTGTCCCATTCATATATTAATTGTTGGAGAATGCCGTTGAGTCTTCTCTAAATGTGGCATGCTTTTGTTGTTGTGCTATTACTCATACTTTGCTGCCTTGACAAGTAATGTGAATCATAAATATGCTCATACTGATGCTATTGTTTGCTGGTTTGACTTTTTCTCGAGCTATTTTTTCTATACTGTGTGCTGTTCCTCAGTCATTTCTTTAAATTCTGTAACTTTAGAAAAAGTAGTGTTTGGCTTAAGAACCAGTTAAATTGTTTGCAATATGCATATGCACATATTGATGCCTGTCTTTTTGTTTTTTAAGGTTTTGATGTCATTTTTGTTCCACTTGGTATTGTTTTCTGTCACCGCAATATAAACAAGCTCTTTCACAGATGTGGCTTTTACTAATTTACTCTAGTTTCACCAACCTGGAGTATATGCCGTAACCCATGAACAACGGAGAGAATCAACCAGAATTTTACCTTTCGGATAGAGTAACTAAAATGTTAATGTTTAGTTAACTTATTGACTTTGCAGTCAGAAATCCACAAAATAGACCATTTCTTCTTATTTTAAAGTGAAATTCATAAGGCCTGAAAAACGTGATGAACTTCTCTCTTTCTCTCTCTTTTTTTACTTATATTTCCTCAGTGTAGCATAAGGCCTGAAGTTAATCAAATCATGATTAACTTCTTCTTTTCTAATTGTTTACCATGCACTTGAGGTTACGTGCAACTATGATTCCAGTACCTTTGTAGAATTCTCTATAATTTCTCGTGAATAATTAATTGGCATTCGACGTGTAGAATCGCCTTTGCAAGGTCTCATTGCCTGATTTGACCATGATTTAGCATTGATTTCTTGAGGGCCACCTTTTGCGAAATTAAAATTAACGTGTTTTTCCATAATTTGATTTTTTCTAATGCTTGAATGAGATACTTACATGTCCTTACTCATCAGTTAGGCCTAACTAGTCCCACGTTGGTCTGTGTGTTTTCACCTATCGGTCATACCTACAATTCTTCTGGTCTCACCTACAATTCTAATATTGTCCATGGCCAACTGATGGGAGACCAACCAACTGATGGGAGACCAATTCTGTGCCAATATCCAAGGTAGGTAACATTTGAATTTATATGAATTCTTTTTCCATTAATTGTTAACCTAGTTTACGACTAGGCTACCCGGCCATAGTAGTCCAACTTGCACAATCTTATCCAAGATCATACAATTGGGTCAACATTGAAGCGTGTTTATCCATTGACATTTTCAAGGGCGTGATGATCCATGAAATGCATGGTTGAAACTTGAAATGAGTCTATAAATACGTCCCAAACTTATGTCAATTTGAAATCAAGTTCACAGAACCCTAATTCAAAGGCTCTTAAAGGTTCAAAGTTTCTCCCAAAGGCTCTCAAAAAAATCTCTCTTTAAGTATACCTTAGTTAATTCTCCATGGAAGCAACAAGTTTAGCCCTACAGCCCCCTACTTATGGAAACCTAATAACTGTTCTTAGCATTGATGGAGGTGGAATTAGAGGAGTTATTCCTGGAGTTATCCTTAGTTTTTTAGAATCTGAGCTTCAGGTAGAATATAATTTAGCCTCATATGTTTCCATGAGAAATCACAGCTGTTCAAAGTGCACTTTGTAGGGCACATTACAGATTTATATTAATGAGAACTATAACCAGCTTGCTCTTCACTTTCATACTAAAAAAATTCAACATTTTCATTCATTTATATCGTTGTAATCACTCAGTATATATTGAGTACTTACTCATAAATTGTTTGGATATGATGCAGAAGCTAGATGGTGAAGATGCAAGAATTGCAGATTATTTTGATGTGATTGCAGGAACAAGCACAGGTGGTCTTGTGACTGCCATGCTGGCTAGCCCAAATGAAAAGAACCGACCCTTGTATGCCGCCAAGGATATCAAGGACTTCTACCTAAACAACTGTCCAAAAATTTTTCCACAAAATAGGTGACACTTACTATATATATTAAGTTCGATGAGATCAAAAGCTCGTTAATTAATAAGTGTCTATGGATGTAACATTTTAATAAAAGTGTGTGTTTATTTAGTGAAAGTACGTTAAAGTATAGTAGCTTAAAAAGTAACGTTTTAAAATTTTGTATATAAACAAATAAGTTAAAAAGTTAAAAGACAATACCAAACAAATAGTGTACAAGTATCTTATTTTCTTATTAACCAGGTACCATTGTTTTATTTATTAACATGATCTCACATTTTCAAATTACAGTTTCCCGTTGTTTCCTCAAACTAAAAAGATACTAAAAGCTCTATCCGGGCCAAAATACAATGGCAAGTATCTACATAGCCTTGTCAAGGAAAAACTTGGAAACACAAGATTGCACCAGACGTTGACGAATGTTGTCATTACAACATTTGACATCAAGCGACTCCAGCCAACTATCTTCTCCAGCTTTGAGGTTTAACTTCTTCTCTTTTTAAATTTACCTTCCCATCTTTTTTATCCCAAGTGAAATTACAATGTTGATCACCTGTAAATAAGTGATTAGAGATGATGGAGCTGAATTCTAATAATTTTCAATTGCACCAGGTGAAGAAAAACCCAAGCTTAGATGCTTTAGTCTCAGACATATGCATTGCAACCTCAGCTGCACCAACTTATCTTCCAGCTCATTACTTTGAAACCAAAGATGCGGACGGAAAAGTGAGAGAATTTAACCTTATTGATGGAGGAGTTGCTGCAAATAATCCGGTATGTATAAATAAAAATTAATTTGATATCATACCCTAAAAAATTAAACTTAAAACATTTATTTTTTCTTTGGTAGATTAACTTACAAATTTGTGCATTTCTAGGCTTTAGTTGCAATTGGTGAAGTAACAAACGAGGTTATCAGAGGAAGTCCTGACTTCCCCATCAAACCAATGGACTATGGAAGGTTTCTGGTTATATCATTAGGAACTGGATCTTCCAAAGCTGAAAAGAAATATGATGCACATGAGGCAGCTAAGTGGGGTATTTTGAATTGGTTAACAAGCGGTGGTTCCACTCCTATAGTTGATATATTTACGCAAGCAAGTGCTGATATGGTTGATGTACACAATTCTGTAGTTTTCCAAGCCCTTCATTCAGAGAAAAGCTACCTTCGGATTCAGGTAATAATATAATTCGTGCCCATTTTTACATTCAAGAATATCATTACAATAAAATAATTCAAGAGCCTTTTGTTCAACTTTTCTTCGCTACCACTAATTTCAGGATGACACGCTAAGTGGGGATGTTACTTCTGTGGATAAAGCCACAAAGAAAAATTTGGATGATCTTGTGAAGGTTGGCGAAGGACTGTTGAAGAAACAAGTTTCTAGGGTGAATTTGGACACAGGCCTTTTTGAGCCAACGAGTGAAGAGAGTAATGAAGAGGCTCTCAAAAGGTATAAATCAAACAAATATTTAACTTCTAACAATTTGGGTAGTAAGTTCTGCTTCGTTATCATGTTAGTCTAATAAAAACATATATATGTTCTTGCAGGTTCGCAAAACTACTCTCCGAAGAGAAGCGGCTTCGTGAAACTAGGACTCCTCATGGACATGCTGCAAAGCCCAAATGATATTAAAAAAAAAAAAAAAAAAAAAAAAGAGTGAATTCTTTCATTGGTGTTGTAGAAACAGTTGTAACTTGTAATATTGAGGTGGAAGCAAAGAAAATCCACCATTTAATTCTTTTAAATGTTTGTTTTATTGTATGAAATCCCCAATGGAATAATCATACTAACAAAGATGTAGGCAATTCCTTGTAATTTTGTGCTGCGGTCAATAAAATAAAAAATAAGCAGCTAGCTTCGTTTTGATGAAATTCAAGAAAACATATAAACAATGCGAATTTGGTTTTCTTTTAAAATATATTTGTTCCATCAAACTACAGGAGGATGCTTTGAAAGACTTGAAAAATTGTTGTGGTCAAATTTCCGACAGTGTCATCTCCAACAAAATAGAATTGTACTATTCACCAATTCCCTATCTTGATTCCACAGTGACTGTCACTTTTTAATGTGGGACAAGTGTTGTGGGAATTTTGGGAAAGTATAACCAATGGGGTTAGGGCTAGTCACATGAGAATCAACATAATTATTCTTTTCTTTGTTTTTTGTTTTCTTTTTTTTTTTTTTTAGAATCAAGAATTAAATTTTATTACTGAAAAACTAAATTGCATTAGCAGCAAGAAAACATTCAAAGTTTTCGTGGGCTGATTCTATGTACACAGTGAAATCAACTACTTCAATTGCTTTTTTGGCAAAAATGTGAGCGTGAGCAACTGCATTGATGAAAGACAGTCGCATATTTGTTTACACATGTACTTAACATCTTGTATAATACCTCGTAAACTGGTAGGGGGTATTCTTTTCTTGATTTTGGTGATGCATGACTTAAGAATAGACTTTGTTATTTTTAGAATGTAAGGGTCCGTTTGGTTTAGAGATAGCTTAGTTTTCATAACTCAGTTTTCAAAACTCATAACTTAAACCCAAAACTCATAGGTCACTACTCAAACCTCACCTTCACTCAAAAACTGTAAAACACCTATTTGGACTCATAACTCAGCCACATATCTCTACAACTTTTTGCCAAAACCGTGGACCCCACCTGCTAACACTACCCAGTGTTGCCTACTATTGCTACCCACGTCTCATTAACAAAAAAATCTTCTTCTGCTTTACTTCTCCCACTGAGTCACTATGGAAGCCCATCTTCTTTACTTCTTCCACTGAGTCACCATGTTCTGCACTCACATCTCGCCTCTCGCCTCTTGCCTCCCACATCGACGCAGCCCACATCAATGCGTGCCTACAACAAACTAGGTATTTTTCTCTAACACTATTCGCTCCATCTCTCTGTCTCCCCTTCTCTGTTTCGATTGGTTTGAGATAGCTTAAGACTGTATCTAGTTGATTAAGTAGTATGTTTGGGAAAATTGAAGCCCTGCATTCGAGTAATCTGCTAAACATTGGTAAGCTTGTCATTAGAGAAATCACATGAGTTCAACTCATGTAAAATTTTACCCCTAACAAAAAAGGAAAAAAGAAAGTATAGTTATATATATATATATATATATATATATATTGACATACCTAATTGGTTACTAAAGCTAAATTTTGAGTTTTTTTTGTTGTCTTCTGTTTTTATCTAAAATATTTGCTTGGATTAGTTATGGGATTTTGTGTTTCTATATCACCTATTAAATCCAATTCTGGGTCTTTAAATTGAATTGAATTGAATTGAATTTTTGAAATTAACATTAACAGTTAGCAAAATCATGTATATGAATGGATGTGTGGATTGCTGAATCTGGTAATTGTGTTTTGGAAATTCTTCTAGGGTCAAGGTGTACTGGTAGGTCAATTGTGATTGGGTTTGACAATGGCATGGTTGTGGCTACTAGGAGGTTTGGATTGGAGGATCACTAATTAAGGAATGGAGGATGAAATGTAAAACAACCAAAGAGGTCCTCAAGCACTGAGCACTAAGCACTGAGAATTTCTTGAATGATTATTCTATAATGTTCATTTATGAGCAAAATCTTAATAAATTGCAATTTGGGTTTTCAAGGATTACATTTATTTTCTTCTTCTAGATTGTATAGACTTTAACATGGAAATTTTTTAACATGCAGGATTTGGATCTAGTGACTTCAACTATTGAGTACTATTGCACAACAACTGGTGTGTGCCAATCTTGTTTACTACCTCTGTAGGACAGGCTTTATGGTAATGTCATTCCCATGGAGCATTCAAATTGCATTGCTTCTTTGTTGTAAGTTGTGTCATCTTTTACAATGGATGGTTACATCCCTTTTCAAGTGGGACTAAGTGGCTATGTGACATAGACTAAAGCCCCGTTTGGATTGTGTCCACGGCCAGCGTGTTTGCATTTTTTGGGCCCTTTTTTTTTTTAAAGTCTGGCACCTCTTGCACTGTTCATGGGACATGAATAGTGCAAACAGGCCAAAAATGGTGATTTCATTAATGAACAGTAACCGAAATTTTTTTTTTATTGTTTTCAGTTTTCAACAAAATAAGCGGTATCCAAACGCATACTAAATAACATAATTGACATTGTTTTGTTGTGTCATATTATTACTATCTGGTATAGAGTTTTTCTGAATTTGATTTTTGGATAGAAAAGCTAGTAGATGAAGATAGTAGCTATTTATATTTATTAAGAAGTTTTTAGTTAGAGAAAACATTATAATAATCGTATGGCTCTCTATTTATGTAAGCCTAATTTGATTAGGAAACCTATTACTGTGGATTTGGATTGCTTTATTCATGCTTGTATAGATTGTATTGGTCATTGATTTTATTGACTGTTTGTATAGAATGTTTCAAGTATTCTTGTTTTTGGAGAACCTCGGAGATGTTAATATAGGTGTCATCATCAAGATCATCATACTAGTTCAGCACCTCTAAAGCCCTCCCAAGGAAGCAAGGATCACCACCACAAGTAGATTGTGCAACAAGCTCGGAGCTACCCATAGACTTGCCCTTTTTCTTGTTAAACTGTTCCCTTGCCAACGCAGTGTACTCTTGAAGAGCAATGGTCTTGTCACTAGCCCTATCTGCTTTCTTGGCAACCTTCTTCCCATTTCCAGTAGGCTCTTCAATGGGATGGTTGTCTGCACATTGGGTTTGCTCCATAGCCAGGGGATCATCTTGGGTTATGCCCTCCATGTCAGGATTGTAGTAATCATCGCTACCCAACTGGCAATTTCCTCCTCTAGGGCACGTTCTTCATCACTATCAGGGGCTGATGTGTTTAATGAAATTTGAACGGCACCGATTGCAGCATTAAGGGCAAACAACTACCGTAGTTTGTCATAGCTAGGACATCCACTCTTCCATAATGCATTTGCTTTAGGATCAGCCTGAAATGATAAGATGTACATCAAAATCATACTAATACAAAATAGAAAATTACGAACATTTTACCAAGGAATTAGGGTAGTAAATATAACATACTGCAGCCAAATGCACCCACACCTCCTCAGAAGAAGTAACCATTTAGGTTGTCTCATCCCACCCCAACCCACTATGGCTCAAAAGCTAGCTCCATTTTCTCTGTCTTTGCCGAAGCTTATTATGCTTTTGAATCACCTACTTAGGGCTCAAAATCTTCCCCGTTTGCTCATTTAGGGCATTCGTAATTGATAGCCAAGTTGGAGCCTTAAAAATACCATGTTCCATATTCCCCTTTCGTTGTTCATCCACCATAATGTCAATGAAGATTTTTTTCAATGTAGGGAGGCCACATTTTGTTGTCAGCATTTTGAGATGTGTTTCTCAGTTGCCATGGATGGCTATTGGTGACTTTAATGAGCTTGTTGGTTTATCAGAAAAGGAGGGTGGAGGGTGTAGACCTACTTTCCAAATGGCTAGATTTTCTGAGACTATTGATTGGTGTGGATTTCGAGATGTAGGTTTCATTGGTTATACCAGAAAAATGATGGTACTCAAATCCGAGACCGATTAGACCGTGCTTTGGCTACAGAGGATCGGATGGTTAAATTTCCTTCTACTAAGTTTTACCATTTATCTTCCTCTATTTCTGATCGTTGTCATCTATCTTTACATTTATTTAGAAAAGCTAAAAAATGGAGGATTGTTCGAATATTCAGGTTTGAGTCTATGTGGTTAAAAGATCCTAGATGTGAAGGGGTAGTTAATCGTGCTTGGGTTGATGGTCTTTTTGCAAAATCTGAATTTCCTTTTTCTAAGAGTTTGGAAATGTGTAGATCAAGTCTGCATGCTTGGAATAAATTGGAATTTGGACATGTAGATAGATAGATTGGCACTCTACAAAAGCATTTGGCATGGTTGGAGGTCCAACTGACGTCTCCTAGTATTATTTCTGATTTAAGGAATACTAGAGCTGAATTGAATAGTTGGCTAGATAAGGAGGATGCGATGTGGCTGCAATGATCTAGGATTAATTGGTTTCAATCTAGGGATAGAAATAGCAAATATTTTCATTCAAAAGCTTCGACCAGGTTTCAAAAGTTTTGGACTGATGGATTCTAATGAGTGATGGCAAAAGGATATGGAGAAAGTTGAGGAGACCATTGCGGATTATTATACACATCTGTTTTCTTCTTCTAACCCATTAGATTTCTCAGAGTTAATAAATGTAGTG
The DNA here is from genome assembly GCA_030445155.1 of Quercus variabilis. NCBI lineage: Eukaryota > Viridiplantae > Streptophyta > Magnoliopsida > Fagales > Fagaceae > Quercus > Quercus variabilis. The sequence continues at coordinate 38,090,322 of CP129446.1, read as the reverse complement.
GAGCCTAAAGTTTCACATGAGATGAACAACATGTTGACTAGATAATTCAATGGTTCAGAGATGAAGACAACTTTGAATTAGATGTATCCCTTAAAATCACCAGGTCCAGATGGTATGCATCCCTTGTTCTTTCAACACTTTTGGCCAATTATTGGTAATGTGGTTACCAAAATAGTTCTTGACTTTCTTACTCAGGTATATCTCCTCCTAATTTCAATGATACTCACATTGTCTTATTTCCAAAAGTTAAGGAACCAAAAAAGAATTACTGATTACCGTCTTATTAGTCTTTGTAATGTGGTGTATAAACTTACTTCTAAGACTATTGCTAATAGACTTCAGAAAGTTTTACCATCCATTATTAGTAATACTCAAAGTGCTTTTGTATATGGTAGATTAATTACTGATAATGTGTTGGTTGCTTTTGAGACTATGCATCACATTAATCAGAAGAAAGCAAGTAAGAAGGGCGAGATGATATTTAAGCTTGATATGAGCAAAGCTTATGATAGAGTTGAATGGAGTTGCCTTGATAAAATTATGGAGAAATTGGGATTTGATGCTAAATGGAGAAGTCTTTTGTTGCAGTGCCTCTTTACAGTTACCTACTTCATTAGGATTAATGGGAAACCTCATGGCCACATTGTTCCTTCTCGGGGTTTACGCCAAGATGATCCGCTCTTTCCCTATCTTTTTCTTTTATGTGCTGAAGGGTTATCAGTTATGATAAAAAAGGCTGTCAATGAAGGTTCAATGGAGGGAGTGGGTGTTTGTAGAGGGGGGCCAAAGTTATCACATTTATTTTTTGCAGATAATAGTTTAATTTTCTGCAAAGCATCTTTGGAAGAATGTGATTCTCTACAACGGATCTTTTAAGTCTATAAGGCTTCTTCAGGTCAACAACTGAATAGAGCAAAGACATCATTTTTTTTTAGCTCTAACATAGATCTAGAAGTTAAGGAGGAAATTAAAAACAAGTCTGGGGCACAGGTAATTAGACAACATGAGAAATATCTTGGCTTACCATCTCTTGTGGGTAAAAACAAACGTTGTACTTTTAATGATATTAAGGAGAAAACTACTAAAAATTTGGAGGGATGGAAAGAAAAATTGTTATCAAAAGCCGAGAAGGAAATTTTGATTTCAGCTGTGGCTTAAGCAATCCCGACTTACTCTATGAGTTGTTATGAGATTTCGGATACTCTTTGTGATGGATTGACAAGTATGATCAAGAATTTTTGGTGGGGTAAAAAAGATAATGAAAGAAAGTTGGCTTGATTGAGTTGGGAGAAACTTTGTATGCCTAAATCTAAGGGTGGTATGGGTTTAAACAATTGAAACCTTTAATTTGGCTCTTCTTGCTAAACAGTTATGGAGGTTGTAGGTTGGTCAAAATTCATTGGTATATGAGGCGTTTAAAGCAAGATACTTCCCAAATTGTGATTTTGTTTATGCATCTATTGATAACAAGCCTTCCTATGTTTGGAGAAGTATGATGGCTGCCCAAAAAGTAGTTAAACAAGGGATGAGATGGCATGTGGGAAATGGATCTAATATTCAGTGTAGGAGGATAAGTGGGTACCAAATACTTCAACTTACAAGGTGGTTTCTCCAAGAATCGATGCCTTTACAAACCTTCACGTTTCTGAACTGATTGATACAACAAATATTTGTTGGAAGTTAGAGCTGCTTGATTAGGTTTTTTTGCCTTTTGAGGCTGAAGGTATTAAAAGTATTCCCTTGAGCTCACAACTGCCTGCTGATAAATTGATATGGGCAGAATCTTCTAATGGTTTTTTTAATGTCAAAAGTGCATACAAGGTAGCCTTGGAGTTAGGAATAACCTTATATTCGGGTTCAAGTTCAAATGATAGCAATTTGAGAAGATTTTGGAAACGGATTTGGAAAATTCAAGTACCTTATAAAGTTCATCATTTTGTATGGAGGCCATGTCGTGACATTGTACCTACCAAATACAATTTGAAGCGTAGACAGGTATTAATTGAAGATTTGTGTGCAAAATGCAACTTAGGCTCGAAAACAACAGGACATGTGTTTTGGTCTTGTCCGAGAGCCTAGAAAATTTGGACATGTTCTGGACTGTTTCAACTTGGCTTTAACGGTTTATTTCATACTTTCATGGACTTGCTTTGGAAATTGATGATGGTTGATGATTGGGATCAAGATAATATTGAATTAATGGTCACTGTTGCATGGAGCATCTAGTGTAATCGGAATGAAGTTCAAATTAAGGGAAAAAAGAAATCTGTACTGGAATTGGTGCATGGGGCGAGTGTTATTCTGCAGGAATACAAAGCTGCAATATCACCTCCTGATAAACCAGGACAGATGTTGATTGAAAGTTAATCTCCACCTAAAGGAAGTTTATACAAGATTAATGTTGATGGAGCAGTCTTTTCGGCATAGAAGGAAAGGAGGACACCTCCTGCAAAGCTGCAATATCACCTCCTGATAAACCAGGACAGATGTTGATTGAAAGTTAATCTCCACCTAAAGGAAGTTTATACAAGATTAATGTTGATGGAGCAGTCTTTTTGGCATAGAAGGAAAGGAGGACACCTCCTGCAAAGCTGCAATATCACCTCCTGATAAACCAGGACAGATGTTGATTGAAAGTTAATCTCCACCTAAAGGAAGTTTATACAAGATTAATGTTGATGGAGCAGTCTTTTCGGCATAGAAGGAAAGGAGGACACCTCCTGCAAAGCTGCAATATCACCTCCTGATAAACCAGGACAGATGTTGATTGAAAGTTAATCTCCACCTAAAGGAAGTTTATACAAGATTAATGTTGATGGAGCAGTCTTTTCGGCATAGAAGGAAACGAGAATTGGAGTTATTATTAGGGACGAAACTGGTTTGGTGGTGGCTGCGATGAGCAAGAAGGCAAAAGCTCCGCTTGGTTTTGTGGAAATTGAGGCAAAAGCTTTTGAAGTTGGGCTTCAGTTTGCAAAGGATGTGCAATTACATGAATTTATCTTAGAAGGAGACTCTCTAAATGTCTATCATGCTCTTGCTAGACTATCACCACCTCCTGCCACGGTAGCTCCTATTGTATATGGTATTTTAGACTCTTGTCAGGAGGTCCGGTATGTAAGGTTTTCTCATGTATGTAGGAAAGGAAATAGACCGGCTCATCTTTTAGCTAAATATGCCATTGTCATAGTTGATTATGTGGTTTGGATGGAAGAGAATCCTTATTTTGTGAAACAAGCTCTTTCTTGTGATGTATTATCTTTTGCTACTTAATAAAGTGTTAGTTTTCCTATAAAAAAGAAAAAGACAAAAACGTTTCTCTTTGGTTTTTTTTTTTTTTTTTTTTTTTTGGGTTTCCTTTCTTCTAAATTCTAATCTCAGGTTTTGTTTTTTGGTTTTTGTTTTATTTTTCAAATCTCTTCTTCTTTATTTTTGAATTATAAAAAAAAAAACATGTGATTTTTAATGTACTCCCTTTATTTTCATTTTAATGAATGTATTTTTTATGTTCAAAATAAAAATCATTATAAGTGTGGCTTAATTAAATAGAAGAGAGAAATATCTCTGAAAAATTATGACACTAATATAAAATAAAAATAAAAACGCGAAGCCTTGTGATGAGGCTAGATATTATTTAGGCGATCAGGTCCAACCATCAAAAATTAATCGTTGGCCACTCACACGGAGCAGCGTGTTTGAGAAAATAAAGTCGAAGCTGTGGTGGTATTGCATGTATGCTAATTGCTAATGCTAATGCCACTGCTACAAATTAGAAAATGGATTCAAGTCTGTTCCGATTATCAACTCCAACGTTTACGCTGCCAAGAGCAAGGCCCAGCCTTTCCTATAAAAGAATTCATTGTCAGAATCAGAGTCAGAGTGACAACGTGGCGTTCGACGAAGCGGCTTTCGAGGCCGAGAGACTCAGCCTTGATGCCAAGGCTCGTGAAACGATGATGGCTCAGTCTAGTAGTAGCAGTAGTAGTAGTAATGGTGGTGACCCGAAAGCTTGGAAATGGGTAATCCGAAAGAGAATTTGGGATACGATGGAAGCCCTCAATATTGCTCAGAATCCCAGACCTGTTCACCACCGGATTCCCAATTTCGTCGCTGCTTCAACTGCTGCCAAAAATGTCTAATTTTTTTTCCTAATAAATAAATAATGTCTATTCTTTATATATATATATATATATATATATTGATGATACGGTTGGTTTTGTTGGTGCAGTTAAGTAAGTTGAGGGAGTTTGGGGTTGCCAAATGTGTAAAGGTTAACCCGGATTCGCCTCAGAAACAAGTTAGATTTCTCACACTTTCTGGTTAGTTACAGTTGCTTGGTTTCCTTTTTTTGTTTGTTTGTTTGTTTTTATCTATCTTATATATGTTTTTGTTGGGGGTGGGGGTGGGGGTCCTTTGCTACTGCTATCTTGACATATATATTTTGAAGAACATTTTTTTTTTTTTTTTTTTTTTTGCCTTATTAGGCTGGCTTGATTTTGATAGCTTGGTTGAAATTGTATTTGTTCAGGAAAAGAATTTTTTTTTTTTTTTTTTTTAAAGATTTGTTTCGAGTGCTTATGGAGTTAGAGAAATAATTCTCAGCCAGGGACAACTTGCTACAACTTTTATGTGAAGCATCATACGGGGTGAGAAGAAGACACTATATTCATATGGAATGATAACTAACTGGTTTTCTAAACTAAAAGGACCATTTTGTGGGAGAGAATTTGGACTTGGAATGCAGCAGGATCTATAAAAAAAATTTGTTTTGATTCAAGTCAGCTGTTTGTAAGCTTAGTCGCATCAAGCTGACTATATCTCTAGCTTCCTTCAAAATCATGAAACTATACATGCACTCAGGTCTGGGAGGCTTTTATGGTTTTCTAAAGCTGTGCCTAAACGTGCTTTCATTTGTTGGCTTCCCATTAGAAATGGCCTGACAATTAGAGATAGACTTGCAAATTGAGCTTACAATGGAGACATGCGTGTTTTTTCTTTAGAAGTAGAATGGAGAGATATGTGATCGTTATTTTGAATGTGTGTTCACTAGAAGATTGTACGATGCTGTTTTCAACAAATGTTTGAATAGATGATCAATTCATGATTGGAATGCTAGGTAAATGGGGCAATTTCCGGTCTCAGAAGTTAAGGATTGAAATCTTTGGTTCTAAAGCTACCTTGGGCTGCAACTATCAACCATATATGGTGTGATAGAAATGCTAGAATCTATAATGGCAGATTCAAATTGGAGGAAGGGGTACTTTAATAATGTGAGATCACTGAGATGCAAGCTTATGACCTGTAAAAGGATTAAGAATATTATTCAGAATAGGTTGTTTGATGTAAGTGGCAAGTTCTTCTGTCTTTTTGGGGGGGAAAATGTCCTGGCACCCCTTGAACTTTATTTTAGCTAATTTAGAGGTTAAATAGGCCCCCTTAATTTTTTCTTTTGCCAATTTGGTACAAAAACTTTCATATTGTACCAGTAACAACATTTGTGTGTGTGTGTGTGTGTGGCCAATTTAACCTCTTTTGTACCAAATCAATAAAAAAGAATGAAAATGAAGGGGTCGTACTGCAACAACATAAATGTTTGTGGGACTTGTTGTTACAGTATCAAAGTTTATGTACTAAATTGGCTAAAATAAAAGTTAGGGGCTCTATTTTTAACCGTGCTAAAGTTTCTAAATTGGCTAAAATAAAAGTTCACAGGTGTAAGTGCAGCTACTCCCAAGTTTAGGGAGTGTCTAGGCATTTTACCCGTCTTTTTATAAAAGATGAAGTTTTTTTTTTTTTTTTTTAATTTTTTTGGGTAGTCTTCAGATGTTTCTGCTAGTGTTAAGTATTCTATTTTTTCTTGAATGAAATACTAATTCATCCAAAATAAAAGGACTGGTTTTACTAATAATTGAACTTGCATTTCTTTGAATTGACATACTGTTCTTCACATGAAGTTTAACCCTTTATCTTACATTTAATACCAGTAACAACGTAAACTTTTTCACATAAAAATCTTATTTGTCTTTAAGACCTTGTATCATGTGCAGGTGAAAAGAAGTTGTTAACTCCTCAGCCCCGATTAAGGACTGGGTTTTTCTCTGTTCTTGAATCCCATATGTTAACTCCTAGTGCCATCTATGAGGCTTGCACCTCTGTTGGGGTTGCCAAGTATGGCCGGTCTATTGGACTAGATGAAAAGATAAAGGTGGATCTAATTGTCATTGGCTCAGTTGCTGTTGACCCAAAGACAGGTGCTCGACTTGGCAAGGGTGAGGTAATAACAAACTACTTGTTGCTTTACAATTTGGCTCTTTTACTTTTACAAAGGGTGAAAAATGTAAGATTAAAACAAGGTTCTAGAATCTTAATGTTGCAAATCATGCATACCAGTTGTATGGTTGGCATGGAAGTTCCAAGGACACAGAGTTTGACATCCCTGTGCTCCTTTGTTGGGTGCTAATACAAAAATGTTCCTGGCTATGGGCTTGCTTCATTAAGTACTATTTTTCTCATCGTCTCATGATTTAGACTACCTTTACCAGACTATGTCTAATGCTAAAGATCACATTTACATGCTGATCCTTAGTCATTTTTCTTTTATATAGCTCAGACATGATTTGTAAAACCTTTCCGGCATTTATTTTCAATGGAGAAATGATTCCTGCATGTTTGGTGGATGCCTCTTCCTTTTGAGCTAATATAGTTTTATCATAGTTTTACTATATGAGTGAGCTAATATACTTTGAATAGGGTTAAGTTTTATTAACATCTGAAGTGGTGCTGAGTCATTTATGTAACTTAAAGAAGTTTTGATTCCAACTTTGACTTTGCTCACTGAAAATATAGTTGCATTACATAATTTGTGTAGGGATTTGCAGAACTTGAATATGGGATGCTGCGCTACATGGGAGCCATTGATGACTCAACACCAGTTGTAACATCTGGTAACTGTGGTTTCTTTGCTCCTACCTATTATCTTTTTCCTTTAGGGAGAGAGTAAATTGACTCCCATGTGTGTGTGCTTATTCCGTTTAGTGAGCTAGGGGAAACTCAAGATTTGCATTTTAAACTTGAATCTCTTCATTTCAGAATGTTGTTGAGCTCAACTTTCTAATAATATGACGTTGTGCCTTCTACATGCTCACTGTTTACCTCTAAGAGTATCAATTAACTATCAATGACCTAGGAAAATTTCATCATAAAGGTATGGTGGCATGTCTATACATGCGCCTCTTTTATAGGAAATACAAGTTCATTCCTTCTGCCCTATTTAACACTCTGTTATAATTATTTTTTAATTTTAGGCCTAGAGAGGAACATAATGGATCCATCACAAATGGAGAGGATTCTACATTTTTCTCTATCCTTTTCTTTACATTCAATAGGGTATTTCTGCCCTATTCTATCCCTAATGTTAATACTTTTAGAGGTTTTAGAAACTTACCTATTCTAAGTTTCAAATGTTGTGCTCCTTTGTCTGTTTGCCTCTGAAGTAATATGTGAACATCTGATGCAGTGCACGATTGTCAATTGGTAGATGATATTCCAGTTGAGAAACTGTTAATCCATGATGTGCCGGTAGACATCATATGCACTCCCACCCAGGTCATTTATACCAACACGTGTATTTCAAAGCCGCAAGGTTGGTGAAACTCTGTGATTCATTTCATTGTTTATTGTCACCCATGATGTGAAATCAACTTGTGATGGGGCAACCTGCCTTAGTGCCTTTTTATGATTGAAGATAGTATTACATAGACTTCACTTTTGTTGACTATAGGAATTTACTGGGACAAGTTGTCACCTGAGAAGCTGGGAAAAATTCGAATACTGAGAGAGCTGAAGAGCAGAATTGAACGAGAGACAGGGCAGAAACTTCCTTGTGGTCCTTCTGAGAAACTGCCACCCTCAGCTCCTCGGAGGCGCTAACTTATTTCACAATATAACTTGGGGATAAATGGAAGAATATAAAAAGAAAGAAAGCCAAATCAAATGCAACTTTTATTTATTTATTTATTTTAATATGAGAAATTATGACTTAATATCATAGACGTGAATGTGAGGAATGAGTGATCATTCATTATTCTAATTCAATTGTATATGCCCTTTATTCACTGGCCTACAAAGAAAAAAAGAAAAAGAAAAATGTCTATACATTTTGACGAATATATATTCTCTGAAGAGGATTTGGCTGGGAGTGGGAGATGTGCTCGTTGTACTTTTATGATGGGCTGCAGTACTGCTTCCTTTTATTTATTTTTAAATAAAGAGTAAGCGGCACTGCTCTTTTAGGTACGTAAAACTCTTATAACTATAGATGTAGTTGTAGTTATTTTTCAGTCCATTTGGAGGGCCATAGCATAAAAGGGTATAAGCCTTTACACAAAATTCGCTATAGAAGGGTTTGTTGAACCTTCGACATTGTGGTTAACAGCCACACAAAATTCGCTATGGGAAAGGCTACTCCACCAACTTTAAATCCAATCAGCGTAAAAATAGCTTCTAAAATAGTATGAAGTGTTTATATGATTTGACACCCCTTCACAAAGGTTACCAAATTAGTGATTCTAGAATCCGTTAACCTTGCTATCGGGTGTATTTAGTCTCTCAAAAAGAAAAAGAAAAGAAACAGTATGTATAATTCTTTGCAAATCAAATATCTGTCCCATTAAATAGGGACTGCCAAAATTGACCATGCAATTTTTATGGCATTAACTGCAAATCGTTCATAAAAAAAGAAAGACCGACCATAAATTAGGGACTTAAAGCTAGCTTGTGTACTATTACTTTCACTCTTTTATACTTTCATTTTTTGTTGGTAGAAAAAAAAATGATTAGAGGCAACCCGTGTGACTTTCTTACTTAAGTATTAACTATAATAGCATCTTAAATGCTCTTAGACTAAGATCCCACACCTTTCTCAAAAAAAAAAAATGACTAAGATCCCACACCATAGTCTTGGATGAGTTAGGTGAATTTCATCCCTTTCTTCAAATCTAGAGGGTTTATCCCCCAATCTGCGTAACATCTTGAAGTTGGCTTTTGTGCAAACATCCTACAAGATGGGAACCTATCCCACATTTAGTTTATAATGGTCCAATCACGTAACCGTGTTGCAGTAGCTCGAGCAACAATAGCATGACAATAACCCCAAAACGCTGAGGTCACAATCGATCTACTTGTTATGCTTATGCTCTAGGAGGTCATTTATCTTATGACGTGTAAATGCAAAGATCACAATCAGCTTCTTATGCTTATACTCTAGGAGGCCATTTATCTTATGGCATGTGTTCTTGGTTATGCTTATTTGCGATTTACAAATGAGAAAATCTAGGACTACATCCTTTTGAGCCACAATTTTGCCACAATGCTGATATCATTTATTCTATTTTTTATTCACACTCTCCACCGGATAGACCTCCTCTCTCTCTCTCTCTCTCTCTCTCTCTCTCATCGTTGCCATGTCGTTCTCGAATCGCTACAATAGTCATCTAATTGTTCCCAACAGATCCCGTTGTCGTCGTTCCTATCTCACACTCTCCCTCTTCCCTCCCCTTCCTTGTTATTTTTAGCCCAACCTCTAAGATTTGGGTTGTTGTGATGGTTGTCATGGCTAGGGTGGGTTGTTGGTGGCGGTGTTGATGGTTGTCAACATCAGTAGTCATCTATGTGGTTTGTTGTTGGGTCAACGGTGGGTTTGGTTTTGGATTTTAGTGGCAGCAGGGAATTTGGCCATGAGGAGTGATTTTTGGGGTTCAGTTTTTGTTGTTGGTGATAGCGTAGGTAAAAAAATAGATTATTTTAATGGGATGAATTGTAAAATAAAGAATGAGATATATGATGTATTATAAAACTAGTTATGTGAAATGAATAAAGCAACTTTTAGTTATCTAAAATACAGTGGCAATGGTGGTGGTGGTGGGTTTTATTTTTTTTTTTTTTTTTTTTTTTTTTTTTGCATATCAGATGTGAATGCTCTAAACTAGCACTTACAATTTTTTAGTCATCCCAACTTGTAGACGTGTACATACAAATTCTCATTTGCTAACCCACTCACTCATATGCGTGTGAGCATGCATGCATACTATAAGGGTATGAGCATGCATGCATATACTTTTTCTATTTTAGCTAACCATTTTCAAAACACCCCCATTTGATTCTCTATTTTATACCCTTTCATTAAAATATCAATAATTTCTTGAATTTTTTTTAATTGTTTCTCTCTCTTTATACACAAAAGTTTATTGGATTATGATCAAATTACATTTTTTTTTTTTATGTTCTTAACAATTTTATTATTCAATTTATAAACTGATATTTTATTCACAATTTTGAAATACAAAAAAAACCTGAAATTCAAGCATTTTAGAGATGAGATATTTATTGATTCTAATCATCTTGAAATTTTGAAAGAATTGAGAGTATAATGAAAAAAAAAAAAAAAAATGAAATCGAACAATGGATTTGTCAAAATTTGCATTCAATAAAAGAAAATATTGAGTGGTGTAATATTACTTAAAGTTACATTAGATGTAAAACCCTACCCAAGTTTATCTATACTATATACAATAATAGAAGCACTGTATTTAATGTTGCAGAAGTCCTATTGTGCCACATCATCAGCTACATCACTCATTTTTCCTAACAATATTTCCTTTTGTGTGATATTAAATATAATTAAATAATAATTCTTTGATAAGTATACATTAAGTATCTGTTTGGATACTGTGTGCGTCTACGTTTTCTTCTTTTTCTTTTTTTTTTTCTTTTTTAGAAGCGCGTTTCTATCTTTTCCAATAGATCTCATGCACTATTCATAGAACCCACAAATCTCTTTTTTTTCACTAAAACTTTCATTAAAAATGGGTCCTATAGCACTATTCACACGTTTAAAAAATATTTTACTACAGTGTTTTCAGTTTTTAGCAAAATAAGTGATATCCAAACACATCATAAATATAAAAAGCTAAAGTGGGAGCATTTGAAACCTAGATGTCTTTATTAGAAACACTACGAAGTGCCAATTAGTTGAATTACAACACTCTTGGCACATTTTTTTGTTTGTTTGATAATAAAATAGTTGCAATAGGGAGGGCGAATTTGAACCTTAGATATTTTGAATAAATAAATAATAATATCTTTAAAATATATAATAATAGAGATTTATTAGTCATTAATTTTGGTTTCTTGACTTTTCTTCTCTCACCATTTTTCTGACCCTCCTAATTATCCCTTACTTAACTCTTCTTATTCCCCATAATTCTTCACTTTAGGCTCCGCTTGGGAGGAGGGAATGGAATGGAATGGAAATGAATAAAAAGAATAATTTTAGAATATTCTTCCCTTCTCTTGTTTGGGAGTTTTAATGGAGGGAATTGAAAGTCCATTCCCTTGTTTGGGAGTTTAAGTGGGAGGGAATGGAATGGGTAGGAGGGAACACCCATTCCTTTCCATTCCCTTAAAATCTCAAATTTTCATTCCCCCTAAAATTGGGAGGAATGAGAGGGAATGGAATTAGATTTAATGATTTTTTTATTAAAACTCCTAAAATACCCCTATATATTCAATCCTTTATTTTAAAACAGGGGTTTAATAGTAATATTGTCATAAAATGATTCCATTCCATTCCCTCCATGTTGCTCCCAAACAGGATTACTTACATTTCATTAATTTTCATTCCTTTCCATTCCTTTATTTTAAAACATCCAAACAAGGTTACTTAATTCCATTCCATTCCATTCTTTTCCATTCCTTTCCCTTACTTAAATACATTTCATTCCATTTCATTCCTTTCTATTCCCTTATGATTATCTCATTCCATTCCATTCCATTCCCTTATGAACTCCCAAGCGGAGCCTTAGTGCTACAACTCTCCCATTCATTCCATGTCTTTACTACAACAAATAAGTTGATCTCTCTCTCTCTCTCTCTCTCTCTCTCTCTCTCTCTCTCTCTCTCTCTCTCTCTCTCTCTCTCTATATATATATATATATATTGATGAGGAATAAAAATAAACCATCATCCAAGAAGATTCGTCAAAAGAAGAAGGTGAAATCTCATCTAAAGGATCGTCCACATTATATAATGTTCAGCACTTAGTAATTTTTAACTACATCCGCAAGTTTTGGGATTTATCACACAAATCCACTACTTCGGAATGTGGAAATGAATTCCCCATAATTCACTCCCACTTACTCCTGAAATTCGCTCTCACTCACTCCACTAAGTCCACACATCTCCCATAAAAGAAGTGGCATCGAACAGGAGACCCACTCAAGACCCTTTATATAAAGGTCAAACTTCACCAAATCAAAGGTACAAGAAACATTTACTAACTCTTAAACTTTGAGAGTTTATGGATATCTTGAAGGAAATTCTGACTTCCTATCAAAGGGCACTTGACTGATACCACACCGGTGCACTCTGATAGTGTGTTCTTTCTCTTTCAAGCCTTCAAATTATACACAAAGTCTAAAGTATACAACTCATTGATTTCACACTTCATCATACACACACACACACACACACACACACATATACAAAGGTCAAACTGCACCAAATCAAAGGTACAAGAAACATTTACTAACTCTTAAACTTTAAGAGTCTATGGGTATCTTGAAGGAAATTCTGACTTCCCATCCGAGGGCCCTTAACTGGCAGTGGCGCCACACCAGTGCACCCTGATAGTGTATTCTTTCTCTTTCAGGCCTTCAAATTATACACAAAGTCCGAAGTATACAGCTCACTGATTTCACATTTCATATATATATATATATATATATAAAGTTTGGGCGACTATTTAGTTGTTTTGGAAGTGAGAATTTGGTTTATATGATAACACACTCGACTACGTATTTAATGTGTGACGTGTCTACCAACTATTTGAATGATTGATTATAAATTCTGTCTCATGACTTCGATATCATTTTGATTTTGGCTAGTTATAAATATTTGAGATACACTTTTTTTACCATTTTGGATATTAGAGAGAGAGAGAGAGAGAGAGAGAGAATTTCGATTTTGATGTGATTTATTTTTTTCCCTTTTTGGTTTTGAATTGTGTTTTTGTTGGGTTTTGGGTCCTAAAAGTGTTTGTTTCATTTTCTTTCTTTGATTTATAAATTTTGTAAGGAAAATGTTGTTTAGGGATGAATATTTTTTCTGTCTTACCTTTGAGTTCTTAAGCAAGCTTGTGTAGAGAAATTGTTTTATCTATAATGTGTATATGTGTATTAACTTTAAGAAAAACTTTTGTAGATTAGCGACTAGTTTATATAATACCTGCGCATTTCTTTTACAGAAGCAAGTGGTAAAAATACAACATCGTGCGATATATAGAAGAAGGCCAAGACCAAAAATACCACATACTAGCCAATGACCCTATCCCATGAATCCATGACCAAACATGATGTTGCCTTTCCGAGGGGTGTATTCTGTTAAAGTATTTTCTATAAGCAAGTAGTCCCTTATCATGAAAACCTGGAACAAACACCCATATTAACAATCATATTACCAAGGAGAATAATTTAATGTAAGAAACAAACAAACCAAGGACTTCATCAACAACATCGTCCTCCAAACCCAACAACAGATCAGGCAATTTCAGAATCACCTGTTCTTAATGCCTTCATATTATCGTGTCCAGATGCATATCATCACTTAGAGGAGCAATCCTTTCTGTAGGAGAAATCACCCGTGGCATTGTCATACCGACTGAAATTATGATCTCTGCATTTAGGGGGAAAAAGAAACCAATGAAGCAGTAAAATCATGAAATATTAACAATGAAAACCATTTGCCAGAAGTGACAACTGAAATAATAGACCTATGCAAAAATGCATTTAGGCATGAAAAAATGCATCATATCCCACAAGTACAGGGATCAATGTGAAATATTTTCAGCTATTTCAGACATTCATTAATAAATGCCATTGTTAATATCAAGTGGTTACTTTGTTAGTTGCTAGGGGCCATTGTCTGGGGCAATGGTAAAGATCTCAGGCTGACAAGTGCAAGTTCAAGGGGTTTTAGTCTTAAGAGTGACCAATTCTTGGAAAAATGTTTAAAGGGTAGGACAGTATCCAAGACACCCCTCCCAAGTCCCCACTTAAGTAGGACCAGTATTGCATAATGATTCTATGACCTACCTTTTTTGTCCCTACTTCTTCCCCAAATCAAAATTAGAATAAAATATATGACAGCTAATTTGTATCTTCATAAATGATTTCCTTGAATCCTTAAAATATCACTTGAGTGCTGGTCTGTAATTTTTTTCCCCTGAAATTTTGCTAATTTTTATCCCTGAAATCCAAAATATTTCTCGATTTAAATTTTGCAACTCCTCAGCATTCAACATTCCAGCCAAGATGTTAAAAGCATAATTTTCCATAATGCATAATGACACAAAAGACCATCCTGATGGCAACAATTTGTCACATTTTCTCATGTCCAATAAGAAAGAAAGCTATCCTTTATGTTGCAAAATATATAGTATACAGGGACACACCGCTATGAACATGAATACATAATCAGAATCCATGGTTGATGTGCAGAAAAGAGAAATCATACCTATGCATTCTCGAATAGACAAATTCGGCCGTATAATCTCTTCAGAATTGACCAGAAAAACATCACCAATATATAGATGATTTGTTGGGACATAGACACTGCATAACTCCACATCTCCTTCATCTCTCTGGAACCAACAATCAAAGATCAGATCCAATAGAATTGGGAATAACAAAAGCATCTCTAAATACTCAAAAGTTTTATATCCAAAGTGAGTTTTGACCATTGAATGCAAAAAAGTAGATAAATAATAAAATACTATGGCAATATAACGCCATTTTCTCTGATAAGCCTGGCAACAATACTTTGCCATCCTAATTAACAGGCTAGGTTTGAATAGTAGTACTAGCACAACTTTACTATGGCCAATGATACTAATTATCAACTCATTCATTGTTTCCACAATGAGGACCATCAAGACATGGCAAATTCTCCAAAACTGTTAAGCATGCATGAAAATTTCAAACAGGAGACAACTTTTTAATGGTATATTTCTTAGGAGTTTAAATTTACTTGTAAGTTTAGACATCATCCATTGCAAGCTGAATATAACAAAAATGTAAGCCCAAAATTCACTACCAATTGAACTATGACTTAGCAAATGGTCCACTGTTTCACAAAATAATCTGCATCTGCAATACTGATTTACCAAAGTGATACCTGTTTAAACTAGATTCTTCACTAAGACTGTTATCCAAATGAACTAAGCGACTCTCTTTGGTACCTTAGTGCACTAAAATATTGTTCCATGGAAATCTTGCATCATTGGAACTACTTAGAGCCTCATAATAGGACTTTACACCAATCTTACCATTACCTTTCGGTCTTCACTTCAATTGATCTTGGGAACCCACAGGAATAGTGAAATAAAAGTCATACTCAATGCACAAAACTCCCACTTTTATGGGGTCTAAAGACGTGATTGATAGACAGCCTTACCCCCATCCCTTTTGCTTTTTGGAAAAGGCTGATTCCCATACTCAACCCTGTGATCTTTCAAAAAGAAATCAATTGACTTCCAAATCATTAAAGCCACAAACACATTTGATATTCCATGATGGAGTCCCTCCAACCAATCGTTCCAAAGAATAATCTAATACATCTTTATCAACCACAAGTGAGTACAAATTTGGATACAACTCTTTCAGTGGAATATCACCACAACAAATATCATGCCAGAATCTAACCTTAGTTCCATCCTCAGCCACACAAATAATATAACATGCATAACTATCCCACCTACTCTTATACTCTTTTCACAAACCACACCTATGAGCAATTCTAACATTCTATGTAGTCCAATCCCCACACATCCCCAATTTTACACCAATCCATACCAAAAAATGGAATACGCAGTTGCTTGACAAAATCCAGTAAGAAAACACTGCCTCCTGACAAGACTCTCCATTTACTCTAGCTTTGGTAGACAGGCAGCATGTTGTGACCCCATTTTGAATTCTATCATTACTTCCCATCCTCAATTGGCCAATTCTATGCCGGTGGAGTAAAAAAATATAGTTACAAGTCGCGTATTGAGACCAATGAATCAATCCTTGACTTCAGACAGTCATGTGGTAACCTCATTGTGGCCTGTAATTTCTCACCGCAGTGGTCTCGCCTTATTAAGACAAAGGGGTAATGCCATACTCTCCATTTGGGCTTGACCCTCACCAACCCATATCTCCTCATCCTATGCCTCCTCTTCTGAGTTGCCCATTGGGTTGGGTTGGGTATTCGAAGATGAGCCTCTTTCCAAATGTATGTTAGGGGGATCCTTGGATTGGACTCAACTTTAATCACCCATTGGGCATCAGCCTTTTTATTAAAGTCACCCCAGAATAGTAGAACACCTCCATTTTACCTCCACCTTCTACCATGATTCACAATGTTTTAGAGAAGTTTTGGGATACTTTTATTGATGTGGTCTCCTATAAGTTTCCCTCATTGAATAAGTATTCACTGCCTTCTTCAATTGCAATTGTTGCAGAAAATTCTCCTTTTCCATATTGGGATTGGGAGAAAAATCCAAGCCAAGCCCTTCTTAGAAAGCACTCACTGAGACACGTACAGAATCTCAAATTTTTCTAGGGAGAACTAGTACTTGCCATCTAAGAATTGCATGATGGGTCTCATCGGAAATGTTTGATGCTTCTTAGGGCTTCTTTGGTGACCATGCATTAGCAATGCTAGATTCTCATACTGAGGCGCTTCAAGTTAGCGAATCACTGTAGTAGCGCCATAGCCCTATGTCCCAAAATGCTGAGCCAAGAATGCTCTGTTGATTCACAAAGAATCCATGTCCTAGGCGTATCAAAAAACATTCTTTCCGCTGAGCTTATATAGTAAATTAGAGTGGTTTCAATTCTACAAAAAAGTGCAGGACAGCCTGCTCTGCTGCTTCAGCTGCCTCCCCTTTAGCTTGTTCTCAAGCCTCTCTTGTCTTAATTTTCTTATCACCTCCATCACCCCAGTTCAAAGTTCTTACATCCTTGATTAGAAATCCTCTCCCCCATATAATTCTCAAAATGCCCCCCACTTGCCTGGAAAAATTGGGTTCAGATAGAAGACAGAGATTCCAACCAACCCCTAAACTTCATTCCTTCAGGAATACACACCACTCCTTTCCTAGGCCATTGTGGAATTCTAGCTCATCAAGAAATCCCCCATCTTATTCTAGCATTCTTGCATTGTATCAAGTGTATGACCCCATGCCCAAAAAGCAAAATAAATTTGTTTCATCTGCTTTGTCCACCATCCACCTTAGACCCTCAAATCCAATTCAAAAGATCCAACAATCCTATTGCCATATTTCTATCAAATACTATATGAATTTGCTCTACCACCAACGAACAAAGTTTGAGAATTTTCAAGTCTATTCTCAACAATGTCCATCCAACCTAATGCATGTCTCGAAGTTTTTTCATTGGTGATGGACTTTGTTGTTTTGGTGGTGGAATTGAGTTGGAAGGGGGAAGATGTGGAAGTGGAAACTGGTTACTGTAGCCAGGATGCACAAAATTCAAGTTAGGTGAAGTTGGTCGGGGTGGGTGAGGGCCTAATGTTTTGACAAAATCTGGTTGGTTATGCATGTGCCATTGCTGTGGTGGTGCAATAGATTGGTTTAAGTTGTAGGGAAGCCATGGTCTTGTGGTCCAATTGGCAGTGGATGGTGACTGATTTGGGGCAGTTGAAGATGTTGGGTTATTGGCAGAATATTGGTTATGCAAGCTTTGGAAGGTTTGGGGGTAGTGATTGTGGATTGAAATTAAGAGGTGGCGTGGAAGGATAGAAAACATCTTTGATGGAAAAAGAATGTACGAGTACATAAGTGGGGCCAAAAAAAGTGAAGTATTTGTGCAAGGATCCATCTTTTCCTCCCCTTAAAAGATGGTATGTTTCTACTTTTACAGAGTAGCCATCAATTTATTATTGAAAGGAAATCAGGCAATAGATCACTAGTGTCATGTCCAACTGCAACTGAAACCATGTCCTGAAGCAAGTAGTACATTGAAGTTGGACCCTTAAAGGTTTATTTCTTATATGTTATATGGGAACAAGGAAAAGCAGCCTGTGAGTCAGAAGATGGAAATCTCAACATAGATCAAAACAGACTAACATATATATATATACACATATAATAACAAGGTGGCTCTCGTAAAAACTTCGGAAAAACTATCTAGAAAACACATTACACAGCTTCTATTAGATTGGACGTGATGTATCTACCTGAAGAACTACAGAGGATGTGATAAAACCAATTGCATATTCACCAACACGAGGATGACGGATGATTGCAACCTCTTTAAAAGCTGTGGTATTTTGATCTGTAAAAGGACAATAATTTTTTACTCTATCAGCATACCATATTATAAATATGCACTGAATCAATTCCATGTAATGGATGCTAGTTGAAACAGCTGATGCACCACAGTGATAATTAAGAGAAATTCACTCATGAAATCATGATTCAACATGCAATGTATGTACAAAAATAACAAACTGGATCATAGCAAAACAAAGTCCAATATAACTAATAAATTAAAATCATTTGTTAAGCCCACTATGTATATCAACTTTTGAGAACTTACAAAACTGACTTATACATAAAACCCGACTGAAATATTTTATGTGAAATGTAACGCTCCTTCCCTATCTTCTGGAAAAACAAACACACAAGACTCCTGGTGCAAAAATCAGCCAAAGTTGAAAGCCTATAGAACTATTTAGATGAAGCAATCTACAAAAGATATTAAAGATAACTCAAAGACCATTGGCAATTCCACATTGCCTGCCAGCAATAGCTGATGATCTTGGTCAACATTATTTTTCTATTGGCTTTAGTAACAACACTTCATTCATGCTCTCTCCAAATAAACATAATTCTGAAAATTGTATAAACAGGATTAAAATTTTGACCTCACATTTAAGGGGAAGGGTATGCCACTTGCTTAGAAGACCATTGGTAATAAACTAATAATTCAGCAAAAAAGAGAAGCAATTGGCAATAGCTCTAGTCAAACTTCTACTAATCTTGTCATCAATGGGAACCATTAGCATCACAATTTTATGGCATTCGGAAGTATCTTTTTTTTAACCACAAAATTAATCAATGACCATACTTATTAGAAAAAGCTTAGAATCTATCTAAAGATGCATCTAAACACTTTTTTTTGATAGGTAATAGAACTTTTATTGAAAAAATGAACATCATGTTCATGATGATGAACACTCTGGACATGAAGAAACATAAAACTCGAGCTAGAGCTAACAGCTAACAAATTGTAGAAAGCAGGAATTGAAATACATTGTGTAAGACCCAAATACGAGCCCACTGAAATAATGTACCAAAAAGAAGATGTTTTAACCGATCTAAAGATCGCTCATTATCTTCAAAGATTCAGTTATTTCCTTCCTGCCAAACTAACCACAGTAGACAACCTGGTATCATATTCTAGATAGCTGACTGATGCTTCCCAAACCAATTCTCCCAAGCAAAAAGAAGAGATATAACTGTCTTCAGCATTACCCAATGTACTCCAAACACATGAAAAACTTCACACCATAGAGCATAAGCCAACTTACAATGAAGTAAGAGATGGTCAATAGATTCCCCATCACAATGACACATGCAACACCAATTAACAAGGGATTGACCTCTCTTAACAAGATTATCAATAGTAAGTATCCCATCCTTGGCTGCTCTCCATAAAAAGAATGACACCATTTTCGGTACCTTTACATACCAAATGCTCTTCCAAGGAAAAATAACAATTAAATCACCAAACAACAAATTATAAAAGGAGCGCACATCAAACACACCATTCAAAGTCAACTTCCAAGATAGCTTATCCTCCCCCCCACCTCTCGACATACAGGAGTAAAGAAGCTCAAAAAGAGAATCAACAACCTCCAACTCCCAATCATGAGGAGCTCTCCAAAATTGTAGATTCCAACTCCTTTCTCCTCCTTCGGATGCAAAAACAATTACGTCAGAAATCCAAGCTTCTTTGGACTGAGAACAAGCATACTGATCTGGAAAATGACTCTTTAGAGGTATATGTCCACTCCATGGGTCATGCCAGAAACGAATACGGTGGCCCTCCCCTACAACATACACTATCTATCCAAAAAACCTCTTTGCAATTGTGCTAATACCCTTGCACATCCCACGCCCATGTGATCCTCTTACACCTCTAGCACACCAACCTCCTCTAGCCACTTCATATTTTGTTGCTATAACTTGATGCCATAAACGGCTACTTTCCTTCCCAAAGCACCACAACCACTTTGCAAGTAAACCTTGGTTAAACAACCCAATCCATTAGGATCCCCAACCAACCTACCTCCATTGGCTAACAAACGTCTTCCTAAGCCACTAAAGGATATTTAAAAACCTCAAAAGCCCCCCAAAAAAATTCCTTTGAATCCTTCCTAGTCTAACTGCCACAGCTTGAGGAATAGTGAACAAAGATAGAAAATAGGTAGGAAGGCTCGATAAAGTACTTTTTAAAAGAGTGAGTCTACCACCCTTTGACAAATAAAGACGTTTCCAACCAGACAATCTCCTCTCCATCTTTTCTATAATAGGATTCCAAATCTGTGAATCCTTATAATGGGCTCCAAGAGGCATACCCAAGTAAATCATAGGCAAGCTATCCAACTTACAACATAAAACACAAGCCATAGCATTCAGATTCTTTACCTCACCTACTGGAACAATCTCACCCTTCCAACATTGACTTTCAAGCCCGTAATAGCTTCAAAGAAAATCAATACCATCGGTATGTATAAAAGTTGTTCCCTTGAAGCATCACAAAATAAGATAGTATCATCAGTAAAAAGAATGTGAGAAATATTTATACCCCCTTGCACTCATCCCACTTGAAAACCACTTGAAAACCAGCCTCTTCCGTTCTCTTCAACAACCTACTCAGCACCTCCATAACCAAAAGGAATAAGAATGGAGACAAGGGATCCCCTTGATAGGGACCACGAGAACTACCAAAAAAGCTAGCAAGGCAACCATTAACAAGAAATGAAAACCGAACTGTAATAAAACATGCTTTCATCCATCTCCCCCACTTTGCCCCAAAACCCATCCTCTCCATAAGGATAAAATAAGGTATTTCAGTTCACATGATCATAAGCCTTCTTAATATCCAACTTAACAATCACACTGGGAACACTACTCTTCAATTTGCTATCTAAGCATTCATTTGCAATCAAAACTGAATCAAGAATCTATCTTCCTCCAACAAAAGAATTCTAAGAATCAAAAATGAGTTTATCTAGAACACTTCTAAGGCTATGTGCCAACAACTTAGACAAAAGTTTATATAGACTACCCACAAGAGTAATAGGGCATAAGTCTTTAATATTGATAGCATTAGTCTTCTTGGGAATCAAACTTAGAAAAGTGACATTAAGAGATTTTTCAAAAACACACTGACTATGGAAATCTGAAAAAAAAAAAAAAAAAAAAAAAAAAAAAAAACCATGGATGTCCCCTTCTAGCACAATCCAACATTTTTGAAAAAATGCCGTAGTAAATCCACCAAGATCAGGGGCCTTGTCACCTTCAACCTCCTTAAGAGACTCAAGAATCTCCTCCTCTAAAAAAAGAGTCTCAATCTCATATGAACTAGCAAAATATAAGCCATCAATAGTAGGCCTCCAAGATTCCGGCCCCTGATACAACTTCTTATAAAAATCCACCACCTAATTAGGGATATCTTTATCACCCTCATAAAGAGTGCCCTCGACCTCCACACCCCTAATATGATTAGTTCATCTATGAGAATTTGCAAGTCTATGAAAAAAACGAGTATTATTATCCCCTTCTTTAATGAATAGAGCCTTAGACGACACCAAAAAATCAATATCAGATTTAATCACAACCCTTCTATCTCTGTCCTCCTGGCTCAAAAGCTGCATCCCTTCTTCCACATCAAGATCTAAAAGCTCAATCAACATGCATTTTTTTCCTAAAAGACACATCCCCAAAAACATGCTTGTTCCAATATTTCAAATCCCCTTTCAAAGCCTTCAACTTACAAGCTAAGACATAACTAGGGGGCCCCATAAAGTGATAACTATTCCACCAAAGACAAATCATCTCCACAAAACCCTCCACTTTTAGCCACATTTTCAAATTTAAAGGAACTTTTATCCATTGCTTCCAAAAGAAGAGGGCAATGGTCTAATGCCACCCAAGGGGAGTATCTTTGGGTCAAATCTAAGAAATGCTCCGCCCAGCCCACTGACACCAACACTCCATCAATTTTGGACATGGAAGGATTGTCAGAATCATGAAATCAAGTATACTCACCTCCCACCAAAGGCAAATCCACCATAAGATGCTTCTCAATAAAATCCAAAAATTTAAACATGGCTGGGCTAAACGAAGTACACCTAAGTCTCTCTGTCAAATACCTGATAATATTAAAGTGACCAAACAAACATCAAGCCAAAGTCCACTGTGATCTCATACTATATGTAAAGCTGTGATTTACAACTATGTTTTATGTCATCTTTAATTTCGTGTCAAATTTAATTGTAATTTTGTTCAATCATTTCCTTATATTTTTGTGTATTTAATGTAAGGGTTGTATGTGAAAGTTTGGTAAAGATTCTGTGAAGATGATGATTTCACGACTAGCTCGTGACTAGCTCGTGAGTATTGACCCGCGAAACAGGCTACGTGAGAAGCACATGCTGAAATTTGAAGAGTCTTTGACAAATTAGATTTCGCAAGTCATTCGCAACTTAGGCCAAGTTGCAAGTGACCCGCGAAACTCTCTGCTTGATTACTTTTGAGTGTGCCTTTTCTCATACCTTTACTGACACTATATAAACTTTCATTACCCACGAAATGTAAGAAGAACAAGGAGTATTGAGAAGAAACTTTTGAGAGAGAAAACCCTAGCCAAACACTTGAGAGTTAGAGATTGTTTACCCACAATCCTCTTCATCATTTCTCTAGAGTTTCCATTTACTCCTACCTCTCCATCTACACATTCTTGAAGGGTTCTTAGCTCAAACACTTACCTCACCCATTCTGAGTGTTGAGAGAAGTTTTGGTACTTATGGGAAGCATTGGAAGAAGCTATTGAGTAGCAGATACAATCAGGCGGAATTACGAGATTCGGATAACTAATGAAAACAAGACTCCGAGAAGTCTATTTGTAGCTAGAGCTTGGAGGGATCAAGTACATTGGGTAGATTAGGCTTGGAAGGTCTTTTTGATATTTGTGTACTCCAACTTATTCACTGGTAGATCGATTTTGGCTTGGAGGGCCGCGAAGAGGTTTTTCGCCAAGTACTTCGATCTCCTTTTCAATAATACGTCTCGGTGTTATCTTGTATTTGCATCTCTCTTCCCTACTCTTTAAGCTTTACATTTATCACTTATTGTACTTGCTTATGCATTAGAGTAGTGCTCCGGTTTATTACGCATCTTTTACTCTTATTCTACACTTAGTTAAGTTAAAGTAAAAGTAATTAAACCGTAATTTAAAATTGGGGGTCTAAACAAACATTAGTGTTTCTACACTAATTGAGCTTTCACTATCAAACTCCGCCCACATCTCCGCCCACATCGGATCCCTAAGGCTATCATCTTTCGGTCCATACACCCCTGAACAGACCCATTCAAAGCCATCTACCACACCCTTTAACAAAACATAAATCAAAGAACTACCAACCACACATTCAACTTTCTCAAAAACCCTTTGTCCCACATTAACAGTATCCCCCCAACTGTGTGAATGGCATCGAAAACTATCTAGTCAATATAAGGGCTGCCCCATAGACTTTTGACAATGGTAGAACTAGTATTGTCTAGTTTGGTTTCTTGGAGACAAACATCACATTTCCACTCCTTAATTAAATTCCTTACAGCATCCCTCTTATAAGGATTATTCAAACCCCTCACATTCCATGACAAAAGTTTCATAGTTATGAACAAACAGCTACTCCCAGTCCAGAGGATTTCACACTACCTCTGGTATTCCAAACAGAATGTCCATCGTAATCAATAGTGAAAACCAAATTTCTCAATTCCCGCATCCCTTTTTTATTTGAATTACCTACCCCCTGGGTGCTGACAGCGGCAACTTGTTTTTCCCAAACCCTCTCAAGTTTTTGGGAGAAAGCAATGTATCGACTCTCACAGCAAGCAATAGGAAACCCCACATATGAACCAAAACCTTTGATCATCGTTCTCACCCATTCTGAAGGCTCCAAATCATCCTTTGAAGAAAACCCATCAATAACACTCACCTCAGTACCAAAATCTAAACCTCCATTAGGATACCACAAAGCCAAAGGTTCAATAGCCAAAGAGCAAGTTTCCTAACCCTTCTTTATCAACAAAGGATCTTCCCAAAACTGCCTAGGTGCAACGGCATCGTTTGAGTCATAACCCAACTCAGATAGAAGAGAGAAGTGATTTAGACCCAACGATTGTTGTCGCCGGAGCATTTCAACTAACTCCAAGACCGAAAAAGACATTGGAAGACCCATAACAAGTGGAACGACCACAAAACCACCATCGGAACGCAGATCAGCCTTGGAAGTCAAACCCACACCAGCATCGAGGCTCGGAATCACTTCTGACTGCTTCTCTGCTTCGTGGAAGCCCAAATCAGTTAAACCAACAAAATTAGCCTCAGAAATAAGACCCACACCAATGCCGGTGCTCAGAAGCACAAACTCCAGCCTCGCGTTGCTGTCGTCGACGCCTGATCCTTCCCCAACTTCCCAACAGCTTGGCCAAGCTATCAAACCCACACACCCTTCACACGAGAGGCACATCGTGTCCTCTGTAATGGTTGGTTTGCTGCTTCATTGAGGACCCAGACTCACAAAAGGTTTCAGGTTGGGCCTTATGAGGCACCATTGTGATACACAGAGATTTCCACAAACAAAGAGCCCAAATTTGATCGACTGGTTGTCTGCAAGATTTTTGAATTCTCCTGCATTCTTTCGAAAAAGTGTTGTTTGCTAAAATTCCAAAGAGGTAATTCTGCTAAACAAGCAATGATCCAATCCAAACCCAACCTTCCCACCCGAATAGAGCCATGATACTTACTCCGACATCCATGAATAACGTAGGAATCTATTCTGCCACCAACAAAAACTAAAGAAAAAACCTTAGAATCGATACAAAAGAAGTCTGAATTCCTCTCTATCAACCTAGATTGAGGGCTAGGCTCGGGTTGAAAAGATGGAGGAGAGGGAAGCTGTTTTAAGTTATTTTGTGGGGGAGGCCTATTATGTGGAACTTTGGGTGGGGGAAGCTTGCTAAGTGGTGGAGAAGGAGCTGTGTATAGCGGTATTGAAACCGGAGCAGGATGGGATTGTTGGAGAACCTGACCAAAATGATTAGGCCAGTAGAAAGGTTGTGGTAAAAAGGCATGATGTGGGAAGAAGGGTGGTTGTGTTGGGTATGGTAGAAAGTGGGAGGGACCAAAGGGTAAAGGGGGTGGAAAGGAATGGAAAGGCGGAGGTGGTGGTGGGGGTTGTGTATGTGGTGGTGGATAATGTTGTGTATACGGTGGTGTTGGTATATTTGGGGGGGGGGGGGGGGGGGGGGGGGGGGGGGGTGTGGTTGTGGGGCAGGGGGGGTGTTGTGGGGAGCACTCATCTCATACACACTTATCTATATCCGATAAATATGGCTTTTTAGCCTATAGAATTAGCATTTTTGGACAAGCTTTAAGACCATAAGTAACACATGAAAGTAAGATCAGACACAATAAACCTTCACCACCCCCACTCCCCCTATGGGACTCCCCAGGCTGGAAGTCCTTGTTCAAAAGTGGCTGGGGGAAAATAACAAAATATTGAAAAATAACTAAAAACCTAAATTCTGAGTGCAATCTTGAGAAAGTAAAGTGTACAATCTCTATCATGATAGTAATTTGGGATGTGTAAGTCATTGAACCTGTGGTAACCCTAATAATATATAGTGTATAGATTCTAAATTCCAACAAGATATTAATATCAGGGTAATAATGGATCTTTAAGACCAAAAATGACTGTATTACCTGGAGAAATAGCAGTACTAATCTGTTTGGAGGCCGAGTAAATGTGCTTAACAAAGGGCATTCTTTTTATAAACCATTCTCCAATCCAAAAAACAGTGGCACCCACCCATGATGAAGCAAACATACCAATAAAGAATACGAAAATTAGTGATGTAATAAATCCAAGGCCTGCAAGAACAAGAAGTATTCAATGATGATTCCCATACAGTGAGATATTAGACTTGTTTAAGCATCAAGCTAATCAATATCAATTAAATGAAAACAAAGAGTATTACATCACATAATGAAGCAGAAAGGAAACAACTTACACCAAGTTCATAAGATTTAGAGCAATCTTTCCTGGTATAGGGCTTGATAGAGTATCAAGTGGAAATAAGACCTCCCCGGCAGAGGAAGAGAACATAACGTTACAGAATGACTAGTAACTTTCTTTTACAAATCAGCATAGACTCATCAAGAGCAAAATAAAGTACCTGTCACTACTACCTATGATGACCTCTAGGTATTTCTTAGAAAACTACTAAAGAGACACTATCAGAATACTGTTGCACTAGAAATAAAACCCACCAAGAAGGAAAAAAATTGACACTTGAACTCATAAAAATGACAACACACCCTGTATTCATAGTTCTAGCTGTGACATTGAAGATGCCACATTTTATTGACTAGTAGAACACATTAACCAATGAAGAGAAAATAAGGCAATGAAATTTTCCCGGATGCAGGTGGGTTTGAGTAAGGGAATCAGCCTCTCCAATAATTGCGGATAAGGCTGCCTACCAACCACCTCTCCTAGACCTCGCAAAAACAGTAGTCTTTTGCACTTAGTACAACCTTTTAAATAAAGATTTCATATGCCCAAAAATGCAATGAGTACATCTTCCACATCATCATAGAGTCAAATACCTTCTTTTTTTTTTTTTTTATGACGCGGAACCTCACAGAGACAGGACCTTTTGGACCCACCCCTGGGGAGTAAACCACGAATACACAACCCCACCTGCCAGAATAGCAGATTCAATTACTTGAAAACATTAATACATCCAATAACCTAACTCTCTGAAATGAAATATGTAACTGGTTTGGTAAAATATGGCACTAACATTATTCAAATCAAAACTGCAGATCTAAGGGCAAAAAAACAGAGGGAGTTGAGGGGATGAACTGAAAGTGTAACAAAAATTGAAACTTGGATTTAAGATATAGACTAGGACAATAAAGAGTAGGAATTATTTTGATAAAAGTGATCATGTTATTAATTATAGGAAGACCTTTTGTTTAAAACCATAAGAAACTTAAGATATATTTCAAAAAATTTCACCCATATGAAAATATTTTGCAATTTCTTATGAATTTCTCAATTTATTTCAATGTAAATTTGAAATATTTCTTTTCTGGAAGAGGTTAATTGTCAAACAGGGTTGAACATTTTTCATCAATATAAATCAATCAACTAGTCTATCACAACAGCCAAATACCATTAAACATATTGCAAGTCTGATGCCTACTGTTTAAGAATAATCAAGGAGTACCCTGTAGGTTTTAGTTACCTCAATTGGTAAAGTCTCACTCTCTTGTTATCGAATAAGGTAAATAGGTTTGAATTCCACCACCAAAAAGAAACCACTTGGAGTTTTGCCCTACTGGTGAATAACTTAATAATTGTAATTTGCCAAACACTAAAAAACCTATCAATTAAAGCTCTTTATTACTAAAACTCTAAAGCTAAGGAGTTACTTCTATAGAAATCCCAAACGGGCACTAAATCATTCTATATACCTTTTTATCCATGACAAGAATTGATACTAGAAAAGGGGGTGGAAGAAAAACAAGAAATTGAACCCACACACAAGAAGCTCACCACCTAGGGAAAATCCAATGGGATACGGAAATTTCACCACCCAAAGGAAATCACAAAGGATATAGGGCTGTATACACTCACCACTAATAAAACCAAAGAGAGACAGAGTATAACACTAGTATTTCTGAATAATAATCACTTTCTCTAATTCCCATTCCAATTACATTAACATATATATAAAATAAGAATGAAAATAAATGATATGGTATTTCCCACAATCAGCATATTTCAAGACTGAGTAAATAAACGCAATAGGGTCATCAAGATTGACCAATTAAGTGTTGTAGGACCAGCCTTAATGGGCTTTGACTAGTAGGACCAGCTATGGATAATTGGGGTAGATTTGGGCCTCCAAGTCCAAACCGAGATTCCTCTATTGAGGCTTGTAAGACAACAAGGGTTGTTGGGTCTGTTGGCTCTTTATTGGACACTCTCGTGTCAACAATTGGATATCAACTTTGACTAGTAAGAGACTTCCAAAAAAAAAATGCAGCATTTTCTATTATTCAAAGGAATGCTGAGGGCTGATCATATGCGTGTCATAAACAAATTCAGTCTCCAACACCAAATTTTTTTTTCCCTCTGGAAAATGTCCAGATAAAAGCAGACAACAATTCAACAACAATAAGGATTCACCGTCAAAGCCCCAAACACAAGAAACAATTATTGAATTGGGGCTTTAAACTCTTACCAAATAAGTCAATGCCAAGCCTGGCATATATTGGACTGAAGAAACCATCAACAAACTGAATGAACCACCATGTGATGAAGAATGTAACAGCAACAGGAAAGAGAACCACACTACAAGTTCACCATTCAAACCCAAAGTTTGTTCAGAAAGATTAACAATATATATACTAATATATATATTTTTAAAATGAAAACAGAAAGGTTCACGAAAGATTGGAGGGATCCCTTATTATGCTTATTACCATCCAGTTATAAACTTCTGTGAGACCCAACTCTGGAGAACAGCATAGCAAGCCTGACAAAATGCAGGAGTCAATGCTGTCAGGCATTAAAGTTTCATGTACTATATATTAACACAGGGCATTAATGGATACTAGTTCAGCTCTGTTCATCACAGAAACTCCAAAGCTTGGAGTGTGGTTCCTTTGTGTCTATTGTAGAAACTTAAGAGTGTGCGAAATACTAGAATCAAACAATCCATCTAAGATGCTCTATTAGAAATTCTTGGACTCGAGAATGTGAGTCAAGATTGGAACTGCAGTAATGCAAGTTAAGTTTTATATAAATCGTGCGCTATTTGAATTGAGTCAAATAATTGCATGTGCATGGTGGAGCTATGGAGTCCATTTTTAAAATATGAAAAGATTTTAACATATAATAATACAATGAACATAAATCATTAAAGTGTAAAATGGAATGCACTATAACACATATTAAAGTTTTCTAATTTCACTTTAATCTTTAAAAAATTGTTAGATCTCAAATACACCATATTATATAACAAAATCTTCCCAAAACAGTTACAAGAATTTGATATAAAAAATTTAGAGTACATAGTACATACCAAAGAAACTAGGTGTTAAATTTTGGTTTTCTAAATTCCAAATCGTTTGGAAATTTGAATTTCTCCTAGATATTGTAAGATTTCAATGTGGCAAAAGTTCTATCTTGGTCTCCACTACCAATCCTATTAGGTTTCTCTTTTTTCTAGATACCCCAAAATAAAACTTACGAGTTTGAAACCAAAAAAAAATAAGGGGGCCACTCTTTGTAACATTATGCAAATCTATCTTTTACTTACGCCACAGACAGTCCTTCTTAAGTCAACCGTTTAATTGAAAATAAAATTATACTATACATACATAGAGTCTCATACAAATTTGTAACTTGTTCAACCATATTTATTTAGACATCCTTAAAACCATAATTGCAAAAAAAAAAAAAAAAATTTAAACTACTTCAAAATTGAGTTTAAAACCAGATTGAACTAGGTTTTTTTTTAATAAAATTAAAATTAAAAAAAAAAAAAAAAAAAATGACGTTTGGGAGTCTGCTGCTACCTTACTAGGTGTGTAAGTTGTAAAATGCTAAAAAGTTTCCGAAGCAAGAAGAAGTAATGAAATTATAGGATAATGAAGAGAACACAAGTGTCATTGAACATAATTAAAAGGTAGCGCAGCAGCAGCAGCAGGAGTAGTAGTAGTAGCAGCAGGTGTATTATGTTATGAATTGAAGGCAGGCAAAGGGTGCAGAGTGTGACTGACCTTGCGAGTGGAGGAAGAGGAATTTGGGGAGTTTGGAGGAGACTTTGCTGCGACGACGTCGTTCAGCCGACACGACGTCGATGTCGATGCCATTGAGTTCAAAGAGAATCAAAAAAAAAAGAGCGGATTTGATCTTATCTTATCTAACTGAACTGTACTCTGTACCCAATCCAAGTCACTCGCTCTACAACTCCAACTCTAACAATACTACAAACTTCAAAGTCAAAAAATAAAATAAAAATCTCCCCCTCTAAATTTCTTTAAATTTCATATTAGTTTTTTAATTTTGCTTTTCTTCGTTTCAAACGTCTAACTTTAAGGTTTATTTAACTAAGACTTTTCCATCAATTTTTATTAAATGTTATGATTAATTTTTTAATTTTATAAATTTTTCTTCAAATTTTTAAATTAGAAAATTTTAATTAATGATTGAAAAATATGTTCTATATTTTAAAAAAAAAAATTTAACAAAAGTTAACAAAAATACCTTAATCGGATAAATCTAAAACTTAGTCAACTGAAATAATAAAAGCAAAATGAGAGGATTAAAATGAAATCTTTAAAAAAAATTAGAGAATTAATTTTACATTTTAAACTAAATAAAATGTTAAAAACACGTAAAGCAACTAACTTATCATCATTGAGGCTGTTTTTTTAGGTAGGCCCAAAATTGTTTGAAGCACAACCCATAACTCTATTCCAACTTCCAAGAGCACCTTTTTGAAAACTAAAATGGGACACTGCCTGCAAAAATTACTCAAAACCAACAAAAATAGAAAACATCGTCCGGCTGTTAAGCAAACAATATTATTATTGGGGGGAAAGAAGAGAACTTAACTTATGGGTCCAAGTGGGAAAGAGATTTGGTGTTGTGGATCAAATTGCTAACTTCTTTTGATTTCTCTTAGTTGAACTTGATGATCTTTAATCGGCCATCGACCTCACTTTTTACATTTTGGTATCATTTGGAAAGTCAATAGTTTATTTTTGCCTTTTGTCTATTTACTTTTTTAATTACATTTTTTAACAAACTTTTTATCATTTCTCTAATTTTATTTCTTTATTCTTCTTTTATTCATTCCTAATAATTATATATTTTAAATCCTCCAACATTAACATTTTTCAAGGTTCATATTGTATTTTTCAAATAGACATGCATTTTTAGTATAACTTTTAATTCAAAATTTATCAAATTTATGATAATTTTAGTGCAAGTCCTATAAAAATTCTATGTAATTTGAAATTTATCAATTCTTTTTTTTTTAGATTATTTTTATTATATATTAATTTATAATTATCCCTTTCTATTTTTTATCAAAAAAATTTTAGAAAAATACCTTCTTCTTTTCTTTTTCTTTTTTTTTTATGGGAACCTATTGTAGAAGTGAAAATTTTCAACTAATCACAAGTTGGCTTGTGTGACTTAGTGGGTCCCATTTTTATTATTCAGAGAGCAATGGAAATTTATCAAGTCATTCTGAAAACCTAATAACCAATCACACATCAACACGTGTTGATATTTTAATTTTAAATGACGTAAGTAGTCTAACTAAAAATTGACATGTGTTATTTAAAATTAAGACACTTTGGCTAGAAGTCCTCCTCAATCTATGAAAGACATAAAGTCTTTCCATTTAAATCATGACACGTGTCATCCATGAGAATCAATCATGTGTCTTCAAACCTTCTCAATACTCTTATCAATAGAGGTCCTCCTTAGTCTTATGAAAACACATTCAAAAGCCTCGAAACTCTCCTAAAATAAAACTCTAAAGCCTCCAAGAACTTTCACTTTCAAATACAAAGAGCATTCGAAGTGAAATAATTCAAATCGTCCTCCTAGATCTCAACATTCACTAGAATCAATCTTAAAGCCTTTAGAAACTCTGAGAAACTACAAATTAGTAAACCTCTACGGATTCAAGCCTCCTAAGTACCAAAGAACTTCCACTACAAATTTTTGAAGATGAAGAACATTCATCCAAATCATTCTTCCAAGTCTTAGAAATCTATTGGGATCAAGTTCTAAAACCTCCAGAAACTTTAAAGACTTTAATGTGTCAAAATTTCATTGGATTCAAGCCTTTAAAGTCCCAAAAAATTTCAACCACAAATCTTTGAACACAAAGAACATTCAAAGAATACGAAGAACGAAGAATTTCTAATAAGTGCATGGTCAAAAATTCATTGTAATTCTATTACAAAGATCTTCAATCCATCTTCCAACCAAGGTGGAGGCATTTGTGTGCGAATCAAAATTGCATTGGCATAACATTTGAATCAAAGACATTTCAAGGAGATTGAATCAGAGGATTATTTTGTTGTAATAGAATTTAATTGCAAAGAATTGTGCCCACAAATTTATCGATACAAAAATACATTTGTGAGACATTTTCAATTGTTTGATTTCCAAACTTGGGTCAGATCGACTTCTGTCTTTTTTCTTCTTCTTTTTTTGGTTCTTTTTTTCTTGTTGTGGGTGAGCCAAATACAAACACTATACTAGATTATAATGGCTAAGTAGTTGACTCGCACAATTAATTTATAAGAACTATGAGGTAGAATTTTCACAATGAAACATCTAAACAACCGATTGGAAAGAAACAGGGAACAATAAGACTATTGATTGATATATAAACTACTTTCTTGAGGTACGAAGAGTTGGAAAGAAATCTAAAAAACTCTTATATGTATTCAACTATTACAATTTTCTCTCTCTCGTTTTTCCTTAAGCTTTTTCTCCTAATCATTCTGAAACCCCTTTTGTTGCACCCTCCCCCTCTTTTATAAACATTTTTCCCTCCCTTATCTCCCCAGCTAGCCTACTTCCAGCTGTGTTTCAGGATTCTTGTTACTTTTAGGGGTTTGTACATTGTTCAGGCTAGTCTATCTGCATTTTATGTGGAAGCTTTTAGGCAGAGAACATCTCATTAATGCAAAGGTGATTGCCTCTGTGATCCTTGACCTTTCAGGATGTTTCCAGAAGCAAGTCTGGCAATGATAGCATCTCAGACCAAAAAGAGAGTTGGTTACTTGTGGTCCCTTACGTATTCGCCGTAGGATAAGTCGTGCTTATTACCTCGGATAAGAGTCTCAATAATGGTGGCTAACTCAGATCTCCACGAGACCTATTTCGAGGAGTTGCCTTTTATTCCTCGGGCATCCTTACTTTATCCACATTTTTGGGCCTAACCCATCTCGTAAAGTATGATCTCTTGGGCCTTTGGGCCTTAGCTCGAAATCAAGTTCATCCCCCCACACTTGTTATTATTCAACTTTGTTGTTCCAATTTGATTACTTTTATGAGAACTAAATTGTGTTTTATGTTTTGATTGTGTGTCTCCATTTAGAGACATTTGAGAAAGAGAAATGAATTCGATTGAGATTTATAGCCTTTGAGAGCTGAATATTTTAATGGATTGTGGCTAATTTTTTTTTTTTATTATGATAAATTGTTTTGCTAATAAACATTTGTGCGATTTAGAGAGACTATTACAGCATTATTTTGTAGTTTTACTCTCTAAATATTTGTGTAGGGATCCAACTAAGAGAACTCTCCACTAGCCTTGTAGCGTCTCTCTCTCTCTCTCTCTCTCTCTCTCTCTCTCTCTCTCTCTCTCTCTCTCTCTCTCTCTCTCTCTCTCTCTCTCTCTCTCTCTCTCTCTCTCTCTCTCTCTCTCATAAAATGTAAAGTAAATGAAACGGTAAAGGCTAGAGGGTTGAGTAATAAATTAAGAGTGAAAATGTTGGGCTATAAATGAACCAAATCGTTCATAATTAACTCAAGTTCGGTTTGATAAAAAGCTCATTCATATTTGTTTGTTTATAAATAAGCTAAGCTTAAGCCTTAGTTTTAAACTTGTTTAATAAACAAGCCGAGCCCAAGCAAAAAAATAAAAAATAAAAAATTGTTCATAAACAAGCTCATGAGCTATAAAGCTTGATACAAAACAAGTCGAACATAAACTCATTTATAGGCTTGATATGTGTTTGCTAAATAAATTCATTACACATATCTTAATAATGACATGACCCATATGAGACCACTACCTATTACCTTAAAATTTTCCCTTGCCTCTAAACTAACTAAGCATCACTTTAGACTTTAGTTATATTTTTAAAAAAGAAATTTAAGAGAGCCATGTATGGTCCTTCCCCATCCACCATCTAATGTAAAGTTATGAAACATGTTAGTCATTTCCTATTCACAATGGTTACAAACAAGTCTTTTTTTAGTTCTTCTCCATCTTACGTGGATGTAAAATTTTATAAAGTTGTAATTTGAATAATGGATAGATAGGACTAGAAGCATGATAAAATGAGTATGTCATTTTATTGTTTTTGTTTATGACGATGATAGAAAATCAATAGGCTGAATGCTTGGAGCTTCAATGGGCTTGTGGTTGCTTGGAAGGCCTGAAAAGGAGGAAGCACAAGATCAAAGGTGACCGAGGTGAACTAGCCAAGGACCCTCCGATGCTTAAATTAGTTTTCTCTCTTGAACTCAGGAATTCCAACTCTATGAGTGGTGAGAACTTACCTTAATTTGATATGCCTGAGTCCTTTTATAGTGAGCTTTGAAGTGGTTACTTGTGAGTAACTTCCTCAACGTGGATGGAAGTTAGAAAGTTCAGACTTAACTTCTACAATTGCTATCAGAAGTTAAGAACTTAGTGGGAAGTTAGAGCGATGACTAAGGATTTTGCTCCTACTTTAGAATAGCAAAACGTGGTCCGAATTATGAGCTTTTGGATATAGATTTACTCTGAAAATTTTCTAAGTGTTAGGAGGTCATCCAAGTGACTCAATGCTAGACAACCTTCTTGCATTTGGACGACCTTCCTAGTTTTGGACGGCACTATGAACGAACTGGAGATGGTCCAATTTTTTTGGTTCACCATTAGTTTACTTTATTTTTGGAGATTTAAGCATTTGATAGTGTAATTTTGTTGAATCTCGAGCTCGAGTTTGAGCTTGATATTAAGCTCATGCTTAACTTGACTAATTAATCAAACGAAACCAAGCTCAAACTCTAAAATTATTTTTGGCTTGTCTCAAGCTCGAGTCAAGCTTGAGCTTTTGACTTTTATTAACGAGCCAAACTCGAACATACACTACTCGGCAAAGCTCAACCTATGAAAACGTGTGGTTGATAATAAATGGTTGAATTAATTCCTTGTTTTTTTTTTTTTAGTGAAAATGTGTAGTTTTTAAAAATTAGATAGGATTGATCCTTTAAAAAAAAATTTACATATATATATATATATATATATATTTTAAGAAAAAAATAGAAAGACGTAATTATAAGTTAAAAATAATAAAAATAATCTAAAATATAAGAACTAGGCAACAATTAATGATTTTTTAGGGAAATTTTAATGAATGAATTCATTCCAAATTACAAGGATTTGATGAATTTCAAGACTAACATAAAATTGATAAATTTTAAATTACATAGAATTTTTAAAGGACTTGCACAAATACTAACATAAATTTGATAAATTTCAAATTACAATTTATTCTAAAAATGCATGACCATTTGAACAATACGACCATTAAAAAAATTGTTGGCAAATATGAACCCTGGAGATTTTGAAAAATGTTATTGTTGGAAGATTTAAAAAAATCTAGTTGTTGCCAATGAATAAAGGAATAATATTTAAATAGGATAAAAAAAATAATAGAGAGTCTATTAAAAATTGTATTTGAAAAAACACATAGGAAAAGAGTTAAAGTAACTATTGACTCTCCAAACAGACCAAAATATAGAAAGTTTGCTAGAGATGCAACTGGCACTCCCTTCCCTTTTTATTATAGAGGCCATGTATATGTGTGTCTTGAGTTCTCCCTTAAATGTTTTGAATTTTCAAGCCCTTTCTTCCTTACTTCTAATAACAACCAGATCTGAATATGTGTTTGTCCTAGTCTTATCTAATTCATGTCAACATTTCTACGAACAAGTTTTTAATTTAGTTTATGCGATTCATTGTCATTTTTTTTCGACAATAGGTTCTTTTACAAGATTTCTTTTGTTGTTCCTTGCTTTCTTATTATTTAGTTTGCCCTCATTTTTTATCATTCTTCCATATGATGGAAGATCACTTAAGATATTTGTAGGGTCTAGGATTTGTGGCCCAAGCCCAAAAACAATGAATTTGTAGAGCATGGGTGATAGAACTAGGTTAACTATGGAGCTAACAACGGTTGATCACAACATACAAGTACATACCAGCATAAAAGTACATGTAAAGACTAAGTAAGTTCAAATCTGAAGAGGCTTATGATAGATTTAATACAGGTTACAATTTTCTCTCTTCCCTATTTTCTCCCCCTTTCTTTTGGAACCCTTCTTCTTTATATATCTTCCTCTACTACCATCCCCATCGTCCACTTGTTCTTTATCCAACTCCCTACTTGAGTGCCTGTCATGTCATGTATCTCCATTAGCATTTGTGAATGACGGTAGCTTAAGTTGTACTATTCAGAGGTCCTCTCCACATAAATGCGGCTAGAAAAGTTGTTGCAGTGCATTTAATACGGTGATGGCAGTTTTTTCTTTTAGATATTTTTCCGTTCCTCTTATCTTCAAGCATGTCTAAAGTTTATCCAAATTGCTGAAGTCACTAGTGATTCATTTGAACCCCCCAGATATTTGCATGACCCCAAAATCCTTTTATCCGAGGATGATCGTCTCTTCGGACAGAATTTCTTCGCCCCCATGTATCCTTCTTTCACATGAAATACCCCTCGACATTTTTATCCTCCTCGGACATACACTAATCTTCACCTTGAGCTTTAGTCCCACTAGGTATGACTGGGATTTACCCCCCCCCCCCAATATTTATTATTCATTTGTCCATATTTTATAAACTATAATTTATATACAATATAATTTCTAATACAAGACTTTTGTCCAGTCTAAGTTACATTAAATTCATGATCAAAACCAATGCATGGACCTTCAACTTTTTATTTTTTGAGAATCAACCTTCAATTAGTTTTCTTTAAACAGTTGAATATATAATTCCATATACAAACACTACACAATCGTAATAAATGCATAATGCAAGAATTTATAGTTCCATATACAATATCAATTATAATAAATAATATTAATAATTACCATAATAATCAATATCATATTTAGACCCAAAAAAAAAAAAAACTATACCATGATAAACTTGATTGTGTATTGCATAGGTCCCTGACTAGTCTATTAATCAAAGCAAGATAATGCCAAATTTGGCCGTTTGACATGTATGAAGCCTTCAAGATTTGTCATGTGGCATCTTCAAATTATTTAGAATGATAACCTATATATTTGGTCTCTATTCTTTACACCATATTTTAATTTGGTCTTTAACATTTCAGTGCTGTGTCAATTTAGTCATTATCGTTATCTCTTGAATATAAATTGCAAATGTGGCAAATGGCAAAAATAAAAAATTAATTTCTGTTAGTGTGGCAATAAATTAATTTTTTTTATTTTAATTGTTTGCCACATCAACAATTTCCATTTAAGAGATAACAACATGAACTAAATTAACATGACACTAAAATGTTAGAAACCAAATTAATATAATTAAAAGGTTCTATCAAATTAAAGTATGGTGTAATAAATAGAGACCGAATACATATTTTATCCTACTAAGAACTACGTGGTCTATAACTTCCACATGGCATGTCAAAATTCGTGTCTTAAATAGACTTTATATTTTTTAAGAAAAAAATCTCCTCAAATTCCTCCGGCATTAAATATGCACCACATTAATTATTGGAAAGTCATCATTGGTACCCATTCAATTGTGTAAGAAATATTACCATATTTGTCACATATTAGTGGTCTTGTTATAAATTCAACTTTGTAAGAGAACATCATTTAATCCTATGTACTTAAATTTTATCCCCAACATTTTTTGTTTTGATTTGTGGTGATAGGTAGATAGTATGGAGGTGAGAAGTGGGGTTCGAATCAAAAATATGGATGGTACTTTACCACTAAGCTATCACTTGAATCCTATATTAACATTCGTTCATTTATTTATTTTAATAAATCGATAGTTGATGATCGATTGGAGGAATTTGAATATAAAATATCTTTGTTAAAAATACCTGAATGTGAAAGTTAAGCTACAAAACTCTTGGTATATTATAATTAATTTTTTGGCTGAGTTTAGTTTCATCTCAAAATAAAATGGATAGTTTATTCAAACACACAAAATATAAATTGTTCACGGTTTGATTTGTAATAGTCATCCTAATGCCTTCTATGGTAGTATTAATTAATTGTCTTGTAGTTTGTTTGTTAGTTTTTATTTTTTATTTTGTTACTGTTGTCTTGTAGACTTGTAGTATTAAGGTGAGTCGTATTGCCTCTTTATTCAACATTGCTAATTACAACAGGAGAAAGAAGAGAGAGACTATTTTAACCACACAAGGCAATTTCTGAAAATTCAAGCTACACGTAAATACAGTTATGGTTTGAACATTCAGCATGGTATATATGGTCATGGAGATTCTAATCTATCTCGTTGCTAATCATGTATATATTTGAGTTATAAAAACAAAACAAAACAAAAACAAAAAAGGCATACCGATAAATGGGATATATTTTCCTCTACTTTTTCATTTTCTCCCTAAAATGATCATCCCTGAGACTTTCCACTTGATATTATTAATATTAATTTGAAATTTATACGATGCACCGAATTCGGACCATTTTCAGTCAAAGCCTGCCAGGTTGATTCTTTTTCCGTATATAGTTCAGGGCCATATTATAGTTATTATTATGAGGAGTGTTAAGGTCACAAATTTTTTTTTTTGTTTTATAATTTCTTCTCCAATTTTTTTTTTTATACAATTTTTGTCATAACTTGTTCACGTCACTTGGCAAGTCATGAGTAGTGGAGTAGACTCACCACTTTTACTTCATTACTCACAATTTACCACGTGAGTATGATGTTAAAAAAGTTGTAATCCTAACATTTCCTTATTATTATTGGCCTAACATTTATTTAAAAAACGTTAGAAACGAAAAAAAAAAAAATCATCATTTTTATTCAACAGTTTAACAATTTTCATATAGACTTAAACTTAATTATTAATTTTTGGCCCAGTTAATACTACCCGAGATAATCACTCCTACTCCTACTCCTACCAAAACAAAAATTAGAATGAATGTGAAAGTCAAACCTTCTACATAAAATCCATTTCTTTTTTAAAATTTTCTTTTTATATTTTTAATGGGAATATAAATAAATGTTTTTTTTTTCTCTATTTTTATTGAATATTTTGTATACCCAAGTAGGTTATAGCATAAGTTTGATTTCACTTTAGTAGTGGAATAATGTTATTTAATCCTTTTCAAATTGATGTAGAAATTTCCAATTAATATGTAGATACCCTATTTTGCAATTTACATTTGTTGATGCCTACTTTGGCAAAAAGGCTCAATAAAAGGAAGAAGCCCAACAATATGGAAGGGAATAAGGAAGAAGAGTTGGCAAAGAGAGAAGAAAATCGTTAAGCCCAAATGGCAGGAATAATGGTCCAATGACCAATAAAATAGTAAAAATGCCCCAAAGAAAGCAAACGGGCCTAAGAGAGCCCAAAGAAGAAAGTAGTAAGCTCATGAGAATTAGAAGAAATAAAAAGCAAGCAAAAATGGGTCAGAAGAGCCCAAAAGAAAGGATTAGCAAATGGAGTTTGTACAAAGGCCAATAAACCCCGAAATTAAAGGATATGGTAATTGGGCCGAGGAAACCCAAAAGACGTAGCAAAACCCATGGGAATGTAAGAATGGAATGGGCCAAGGATGCCCAAAGGAATAAAATGGGTCAAGGATGCCCAAAGGAATGAGATGTGCCAAGGAAGCTCAAGATGGCATGAGGATTAACCCAGCAGAAACACTGGGCAACGTGAATTGAATAAGAGAAAAGTACATGGCAGGCCCAAAAGAGGCCCAACAAGCACAAGTCAAGTGGTAACATGGCAGGAGCAACGTAATGGCGTGGCAGGAACACTGACTGATCCACAAACCAGAAGTAAAGAAAGATAGGGGCCAAATTGTAGGAAGAAGGGCCTATACCCAAGCAAGACCTAGCCCAAAGAATTAAATAAGGTGCAAAGAATGAAGACCCAGTGACTTATTCACACCACAAGAGGTTAAGAACGAGCAACAGAATGTTTAGCAAAGAACAGACAAGCCCCCAGGCCATGGCAAACACATGAACAGTAGGCAAACCATGGACTCACATGAAAGTGGAGCATGCACAGAACTCAGGGACCGCCCACTTGTACCCAGTCAATACAGAGGCAGTGGGCTATGGGTCAGAGGTAAGAGAAGGTATGGTCTGGTGGTGGGGAGAAGGGGGAAGTCTATTCTAGGATCCCCACTCAAGCTCTTTTGGGGGAAATGTCCAACTAGGATGACATATCACCCAAAAGAAGGAAAGATGAACTAGAATCACTAGGTGCATGCCATATGATTAGTAAGAGAGAATACCCAACCCTTATCTGGATGGGAACGCCACAAAGAGCAAGAAAACAAAACAAAACTCTTTTGTTTGGGAATGGAACGTGGCACGGCCAGCACAGGGTAGTGGTGATGGTTGAGCAGCCAACAAACTAGTGAGTGGTTTAGGAAGGACACCCACACCAAGCCAAAAGTAGTTGAACTGTAAAACAGAAAAACTCATCACGATAGGCAGTATAAAAAGGCCTTAATTGTGCACAGTAAACAGGAAGCAAGAAAGAAGAAGGAGAGGAACAACAAGAGGCAATTAGAGAGAGTAAGGAAAAACAAGTGAGAAAAATAGCAAGAAAGAAAAGAAACGGAAAATAAGGAAGAAAAAGGAACATAGGAGTAAGAAAGAAAATGGAGAGTATAGAAAAATAGAGAGAGGATAAAAGAGGGAAGCGAGAAAGCAAGAGTGTGATATGGGCATGCACCAATAGGCTACTCCCTTCTCTCCCTCTCAACAGCCTACTCTCTAGCAATATTAAAAGGATTCGAGGATAAGCCATCTAGGTCTATTCTTTCAAAGTGGGTAATTTCCACATCAGGACTTCCTTGTGAGATTGCCCACATTGAAGAGTGGTTCCCTTCCTGGACTTAAACCTCCTAAGGAACCAAGCACGATAGACTAACCACTCCCTTTTTTTTTAAGTTGATAAAGCATTAACATTACTTCCTTTTTCTTTCATTATTGTCGCTAACCTATTTCTGCCGTACTCAGATTACTATGTTTTCTTTACTAAGAAAGTGGCTTAATCATTGTCTTTGGTTGATAGCAAATATATTCTTCTTATTTTATTATATTATGCCTTCTTGTTATAACATTTTTGTGACAGCGTCTTCTACCAATGGGCATGTGACCAAGATCTAAGCAAAGGGGTTTTAGCTTGTGCACAAGCTGGCTTGAGGTGAGTTTCAATCAAGTCAGTCCCGACTCTCCTACCTCAAAACTATTGGGCCAAAACGCGGCAGGAAGCAGTCCAACCAAGAAGTATAGAAAGGCCCACCACAACATTCAATCTCATTTCATAATAAAATCATATCACTTCTCAAGGGTAAAATTGCAATTTTGATGGTTCTAATTTTCAACTTCTTTGAATGAAATAAATCTTGAAGTCACAACAATCAAGATACCAGGTCATGAGCCTTAATAGGTCCATGGAATTGAAAAATATCACAAAAAACAAGATTTAACGGTTAACTTGCACTTTTATAAATTAAATCCTAACCACATGAGTATAAACTTTTAATTCTAATTGGTTTATTTTTAGTTCAAATTAATTTTAATGATGTGCCATAACACTATTGATTGAAGATGTGGTTTATCATGGAGTTGCATGCACCTAATTCAATCAATGGGACAAAGCCTTATTTAAACCATAAAATTTGGTTGAAATTAATTAATTTAATAGATAATTGATTTAATTAAATTAATTTTGAGTTTATTGTCTAAACTCAAGGACCAAGGAAGGTTTAAAGTAGTTGAAATTCGGAGAAAATTTGAGCATTAAAGGCCAAAACACTTGAAAAAGGAAAGAATTATCAAGCATAATATGGGCTCGATCGGCACTTGGACTAGATTTTCTAGATTTTTCTCCTTTTTTGTCTTGGCTTGTTCCCCACTCAAATTAAACATTACCCACTACAAATTTCACTTAGATTTTGAATTTTCTTAAGTCACATATTGCTTAGAAACTAATTATAAACCCCCCCCCCCCCCAACATCTAGCATAAATATCACTCACTAGCATTAGTTCAGGAGACTTGAAAGACCACTAAAGAAATGCACCGAAAGGACTTAGAATACAAGGCCCTCTACAAGGGACCCAATTGGTTCCTAGACCTAAAACATGTGGCAACTCCTAAACCCTCCTCTTTCAATCCATCTGACTAAGACATACTCTTTAGAGAAGTGCAAGAACACACAATTAAGAAAGACGTAAACCCAAGCTCGCCCCCCAGAAAGAGAGGGACGCGGTGCGATGCCCTCACAATGATACATGTGATTACAAGCCAAATCATTGAGAAGCAGAGCTACCAACGTTGCCATAAAACTCATGACTACAATATCTCTCTTGGTGCCTTTTTTTTAGGAAAATGAAATTAGGGATTATCTAATTACTTTTCATAGAATGGGTTGAACGAATCTGAATGATTAGAGGGGTTTTTTTTTTTTTTTTTTGAATCAGTGTTTTTGTTGAATATTTTGTTAATTTATTGTTGTTGTGCCTATCTTGATCTTGATGTTATTTGAGCTAATTTTATTTTTGTAATTTGAAATTTTATTTATTTATTTATTTGTTAATGGGTTAAGGATTAGAGTAATAATATGTCCACAACATTTCTACAACAAATTCTAAGTGACAAACTGTTATTGGTTGGTAAAAAGTAATATTAGTGGTGTACCTAGTTTAAAATCAATTTTAGTCTATCACATAGAATATTTTTTTGAAATTTTTATGAAAATGTTATGGATATTACTCTAATCCTTAACCCTTTAAACAAAAAATAAATAAAAGTTCGAATAACAACAACAAAAATTTCATTCAAATAACAACAATAAGGATGTCAAGGGGGCTAAGATTTTTTTTATGAGTATGTTAGAGACACAACAAAATGTCACAACAATTCCTACATAATTAAACCAAAAGATTTAAATTAGGGATTATATTGGATTCATGTGTGAGTTGGCATGCTAATTTTGGAATGTTGTGAAATTATTATGACATTTTATTATGTCATTAATTTTATAGGCAAAATCTGTTACACAATGTTTCAATAATTGAAATTGTGAGTTAAACTCACGATTTCAGTTTTGAAAACACACACTTACACACTGTGTGGAATAAATAACTATTGCCTTATTTTTATTTTTATTGAACCCAAATTTTTAGGATTTTCAAGGTGTTTGTAAGAAATAATTCACATATAATTACGTTTATAATATTTTTGGCAAGCCAATCCTGTGATGTGAACACCTTGGGTTAGTATTTAAACTAACCTAATAATAAATGATCAAATTTATATTTAAACATAAATTAAAATATTATGGAGATAGCATTTATTTAAAACTAAAGGTAGAATTAAATACAAAACTTGTACAGTTTCTTAAAAACATGATTGTATTAACTAATATAACCAATATCATACAATACAAATATGATATCCTTCAAATTTAATTAAATATATATATAATGTATTACAGAAAGAATTGGAGCCTTTTAGCTAAATATTGCTAAAATCAAAATATATTTGCGTTATAGGTACTGTTTGAAGTTAATTGTGGAAATGAGGAGAGAGATTGAATTTCGGCAACACCGTTGCCGAAATTCAACAAAAAGTAGGAGAGAGAATGAGCAAAAGGAGGAAAGAGAAAAGTAATTGTAAGGAACAATAAAATGTTGAATTTCGGCAACACCGTTGCCGAAATTCATCTGCCCAAATTTCCTGTCCTGCCCGGATGTGTGAGAAGTGCAATAATGCGTGAGCGCACAAACTTAAAAAAAAAAAAAAAAAGTAATTGTGGTAATGGTATTGCCGAAAATGGTAGGAAAAAAAAAAGTGAATGCGGAAGAATTAAAGAAAAATATAATGTGCTACGTACACAATATTTTTACAATATTTTCACAATAAATCAAAAGTAACTAGTTATTATTAGTTCAAATTTAAATTTGACATTGACATTACTATTTTAATTTAACAATAACACTAAGTAACAACCTGATACTTAGCATTTGTTGTAAAAATATTATAAAAATTGTATGCACTTATTATTTCTTTATAAAAAAAAATTCCCAATTGTGGCAATGCTATTTTCGGCAATGCTATTTGGGAAAAAAATAAAAAAAACTTTTTTCTCAATGTGGCAATGGGAAGTTGTGGGAAAAAATTTTTTCCTCAATTTCGGCAATGCCATTACCGCAATTAGAAAAAAAAATAAAAGTCATTGCCGCAATTAGAAAAAAAAATAATGAGTGGGTGCCA
Source organism: Quercus variabilis (assembly GCA_030445155.1). Taxonomy (NCBI): domain Eukaryota; kingdom Viridiplantae; phylum Streptophyta; class Magnoliopsida; order Fagales; family Fagaceae; genus Quercus; species Quercus variabilis. Next base: position 38,045,613 of record CP129446.1, on the reverse strand, counting down.
AAAAAAAAAAAAGGGTAATTGTGGCAATGGTATTGCCGAAAATGGTAGGGGAAAAAAAAAGTGATTGCGGGAGAATTAAAGAAAAATATATAAAGTGTTACGTACATAATATTTTTACAATATTTTCACAACAAACCACAGGTAACTGGTTATTATTAATTCAAATTTAAATTTAACATTGAGATTACTATTTTAATCCAACAATAACAATAAGTAATAACTTGACACTTAGAATTTGTTGTAAAAATATTGTAAAAATTGTGTGCACTTCATTTCTAAAAAAACCAAAAAAAAAAAAAAAATTCAATTGTGGCAATGGTATTGCCGAAATACCATTGCCACATTTAAAAAAAAAAAAAAATCCCAATTGTGGCAATGGTATTGCCGAAATACCATTGCCACATTTTTGAAAAAAAAAATAATTCCCACAATTTCGGCAATACCATTGCCGAAATTGTGGGAATTTTTTTTTTTTTTTTTCAATTGTGGCAATAGTATTTCGGCAATACCATTGCCACAATTGGGATTTTTTTTTTTAAAAATGTGGCAATGGTATTTCGGCAATACCATTGCCACAATTGAATTTTTTTTTTTTTTTTGGTTTTTTTAGAAATGAAGTGCACACAATTTTTACAATAATTTTACAACAAATTCTAAGTGTCAGGTTATTACTTATTGTTATTGTTGGATTAAAATAGTAATCTCAATGTTAAATTTAAATTTGAATTAATAATAACCAGTTACCTGTGATTTGTTGTGAAAATATTGTAAAAATATTGTGTACGTAACACTTTATATTTTTCTTTAATTCTTCCGCATTCACTTTTTTTTTCCCCTACCATTTTCGGCAATACCATTGCCACAATTACCTTTTTTTTTTTAAGTTTGGGCGCTCACGCATTATTGCACTTCTCACACATCCGGGCAGGACAGGAAATTTGGGCAGATGAATTTCGGCAACGGTGTTGCCGAAATTCAACATTTTACTGTTCTGACAATTACTTTTCTCTTTCCTCCTTTTGCTCATTCTCTCTCTTATTTTTTGTTGAATTTCGGCAACGGTGTTGCCGAAATTCAATCTCTCTCCTCATTTCCACAATTAACTTTAAACAGTACCTATAACGCAAATATATTTTGATTTTAGCAATATTTAGCTAAAAGGCTCGAAAGAATTGTGTGTGAATTTTTATTTTGAAATAAAACATCGAAAAAAGAAACATCCTAGTTGGACCGGCTGAAAAAAAAAAAAAAAAAAAAAAAAAAAAAAAAAAAAAAAAAGGAACACGACATCACGATCTTCCTGACTATTCCTACGACATCTCGATCTTCCTGACTATTCCTACGACGTCACGATCTTCCTGACTATTCCTATTCCATCCAGTATCCACGTATGGGTTTAAAAGTTGACCAAAGGTCCAAGTTGAGAATTACATTAAAAGTTCCTCGCTCTCTCTTTATCTCTTGTGCCCCTATCGTCTTTTAACTTTTAGCAACGCAAATAGGTTCGTCCCCAATCAAACACTTCCACATCAAGCTTTTATAAATATAAATATTTTTTTAATACGACAAGCCTCACCGAAAAATGAACAAACAAACTTGTCTAGGTTCTATTCAACTTGGGTCATGCTCATCATCTTCATCATAAAGTTAGTTCTGCCAAACTCATCGGTCGGTTTTAGGTTAACAACAAAATTAAGTGGATGCCATGCCCAGTAACTAGTTTACCTTCTTTTTTATGTTTTAACACGTGCCTTCAATTCCAGGATTCATGAACAAGAATTGAAGACCAAATAAATCTCTATATATATATATATATATAAATTTGAAAAGGAAAAAAAGAAAAAAAAAAGATGTTATTACTTATTCCATGAGTTTAATAGTATTAATTTGGGTATAATATTCTTAAACTGCACATGACGCATGTCAGAAATCTAAAAAAAGAGACGTGCTTTGACCGTACAAATCAATTTAATATATATATTAGGATAAGGGATGTCATTTACTCATTTACAATGTGCAATGCATATTAGAGTTTTATCCAAGAATTTGACCTTAGGTAAGTTCTACTAACATAAGTTGACATTATTGATAAATATTGTTGTATCTTTGTTTTGGCTAAGGGATTAAATTTTCCTCCATCTTTATCAATGACCTAATTGTATTAGGTACTTCTTCCATTTCGTGAAGCATTGAAGTAATAAGATTAGTTTTTTTTTTTAAATTAAAAAAAAAAAAAAAAAAACCAAAAAGGTTTCTTGGTGTAATCATGCTTCTAAAACTTAGTGTAGGAAATGTAATTGGGTGGCGTCAAGCATGAAAGTCTCATCTGGTTTTTTTAATTATTTTTTGCTAATTATAAAAGTCTATTCAAAACTTTTAAAGGTTCAATCGGAATTGTTCATAAACTTTGATTAGTATAATGATTTTAATTATAAGAATGGCAAGTTTAAAGATTGTAGGTCCCATAATATATACAAGCCCATCTATTAGGAGGGAAAGTGTAGAACAAAATAGTAGACCTAAATAAAAATAGTAGACCTAAATGGTAGACCTAAAAAACAATAGTAGACCTAAATAACTCGAGTGCATCAAAATCTGAACTCTGTTTTATTTTTATTTTTATTTTATGGCCATGTATAGACATTGACAATTTGACAATGACAACGTACTCAGCCCCTCAAAGTAAAAAAAAAGGAAAAGAAAAACCCATTGATTTGATGGTACTTTTACCGGAGCCCAATTCCTAATAATGGAGTAATCATTAGATTAATCCTAATCCGTGAAGAATTAACCAACCCATAATTTACATTATGTCGGTAAAGAGAACTCAATTCAAACATGAACTCCTCCTCATTCTCTCTATTTCTTTCTCAAAAGAAAGGAAACCGACAATTCTTTATGAAACTCCAGATTAGTTCCATATAAATGGAAATCAGTCAAACTCTGGTGTGAACACACATACCATAGTATCCTAGTCGCCATTTCTAATCAATTTGGCATCACTGCATCTCTTAAAGGTGGGGAAGGCCACACAAAAAAATAATTAAAAATAAAAACAAAACAAAACAAAATCCAAAACCTTTTATCAACCAAAAATAATAATCATAAGGTAGCGTGCATGGTGGAGCGGGTGTGTGTGTCACAACAAACTCACACTATTTTAATGGCGGCTGTTCAAGTTTGAATTCCCCATCACCTTATATTGCTGCTGTCGCCTGTGTAATTATAACCTTAAAAACCATTAGTGTTCTTATTTTCCACAAATCGTCAAAGCATACAATCCGGGTCAATCTTAATATACTTATTCTTCGGTTGGAAGTTACATGTGCTTGCTAAAGGTGGCGAACCAGAGAGGCTCAGCCAGGATTCCGGCTCAAGATGGTGATGAATCGGAGAAATATGGCCAAGAAGAACCATCAGAATTATCATCACAAACACAACAAATATTGGACCAGCCAAATCCAATAAATTTTCATCATGGTATTGGTGTAAACGCAATGGTAACACAGCCAATGTTTTCGGATTTGACCAGAGCGACAGAGATGACAGCTATGGTTTCAGCTCTTAGGCATGTTGTATCAGGACAGAGTGGGGGTGACTCATGGGGGTATGGTTCAAGTTATGGAGGAGGGGTTTATTCTGCTTCTCCTTCTCCCCCTTTGTCAGCTTACTCTTCTAGTTCTGCACCTGCTTTTGCTTCTGCTTCTGCTTCGTGGAGTGGCCAAAAGAGGGGGCGTGAAGAAGAAGAAGGCGTTTCTCAGTTGATTGAGTCTATTCCAAGAGGTTATAGAGGGCCTTCTGCTGATTTCAGATTATCACGAGGAGACTCCTCATCTGGTGCAACTGGTTAGTTTATAACAAGACAAAACTGATTTAATTAGATTTCATTCAGTCATTCATCTCTCTCTTTGGTAATTAATATACTTTACAATACAACAATCTTGACAACAACAACAGAAAATTAGGACTTAAGGTTTTGTTGTTATTATTGTTGAATATACCACATGGGGTTACCGTTTCATTCATCTCAAATTCTTTCATGAAATAAATTCAATAATCTAAAAGAATATTAGTTTATTTTCTCCATTAACTACTTGATATTCTGTTTGCTTCTTCTTTTTTTCTCTAAATTATTACTATAAATTTATGAATAGAGATATTACAAAATTATTAATTATGTTATTAAAATATAAGTGTAAGAGTATTGATTATTGCATGATGTTTTTGAATAGTATTATCACCTGACTATCAACCCCTAGAAAATTAGAATGAGCGCAACAAACAGTTTAATTTAGCATTGAAATTCCCACTAAATTACATGGCCAATCCATGTTGTTAAGAACAGATTATAACTTGACATCACAACATTGATTTTGTTCTACATCCATGAAATGTCTGTGTAATATATGTATTGTATATATCATTCTTTACAGTAAAAGAAGAAGCTACAAATACAAATATTGTTGCAACCACCACCACCACCACCACAGCTCCTGAAACGCCAACAAGCGAAAATGTCGAAGAAACCGGCGAGAGAAGGAGAAGATACAGAGGAGTAAGGCAGAGGCCATGGGGCAAATGGGCAGCCGAGATACGCGATCCCCACAAGGCCGCCAGAGTCTGGCTCGGCACATTCGACACAGCGGAGGCCGCCGCTAGAGCCTACGACGAAGCCGCCTTGAGATTCAGAGGTAACAGAGCCAAGCTTAATTTCCCAGAAAATGTCAGGCTACCACCGCCGCCGCCGCCACAACCTCTCCAGCAAAATTACTCAACACCCTTGAACCCAATATCCATTTCTGATTCACCAACAACCCATTTGCTTCCAATGACATTACCACAGTCATTTCAGCAACAATTCTTCCAGGTTCAACCTCAACCTTACCAGGGCTCCTCTGTTAGCGACTACTTGCAGTACTCCCAGTTACTCCAAAGCTCTGGGGACTTTCAACATGGACAACAACCCTCAAGTTTATTGGAACATATGTTCTATAATTCGCAGTTGGCTGCGTCGGCTTCTCTTCAATCATCTGTATTGCCATCATCGTCTTCTTTAACTTCTACTTCGCATGCACCCTCTGGTTCTTCATCCTCTGCTTCATTTCCTCTGTTGTCTCATCAGCAATTGGGCTATTTTCGACAACCCACAAATCAGAATCTAAATAGTGGTGATGGTGGTTCGGATTTGCCTCCAACGCCACCGTCGTGGTCAGATTCTAGTCACTATCGTAGTTCATCCAGTTAAACATGATCACTATTTTATTTTTATTTTTTTAATAATTAGTACTATTTTCATGTTCTTAGCTGATGTATTTTAACGTCCTTACATGTTTTAGGATTTTTTTTCTTTCTTTTTTTTTTTCCTTTTTTTTTGTTATAAATTTTTTTTTTTTGTTACTATTGTTGTTGTAAGTGAAGTTCTCGGAGCACAATTTTTTTCACAATTTTAACCACTTTCACATCAATTTATTATTATTTTATTATTATTCAGTTGTCACCGTTGTGATAAAATTGAGTTCAAATTTTCTGTTCCACTTTTTCAGCTCCACTCTATACTTCACTAATAAATACTTACCACGTGTTCACGTAATTAATTAAATATTATGATTATTAACTTATTAATCCTACATTTATTAATTAATAGTATCACGTGGTAAGTATTTGTTGATAGAGTATAGAGTGAAGTAAGAAAAGTGAAACAAAATATTTGGACTCAACAAAATTGCGGAAAATTAATGGTGACTCTAGATTTCTTACAATAGAAAAGAGTATATATAAAGTATTACAGGAAAAAGGACAAAGAAGCATTTAGAATTTTAGGCAGAGTTCACTGTCAAAAAGGATTTGATGTTTACGTTTCTCTTAATCATCGATCGAAAAATTTAGAAACCAACAGTTTTGTCCGAGAGCTGTGTGTCTGGGATCTATTTTACAGCCACAGATTAATTAAAGAAATGTACTTTATTATTGATTTTTTTAATGGTGACCATGATTATCTTATCTTATGGACAATAAGCTACTATCATTAGTGCACTGACAAAGATATCTTCCTTGTGTTAATCTTTCTAAGAGTTAAAATATTGGTGAGAGTGAACAGAGAATAGGCCAGCGGAACAGGGGATGTGTGTGCGTTTCGTCTTCATAGTTAGATTCTCGATATGTCCCATCAGGGGCTTTGAGTAGACTTAAACCCAACATTTTCCATGTGACGAAGTGACTTTGATGAGAGAGTGAGATTTAAAAAATCCAAAATACCTACCTGATCGGGATTTGAACTTTTGTTACTAATGGTCTAAAATGTAAGGGAATGTTTGGTACGTTAAACAATAGTTTTTAATTTTTTTTAAAAATATGAGTCTGTAAAAATATATATAATATTATTTAAAAATTAAAAATATGTATTTAAATTAGCGTCCCAAACGAGACCTTAGAATTTTTCTACAATGACTTTGACGTTTCTAAACTCTGACCAAAAAGAGGAGGAATTACCGAATTACAAGAGAAAAGGACTAACATCTTTTCTTTTTCTTTTTTTTCTTGATTCTCCAAAAAAAAAAAAAAAACATCTTTTTTTTCTTTTTATTTTTTTGGTAAATAGGACTAACATCTTTGACATTTATATATTTATAGATTTGGACATCAAATTTGTTACAAGCGGGCCACTCCCTTACTTAACAGTTGTTCTAACTACCATGTAAACAAATTTAATTTAATAGGAACAAATGGTTCAAGAGTTCCCATCACCATTGCATCCTACATGGAGAACTTTTATTTTGGACTACGAGATATACAACATTCTACTCACATGAGCAGAATGAGTGGGATATTGTATACCTTGGTGATATAAAGGTGAGTTTGGCATCAGCTTATAAATTTAGTTTTTAGCTTTTAGTTTTTATCTATAACTCTTTAAAACCTTACTCTCTTTTTTCTCATTCTCTCACTTTTTCAAAAATTTTCAAGGTATAAATATACTTTAACAGACTTCGGCAAAAAGTTTTCAACAAAAAGCTAAATAGCTTATTCCCAAACAGACACAAAATATCATCTCCTCCATAATCTCATTAACTTGAACCTTTCAATTCTCACCCATGAAATAAACAAAATATTCATTTTTTACCAATAGGCCTGGGAGCTAGTAGGATTTAGTCAAAGCTCACAAAGGGGCAATGACTCACACATGAGATAGAGATTGCTGGATATAAATGTATAAGTAAAGTCTTGCATTGAATAATGATAAAAAAAATTAGTGGTTAATATAATATAGTTGAGCCATACCCATTGGGTTTAACCTTTTGGGTTAAGTGTGTCTTTAAATGTTATATTAACTACTCAATAAGTATTAAGTATTTGTGGAGTATGGGAGGTAAGGGTCGGGCTTCAAGTTTCCAAGAGGAAGCTTCTCACACATATACACTTAAATTAAGTTAGAATAAAATTTTTATCTTGTATAAAAAAAAAACTACTCAAGGAGTTTTCCTAAGGTGTTTATCTTCACAAGAACAAACTTTCACGCCATTCTCTCCTCACCCCAGTTTGATTCCTCCCTCCACATGTAACCTTCAGATTGGTGGATGGGTGCCGATCAAGTTATCCAATGTACATTGCCACCAAAAATCCCCGCCAACCCACCCACACAACCAAATTATCGAATGCCCATTACAAAATCATCACAAAACTTGTAAGACTTTAAACTAAAATTTCAATCTTCAAACTCCCATTACCCATCACAATTAAAAAGAAAACGTTAAAACACACACACACACACACACACACACACACACACACAAATGGGTGCTAGTGCTAAAAAAAAAGGTGGCAATAGATATCAACTAGATCAAATTTTAATCTCATCTCATGGCAAGGCCTCATAGCAACTTGACAAATCAATAAACTTTGATGAAATTGTTAAAGAGAGAAAAATTAACAAATCAACATTAAGAGAGAGATGAGAAAAGAAGAATTCACTTAACAGAAAAAGGGAGATAGAACCACCGCACACTCTTGGTGCGATAGTTACTCCACAAATATAAGTGCTTATTAAGTATCTAGGAGAGAGCTTCACACACATGTACACTTAAATTAGGTTAGAATAGAATTTCTATCTTGTATTTAAAAAGAAGAAGAAGAAGAAGAAGAAGAAGAAAAAGAAATATAAACTACCAATAATATTAAGTTACAATCCATACCTAAGCATTTGTATGTAGTATCGACCTGTTTAGATTAAACATGTGTGAAATTTCCTCACTTGACACCTGACCAACCATAAAAATAAAGTACTTAATTTCAACACTCATTTGCTAAAGGCTTCATTTGAGAGTTCATAAATGAATGAAATTGAATAATCATAAAGGAATAAAAAGAAATTGAATGTATTTAAGTAAAGGGAAAAAGAAATGAATGAAATTAAGTAGTCTTGTTTGGATTTTTTTAAATAAATAAATAAAAATGAATGAAAGGTAACATTCCCTATTTGAAAGTAATATAGAGGCAAATGAATAAAATCATTTTATGAAAATATTACCATAAGAGCCCTATTTTAAAATATATTACTGAATATATGAGGGTATTTTGAAAGTTTTAGTAAAAAAAATTCATTAAATTTAATTTCATTCTCTTCAATTCCTCCCAATTTAGGGAGAATAAAAATTTGAGGTTTTGACGAAATAGAGAAGAATAAATGTTCCATCATACTAATTTCATTCTCTCTCACTTAAAATCTCAAACAAGGACCTCCATTAAAACTCCCTAACAAGGGATGTGAAGAATATTCTAAAATTATTCATTTCATTATTTTCCATTTCATTTCTTTCTCTCCTCCCAAACAAGTTGTAAAGTTTTGAAGTCAACTATTTGTTTTTGGATTAAATAAAACAAGTTATTGAACACTCCTAGCCTTAATAATTTTGTTCATTTCCTATTTAGGATCCCAATTTTCTCTCCCTCTCACTATTTTACCCTACATTGTTTACTCTTCATTCTTAAACAACCATTACATTCCCCCCCCCCCCCCCCCCCCAAAAAAAAAAAAAAAAAAAAAAAAACCAAAAACATAACACCAAAGAACTTACTATCTTGGGTATATTACAAATTAAACCCCTAAAGTTTTGGGTTCTTTGGATTTTGCATTCCAAAGTTTTTAAAATTTGATTTTATACCCTGAAGTTTGGTTTCATTAGCAATTCATCTCCCATAATTAGTTTATACTGTTAAATAACACATCATTATGCTGATGTGTTTTATTTTGCCAAATCAGCCCTGAAACTACATCGTTTTAGTGATGACCAAGAGAAAGTTGACACAATCAAAACTACATCGTTTCGACCTAAAGTTAAAACGCAAACCTCTAACTTAAACGACACTGTTTTAGGCCACACTCTAAAATATAAAACACAACCCACGGAGCAGTGAGGGAACGAATCAAACCCCATGAAGCAACAGTGAACCTAGACCTCTCTAACCTAAACTCCTCATCTCTTGACTGATTGTCGGTACTTGCCACTCAAGAATGTTCCATGTCTTCACATCACAATGGATGATAATCATAGTATACTTCAACCCAATGCGAAGGTAGTGCAGCCTGTTGACGATGAACTCATAGAATAAGATCGTCTTTGATCTTGATACATTATTCGATGAGAGGGACGAGGTTTGGGTGGTGTAGCTGACAAAGCAACATGACCTTGGTCCTTAACTTGTCAACTTCATCGCTTGACACACGCTTTATTGCAATGTTTATGGTATGGTTATAGTCATCAATAATAAAGCCCTTATATATTTTGCTAAATCCACTATTACCACATTTTAACCATAACTAACACACAATAAAAAGAAAAAGAAACATAGCAGAAAATACTCCAATAATTTACAAAAAAAACTCCTAAAAATTTGTCAAAGATAGAAAAAGCAAACCCAATCATAGCTATGAATCCCTAACAAATCCAAATCCAACAATGACAAGAAAAAGCAAAATCCCAAAATAGGGAGAAATAGAGCTGGAGATAAGAGAAAGAGTTCTCATTATGGCTGTTGATCTAGTCGAGCCGATAGTTTTGAGGTGTGGGTTCACGATGGGTTTTTGCCTTGTGAGCTGGGAGGGAGCAGCCTACATGGGGTTTTGATTTGGGATTTAGAACTTAGGCTAAAACTGTGTAATTTTAGACTTTGAGTTTTGTGTTTTAACATTGGATAAAACGACACCGTTTTGACCATGCCAAGTATGCTTTTATTTTTCATTGAAACAGTGTAGTTTTGGGGCTAATGTGTAGACATGACAAATGGGCAGGTCGGGTCGGGTTGACTTATATTTTTCACATGAATTTTTTTTAGTAAAGAAAACAACATGTATTTGCCCTTTGGAAAGTCATGCAACAAATTACTTGATGTAAAATGTATTACTTTGAATTCACCACTTATATCAAGAATGAATTTAGTTAAACTTATTAATATTTATTCAATAATTTTAAAATTATACAAATCCCAACATTGCTAACTAAAACAAAATAACACAAAGATAAGTAAAACAAATACACAAGTTTTATTTTTACACAATATCAACATCCCACAATATAAAACAAAATTACAAATAACTTATTAGATAACTCATTTGACAAAGAATAAAAACATATAAGAAATTTACAATCTTGAAAATTAATTTTATAATCTATGATCAATTGTAGTTGGCACTCTATTTCAATTTGAGAATATACATTTAAGTTTGATTGTTTACTTATTTATACATGATTTCTTTTATGAATATCATATCATTGTTAAGTAACACACTTTAGGAAATATCATAATTTATTTTGAAAAGCTGTTTATTTTGGACATAAATTGTTAAAAAAATTAGATCTAAGCTTTCATAATTTATACTAATTTGATACTTTGACTTCACTATTTTCACACTTATGAATGTTTCTTACACATATCTACAATTTTAAATTTAAATTTTTAACTCTACTGTAACTAAATTATCTTGACGTGTACTTTTCTATTTGATATTTAATAATCTTTACTCATTATAGAATGCTCAACCATTGATCTTTTAATTCATTTGCATGTGGTTATGTAAATGTCTCAATTGTTTCCTTAAAACTCACAACAAACAATTAAACCAATATTATCTTAATTTTATTATTTTTTTACCCAAAATTTTTTAAAAAAAAAAATGGTTTAGGTCTCAGGTCAGGTAGACTTGCAAAAAACACAGGTTGGGTCACAGGTTAACCTATTTTTACTTAGGGTTGGGTCAAGTCCGAAAATTCTGACTCATTTTGCCATGTCTGCTAATATGACAAAAATAAATATGTCTGCACTGTGATGTGTCAATTAACAGCAGAAACTATTCGAGAACTATGAATTGCTAACAGGACAAAATTTTAGGGTGTAAAACCAAATTTTTGAAATTTTAGAATGTAAAATCCAAATAATCTCAAACTTCAAGGGTGTAATTTACAATTTATCATATTATTTTTTTTTCTATTTTTTTTTTATATAAGATAGAATTTCTACTTTAGTCTAATCTAAATATATATGTATATAAAGCTTCTTGTTGAAAACTTGAACCTCGACTATTATTCTCACACTTTATAAATACTTATACTTGTGGAGTGAATGATTATTGGTTCACAATATTTCTTGCTCTCATCATTAGCTTCCCTTGTGTTTCGTGAAACATGCCTTTTCCCTATTTGGGAATAAATAAGTAAACATACCTTTACAAATATTTATATTTGTGGAGGGAATGGTTATTGGTTCACAATATTTCTTGCTCTCATCGTTAGCTTCCCTTGTGTTTCATGAAACATGCCTCGTCCCTATTTAGGAATAAATAAGTAAACGCTTTCTGAAGACAAAAAACGTGCTTTATATTTTTCAGATTGCTTTATATTTTTGATGAGCTCTTCCCGTTCACATTGGCGTCCTTCTCGAGGCCCTTAATACATATGCGCATACTCCTATATTTTTATAAGTTCCCATTCCAACCATATGAAGACAATTCGATTAAGTCCAAAACCATCCACTACAATATTTTATTTTGAAAAGAAGTTCTCTGGAAAAACGCATCGACAACCATTTCTGCATATCAATATCCGGATTACTGTGGGTGTGTTTAGATATTATTTATTTTGTTGGAATTAAAAAATTATTGCTAAAAGTATGGTAAAGAAATGTAAAAGTTAGTTGAAATAGTATAATAGAATCTATGAATAATGTCAAAAAGTACAATATGAACCATAAATAATAATAAAAATAAGCGGAATAATAAAATAATTTTTATTTTTCATCGTAATCCAAACACACACTAATAATTATTAAATTCACGTCTGTTCCTATTGCTTTAAAAAAATAAAAATAATAATAATAACAAAACTTTTAATAAAATATTTAATTTTATTTTTTTGGGCTACTTGAGATTTTTTTTTTTTTTTTTGTTAAAGGTTACTTGAGATTGAAGTTCACGTTTTATTCACTTAAACACTTTCATCATTCTGTTGATCTCTGGAGGATATGTTTTAAGAAAAGAAAAGGAAAAGATCTATTCAGTTCTTAATGAGATCATGCCCACGTGTGGCACACTTAACGAAGAACCCATTCCAGACGTGGACCCCACCTTCGACATGTGGCACCGCCATCCATACATGGTAATTGGTAGATGATGCAATGCATCAAAATCAAATCAAATAAAAAATGACCCAATAATCCTATGTTATTTCACAATGCCCATAAAAAAAAAAAATAAAATAAAATATATAGTAAATTTCACAATCTTTGAGATCCTTATATATGCGATAATTATTTATTTTTACTGTACATTATAATTTGTGTATATATACAAAAATATTCAACAGCAACAACAATAATAATAAAATGATACATAAATAGTCATCATTTTTAAGCTTAGTATTATATAGGAGTTATTTTTCTTAAAAAAAAGAATAAATACATTAGGTAAATAATATAAAATTAAATAATAATTAAAAATTATTTAGACTCAATTTGGATTCTAAGACTTAACATTTCTCATTATAAATTTTGTCAAAAGGGTTTTTTTTGGAATTTGCTGTGTGTATATAAAAGTGTTGAGAAAGAAGAAAAAAAAAATAGCCGAAAATGCGGAAGCGTCGACATCAGGGGATAGGGATGGGGCACAGACGTGTCAGGTTTGAAGAGTACGAGTTGATTCTTGAATGTTCAATTCATACAAAAACGATAATTACGGACACGTGCTCTAATTAGTTTTCCCTACTGGCTTTTTTATTTTATTTTTTATATATATATTAAATAAATGCCTAGCAATAATGTATTGTAAGGTGTAAAATTAAATTAAATTAAATTAAAATAATGTGTTTTTTGAGGTTGGGAAATGGGAATGGTGGTGGGAGGGATTGGTTGCTTTTACCTACCCATTTTTTTGGGTAAAAAGCAAAAGCATAGTGGAAGGAACTGGATTCTCTTACGGTTCTGCCACCTCAATTCTTTTGATCTTTTCCTTCATTAAAAAAATTAAAAAAAAAAAAAAACACCAAAGCCAAATTCCAAGTTGGTCTTCTCGAACACTGCTTTTTCACATCCAAATCCAATTCATTGCGTCAACATCCATTAAACTTAGTTTTCACTTTTCAGGCTATCTTACATTTGGATTTTATCTGGCCATAAATTTTATTTTATTTTTTTATTTTTTATTTATCTCATTTCTTATAAAGAGACCATTTTGTTTATTATTGTTTTTTGGTTCATTATCTACAGCTCATTTTATTGCCAAGATTGTTGTTAGGTTTAAAAGCCAATTTTCTTGTAATAAGCATGAAGCCTCTAAAATCATCCCGAATGCTTGCAAGGCTGATTGCATTATTGTAAGCACTTCTGTTTGATTTAATGAAGTTTTTAGGTTATTAAAAAAAAAAAAAAGGAATCTAAAGCAACAAAAAAAAATTCAAGTGTAATAATTATTTGATTAAATCTTTAATATATATAGAATAATTATTTCGTAGTAACAATTATTCTTTAAATTGAGGAAAATTATTATTTTTTAAATTACTATATTAGCTGTTCTTTAATATATGTAACAAAATTTTTAAATTAATATATTTTTAAAATATATAAACCTATATATGTATTATTTTTTGCAAACTTTTTTATGTGTAACAATCAAACTTTTGGTTATTACAACTTTTTTATTCCTAGCAATAAAGATTACTATTATAGATTAAAAAAAAAAAAGCTTTTATACTAACTTAATCTTCACTAAGTGTTTCAAATATGCCCTTAATTTTCTTGTAAAAGAGAATAAGTAATACCACTAAATTATAACGCTCTTTGCTGAAAGAATTGTAATTAAAAAATTGGGGATCAATAATTTAATTCTCATCAAAAGTGAAAATTTTCAACAATGAGATGTTATGAACAAAGAAGGGCCTATTACGGTATTTGCCAATTTGTTCTTGGAATTATTGAAGTGCAAATGCCTCACTGTACAATCAAAAACTCAAAATTGTGAAAAGCAAAACCAGCCAAAGTTTTTGGGGATAAGAGCATACACATCAACCTCAAAGGTTTTAGTCAAATTTAGTCTAAATATTCCCTTTTGTTAGGTTAGCTAACCTACTATTTATAAACAATTACAATAGTTTTAGTACTCTGTCACTGTTCTACTTTAATATTGTAGCATTTTCTTTCTCCTTAAACATATTTTTTTAACCCATCATTCTCAAGGAGTGAATAAAATAAGATTTTTATTTGGGCTGTAAAAACTAAATCCCCCCTCCCTTTTGCCATTTTAACAGCCAAGACACTAAAATAAAACATAATCCGATTTGGATATATAAATTTTTTTGGCATCAGTGAACAACAAAGTTGTATATATACAATCCTACTGTTCATGGGTTGTAAAAAAAAAAAAAATTAATGGGGTGAGAGAGGAAGAGAGAGATCGGAGAGAAGAGAGCTAGATAGAGTTGATTTGTTTATATTATTTGTTGGTATAGTTTATATTATTTTAATGAGTTGTACGTAAAAATGAAAACTTAAATGTTGGGTGAGTTATAAAATGAGATGGTAAATTAGATAAAGTAGGTTTTGAGAATGTATAATAAACATTTTTTTTGCATCCCTTGATACTAATACTCTAATATGTGGAAGTTTTGAATGAGTTTAGCATTTTTTTTTTAATTATATTAACTGTGCGTCCGGGACAATTTGAAAATTTCAGCTTATTTTTGCTACTATTTATAGGTCTCATTACACTTTTTAATAGTACTATTCATGAGCCCTATTGTATTATTTCAACTACTTTTTAACTTTATTTATAGTACTGAAACAGAAACTAAAAACTTTAGCTGAAACTAAAATTGAAATTTTTTTGTTGAAAATACAGTAAATAAAGCTAAAAAGTAACTGAAATAGTACAGTGAAGTTCATGAATAATACTAAAAGTGCAATAGGATTTATAAATAATAACAAAAAAAAATTAAATAAAAAAAATTGGTTTTATAAGTTGATGGTGAGTAAAATCAGTTTGGTTGAACACTTCGGCTTCGGTGGGCTGCGGTGCTTGCAGAGGCCTGTAAAAGAAGAAGAGAATCAAAGGATGACCGGGATGGACCGGCCAAATGTCCTCCGATGGTGAAGTTAGTGTCTTCTCTCGTATGAAGTTCTAACCGTTCTGTAAGTAAAAAACTCAGAATCTCATACCTTCACATAATTCGGACCGGTCCTTATATAGGATACTCTGGGGCAGTTATTGGTCCAATAACTTCCCCCAGATTTGTGGAATCCGGATGTAACTTCTTCAACGGCTATAAAAATCATAACCGCTGCTGGAAGTTACACACTTGGGAGAAATAGGCGGCGACGAACACGGGCTGATTTAACCACTCCAGAATTTGCTAAGTTCATGTGGTCGTCCATGTGCAATTCCTATGGACGACCCTTTATGACGCTATTCGTTGGTCGTCCAAGTGATTCATCCGTGGACGACCTTCCGTAGATAACGGGGCTTGCACCATTCGTTGACCCCATAAGGAAGAGAGTTCTGGACGAATAAGAGAAGCAGAGTCGCTAGGCAAACCGCGTATCATTGGACGACCCCTCTGGACGAATAGGAGACTGCCATTTTTTGCTAACCCATCAGTTGCCCCCTTGTCTAGGGTGTCGTCCAAGGATATTATTGGGATTTTATCCCTTTGATATAGCCACGTGTCATGATTTAACTTGTTGAGGAATTAAGTCGATTACATTTTTCAATGCGATTGCCACGTGTCGTTTTCTTAGTGGATGGTGACGCTTCGCTGACCCTACCTCTGGGTCCTATAAATAGGTATATTCTCTTTCCTGCCCCCACACCTTTCTCAAAAACTTCCTTCTGCTATCTCGTCCGAGACTGTCGTCTAGCATTCGTCTTAGTTCTCAGGTACTCCCTCTTCCTTTAGGTTTTCATTTTGATCTTCATTTTAGTTATGTCTTCGTCTAGTAGCATGGAGAGAGAGATAGACGAATATCAGGACGTCTCGTCTGGAAGTTACGAGAGTGGTGAGGGTAGCACTAGCTTTAGTAGCAGTTCCTCGGACGAGCAGTATTCGTCCGGGGTTCCTGGCATTTCCTTAGAAGAGTTTCAGGAAATGCAACGCAGGATGGCCTCTGGAACTGGGGCTAGCTCGTCCAGAGCGCCACCCAGTCCTTCTCAGGACGAGGAGGAGGAAGAGGAAAGTATTATATATAGCTGTGCACCTGAGGTAGTATCCATCTTAGACGCTCCTAAGTTAAGAACATTAATAGATAGATACCAAATTCCTATCGAATTTGGACCTCGTCTACCCAGGGAAGGAGAATGGTGCTGTTCACCTTCCTCGGGTCTGGGGGTATACTCGTCTTATCTCTTAGTTGGTCTTAGGTTTCCCCTAAATTCCTTTTGTAGAGGTCTCCTTCATAGGCTAGGTATTGGTCCTAACCAGCTTAATCCCAACGGTTAGAGGACGGTAGTTGCCATGCAAGTGTTATGGCGTGAGGCACTGGAAGGGGATCGTCCTATAACAGTGGACGAATTCCTCTACTGTTATAAGCCCTCAGAAATAAAGCAATCAGCTGGTTTTTACCAGTTCTCGTCCAGAGGCTCTCAGTATAGTTTAATAAAGGGTCGTAGCTCGTCTGATAGGCTCTGGAAACAAGAATTTTTTATCATTTCTGGAAACTGGGCTGGGGACCCAACAGAAGTTAGTAATGCCCCCTTCCCTCCTTTTACCAGCCCCATAGGTCGTCTTCGTCCTGAGGGTATGTCTTCTTTCCATGTTACTTCATTTTCTCACACTTTTTCCAACTGTTAATCGTCTAACCATTTTTTTATTTTATTGGTGCAGCTGTTACTCGTCCACGTTTAGATAGGTTTTATTTAGATCGCATTGACCAAGTACGTGCCTTCCCTAGAAGGACTTTCCACGACTTAGTCACTTTCAGTAGTTTGGCTACGTGGGGACTAGGCCCAGAACCTACCCCTGAAAACTTAAGTCACGAGGAGACCACTAGACGAAGTAAGTACCTTCTGTTCCACAATACTTGTTTTTATTCTCTTTTTTTTTTTTTTTTTTTTTTAAACTGATTGTCCTCGTCATAGGAATAATGACCATGAGAGAGAATAAGGACAAAACAGTAACTAGTGGGGACGAGGGCGTTCCTCCTGTCGTCCAGAAGAGCTCCGTCCAGGCTGGGAAGAGGAAGTCAAAAATTTCGAGTGCTGTGGACCTGGAGAACCTTCCCAGTCGTCGAGGCCATAAAAAACCAAAGACCACTCAGACTTCTCTTCCCAAGGTCCCCAAATTCCCCCCTTCGACGGTGAATCTGGACGAGCCTCCTGTCAGCGTGGAGCCCGTCCAGATAGTTCATCCTACTCCAAGTGATCCTCCCCCTCCTTCAACCAAGACTTCGCGTAAGCCTCATCTGCCAGAAGAATCAAATCGTCCTTCCAACTTGGTGCTGGACGAAGGTTATGCATGGAGGACGTTCAAAGGGATCGTCACAGACAATGAAGTTAACGAATGTTACAACATGTCAGTGAAGGACTTTGAACGCTCTGGCATCCATGATCTTTTCAGGGTAAGACTTTAACTCGTCCTTATGTACTTCTTTCCTTCTTCTCCTCTTTTCCTAACTCTTCTTCGTCCATGAACAGGCTATGTCAAAGTTTTATACAGCGACATGCCAAGCCAAGGAACTTGCTGAGGAGACCAGGACGGCAAGAGAGAAGGTTAAAGAGGTGACTAACGAAGTTTTGTCGAAGAAGGGAGAAGTGATAAGGCTAACCGAGGAAATCAACCGTCTACTGGGAGTTGAGACGAAACTGAAGGACGAGGCGGAGGAACTTAGAGCAGACGTCATTGAGAAGGATACACGTATTGTATACCTGGAGGGACAAGTTTCAGGGTTCACTTCGTCCTTGGAGAAGGCACGTGAAGAAGCCATTTCAGCCTTCAAGAAGTCTGACGAATATAAGAATCGTCTAGACAGTCATTATGCTGCTGGATATGAAGACTTCCGTGCTGATGCTAAGGACGCGTTCCCTGACTTGAACTTTGACGCGTTTAAGATCCCCCTCGCCACAGAAAGTTCCCTGCTTATGACGGGCTCTGAGGACGTCAATATGGAGGACGACGCCAATGACGAGGTATCCAAGGACGATCCGAAGAACGCTCCCAGCAGTGAACCTAAGTGACTTTTATGTTTTGTTAAAAGTTTGTATTTTCATTTTATTTGGAGGTGCCTACTGTTTTAGGCTTTTTCTTTTTTCTTTGTTTTTTTTTTTTTTTTTTTTTTTTTAAAAATTTATTCAAGTACAATTTCCTCGTCCGAGTATATGGACGAGCTCTTATGAACAAGTATTATAAGGGTTTTTGGACGGTAGTCGTCTACCCTGAATTTTATGAATACATGAATGCTTCTTTCACTGTTCCTTGTGCTTGAATGTTTTTTTTAAGTTTTGTGAACGAAATTTCAATTTCTTCGTCCATACCAGTTTTGGTTGATGTATGATTTTCCTTGTTCATCTCGTCTTGAACATATGGACGAGTTTCCTTCGCGCATGACATTATGAAATGTTCGAGTAATATTCGTCCATGATCAATGTCCTTTTGCCCGATTTAGATTCGTTATCCAGATTTAGGACGATTATTTGTTTGTCCTTAACAATAAATTTTTTCCAACAAATTCTCGTCCATGGGCTGGATTGTTATGTTGGTTAGATTCGTCTATGGGTTTGTGGTGTTTTAACACGCACATTGTTCGTCCATGGTGTAGACAATGGATTAGACGATTATACTTTGAGTTCGTCCTGCCTAAAACTTAGACGGACATATCTTCATTTTTATTGCTTTATCCTTGTTTCAAGGAAAGCTTCTAGTTGGAAGCTTTTTAGACGATACTTCCTTGCGTCCAAGGATTTTACTCGTCTTTGGCTTTTCGCCTTCCGTGGACCATTTTGAATCATAGAAAATAAAGGATTCCCATACAACCATACATAAAACACTGTATATTCAGAAATCCATACTATGTAATCATTCGTCCACAATTATGGCACATGCTTAAGAGCTTGTGCTTTTAGGGAATTAAAAACACATAATAAACACAAATTCGTCCATGAGCAGCATAAAATACTTATACACTTGAAACACAATAGTAATAAACAAACACTGGAAGATAATATTAAGCGTCACTTTAAACTTCCAAAGGTCTCGTCCATGCCAAGACTCGTCCGTGATCACCTTTCATTGATAGTACCTCCTTAGGTGTTCAACATTCCACGGGTGCTCTAACCTTCGTCCATCCAGGGCTTCTAAATAGTAGGATCCTTGTCTCTTAGAGTTGATAACTCTGTAAGGTCCTTCCCAGTTTGGTCCTAGCTTCCCATGGGCTGGGTTTTTGGTGGCCAAAGAGACCCTTTTAAGGACGAGATCCCCAACACTGAAGCGCCTGGGTTTCATCATAGCATCATGCCGCTTCGCCATGAGATTCTTGTACCTTGTTGTTCTTTGCTCCGCGTCTATTCTTACCTCGTCTATGAGATCAAGGTTAAGACGAAGCTGTTCTTCGTTTTCCTTATCCTGATATTTCAGCACTCTATGGCTGGCCATATGCACTTCTGCAGGTATGACCGCTTCGCTCCCATAAGCCAATTTGAAAGGAGTCTCTCCTGTGGGAGTCCTCGCTGTCGTCCTGTAAGCCCACAAAACACCTGGTAATTCATCCGGCCATACTCCCTTTGCCCCTTCAAGCCGAGTCTTGATGATTTTCAACAAGGATCGGTTTGCTACTTCTGCTTGCCCGTTAGCTTGTGGGTGGGAGGGTGAGGAATAGTGATTTTTGATTCCAAGCTGTTCACAAAATTCTCTGAAGGGGGTGTTGTCAAACTGTCGTCCATTGTCAGATATGAGCACTTTTGGCACACCAAATCTGCATACAATGTCCTTCCAGACGAAATTTTTGACATTTTGTTGTGTAATTTTCACTAGGGGCTCAGCTTCCACCCATTTAGTGAAGTAGTCTATTCCCACTACCAAAAACTTCATCTGTCTGGTTCCAGTTGGGAAGGGGCCTAAAATATCCAAACCCCACTGTGCAAAAGGCCAAGGGGCCATCATTGGGGTGAGGTATTCTGAAGGAAGTCTAGGAATATTGCTGAATCGTTGACATTGATCACATACCTTTACATATGCCTTAGCATCAGCTTGGATGGTTGGCCAGTAGTACCCTGCACGAATGGCCTTGTGGACGAGTGATCTGGCTCCTGAGTGATTTCCACATGCTCCTTCATGAACTTCCCTCAGTATGTAGTTCGCTTCGTCTGGAGCCAAGCACCTCAGATATGGTTGTGAAAAACCTCTTTTGTATAAGATCTCGTCTATAAGGATGTATCTGGCTGATTTAACTCTTAGCTTCCTAGCTTCATCCTTCCCTTCTGGAAGCCTTCCATCCTTTAGGTATGAGACTATTGGGGTCATCCAATTCTCTTCACCTTCTATTTGCAACATTTCTAGAAGGTCTATGCTCGGCATGTACTGTATTTCATCTAATTTGTCCATTGCTTCATTGGCGGAGGCTTCCTTCGCTAGAGTGTCTGCTTCCATGTTCTCTTCCCTCGGGATCTGCACGAAATTAGCTTCTCTGAATTTCTTCATAAGGCGTAACACCTTCTTCAGATACCTCTTCATTCTATCTTCCTTGGCTTCACATGTTCCATTTACTTGGCCTATAACCAACTGTGAATCTCCCAGGACGAGTACAGAGTCTGCCTCTACAGATTTAGCTAACTCCAACCCCTTAAGAAGGGCTTCATACTCTGCTTCATTGTTAGTTGTTTGATACTGCAAGCGAACCTTGTGATTCAACTTATCTCCTTCTGGTGATTGTAAAACCACTCCTATACCTCCTGCATACAGCGTAGATGATCCATCTACATGGACGACCCATCTTTTATTGCCTTCTTTGTCACCCAAGTCCTCATAACTCGGAGTAAATTCTGCGATGAAATCTGCTAGGGCTTGAGCTTTTATCGCATTTCTCGGTTGGTACCGAATATCGAACTCACCGAGCTCAATCGCCCATTGAATTAGTCGTCCTGCAGCTTCAAGTTTACCCATTGCCTTTTTGAGTGGATGATCCGTCATGACAACGATGACATGACCTTGGAAGTAATGTCTTAACTTCCTAGAAGCTGTTATTAGTGCGAAGGCTAACTTCTCTATCAGTGGATACCTTCCTTCTGCTCCTCTCAGTGCCCGGCTAGTGTAATACACAGGCTTCTGTACCTTTTCTTCCTCCCTGACCAACGCTGAACTCACGGCGTGTGGGGACACTGCTAAGTATAAATATAGCTCTTCTTCTAGAACGGACGGGCTTAGCAAAGGGGCCGTGGCGAGATAATGCTTTAGGTCCTGGAAGGCTTTTTGACATTCGTCTGTCCACTCAAATGCTTTCCTGAGAATCTTAAAGAAGGGTAAACACTTATCAGTGGCTCTTGAGACGAACCTGTTTAGTGCTGCAACTCGTCCTGTTAGGGATTGGACTTCCTTGATGTTCTTCGGTGGCTCCATGTCCAATATGGCTTGGATCTTGTCTGGATTTGCTTCAATTCCTCTCTCTGAAACCATGAATCCCAAAAACTTTCCTGAAGATACTCCGAAGGCGCATTTACTTGGGTTCAGCTTCATCTTGTATCGCCTTAGTGTTTCAAAAGCTTCCTGAAGATCGTCCAAGTGGCTTCCTTCGTCTAAGCTCTTCACAAGCATATCATCCACGTACACTTCTACATTCTGCCCTATCTGTGGACGAAACATGTGATTCACCAGTCTTTGATAAGTCGCCCCTGCGTTCTTCAGACCGAAGGGCATCACCTTGTAGCAAAATAAACCCTGACTAGTAATAAAAGATGTCTTTTCTTGATCTGCCTCGTCCATCTTTATCTGATTATATCCTGAGAAGGCATCCATGAAGCTCAACAGTTGATGGCCAGCGGTAGAATCAACCAATTGATCTATACGAGGCAAGGGATAACTATCCTTAGGACAGGCCTTATTTAAGTCAGTGAAGTCAACACACATCCTCCACTTGCCATTTGCTTTTTTTACCATCACTACATTTGCCAACCAATCCGGGTAATAGACTTCCCGGATGAACTGTGCCGTGGTCAGCTTTTGAACCTCTTCCTTGATAGCCTTCTCTCGTTCGGGGGCGAATACCCTCTTCTTTTGACGAATGGGTCTAGAAGAGGGGGACACATTCAGTCGATGAGTAATTACATCTGGATCAATGCCAGGCATGTCGTCATGGCTGCATGCAAAAACATCAGCATTCTTCTTCAGAAACCGGACGAGGTCTTCTTTCGCCTTCTCCTTCATACTTGTTCCAATTCTAGTGAATTTCTCCGGGTCATTCTCTTGTAACAAAACATCTTCTAATACTTCAGTTGGTTCTGCAACAAGTTTCCTTTCTTCTATATTCATAGTATACATCTGCTCATCCATAGCCAACATGGCTAGGTAACACTCCCTGGCTGCCAATTGATCTCCTTGTGCTTGTCCAATTCCGCATTCCGTAGGAAATTTAACTGATAGATGGTAGGTGGAAGTTACTGCCTTCCAACTGTTCAAAGTTGGTCTTCCAATAATGGCATTATATGAGGACGAACAATCCATCACGAGGAAATTTACTTCCCTGGTTATCTGCTGAGGGTATGACCCTACCACTACAGGCAAGGTAATAGTACCTACGGGCTGCACTTTCATTCCTCCGAATCCTATCAGTGGTGAGCCTGCTGGACGAAGCTTATCTCGTCCAAGCTTCATCTGCTGGAAGGCAGGATAATATAATATATCCGCTGAACTTCCATTATCCACCAACACCCTCCTAGTTCTGTAGTCTGCTATCAGTAGGGTAATGACAATTGCATCGTCATGTGGATGATGAACTCTTTCAGCTTCTTCATCTGTGAAAGAAATGGTTGGCTTGTCCGCCCCCTCGTCCTCGATGATCGTCCAGAGGGTTGGACATTTTGCACCACTTTAAGATACGTCTTCTTTGATCTAGAGGATTGTCTTTCAGAAGTCCCTCCAACAATAACCCTTATTTCTCCTAGTGGGGGCCGCGATGACTCTTCCATCTTCGCTTTCAGTTTTTCATCTTTATGATCCCTTCCAACGAAATGCCTCAACTTTCCTTGTCTAATGAGATTCTCGATCTGCTGCTTCAGGTCATAACACTCGTCCGTGTCATGCCCATGATCCCTGTGGAAGCGACAATATTTATTCTTATTGCGCTTGTTAGGATCTCCCTTCATCTTCTTCGGCCACTTCAAGGAAGGATCATCCTTGATTTGCATAAGCACTTGATCAAGTGGGACATTCAAGGGTGTGTAATTCTGATTCCTTGCTGATGGGCCTGCCTTCCTGTTATCCCTATCTCGATCTTTCTTGTCTTCCGTTCGTCCCTTCCTTGGACGAGGCCCTTGGTCAGGATGACGCGGGGGGTTGCCCTCCGTTCTCTCAGCCCTCTTCCTTTTCTTAGCTATGATGGCGTCTTCCGCGTTCATAAAGTTTTGGGCTGAATGGACGAGTTCAGCCATGGATTGGGGTTCTTTTTCATACAACTTGTGAATGAATAAGTCTGAATTAACCCCGTTGTGGAAGGCTGCCAAAAGGAGCTTGTCGTCCACCTCGTCTACTGTCAGGGCTTCCCTATTGAAACGGGTGATGAAGGAACGCAGGCTCTCATTCTCTCCTTGTTCTATGGTCAGCAAACTGGACGAGGAACGTTTGTGTCTCTGTCCCCCAATGAAATTATTGACAAATAATTTGCTTAAGTCCTCGAAAGAACTTACAGAATTTGGGGGTATTTTGCTGAACCATACTCGCGCTGGTCCCTTCAGGGTGGTAGGGAAGGCTCTGCACATAATCTCGTCTGGAACCCCTTGAAGATGCATTGTGGTCTTGAAAGTAGCGATGTGGTCAAAAGGATCACGTGCTCCATCATATGAATCCAGGGAAGGCATTTTGAACTTCGGTGGCAAGGGATGCCCATTGATGGAAGCCGTGAAAGGGGAATCTGTCCGGTGAACCAAGTCCTCAACGGGATTCGCTCTTCTCATATTTTCCCTCATCTCGTCCATAACCTTCCTCATTTGATCCATTTCCTTCTCCAAATGTGGCACCCTTCGTGACGTGGTGCCTCTTGACTGAGCCTCAGGCTCAACATTTCCTCTAACTTCTTGACTTTGGGACTGTCTTTCAGCCTGTCCCTCACGGCGCTGCCGCTCCATCTCCCTAGTCAATTCTTGATTTTGGCGAGTTAACTCTGCCATCGCGGCCGCCATAGATTGCATGTGTTGGATGGAAGGCGACTGCATGACAGGCGCTGACTGGCGATCGCGATGGGGGTTACTTGAGGCATCTCTGCTTCCCTGATGGCCTGGGCTTGTAGCCCTCGACCTAGTCCGAACCATTCAACCTTTTTCTCAGAAAGCCAAATCGCAAACCAGTTTACGATCGCTTCCCACAGACGGCGCCAAACTGATGGTGAGTAAAATCAGTTTGGTTGAACACTTCGGCTTCGGTGGGCTGCGGTGCTTGCAGAGGCCTGTAAAAGAAGAAGAGAATCAAAGGATGACCGGGATGGACCGGCCAAATGTCCTCCGATGGTGAAGTTAGTGTCTTCTCTCGTATGAAGTTCTAACCGTTCTGTAAGTAAAAAACTCAGAATCTCATACCTTCACATAATTCGGACCGGTCCTTATATAGGATATTCTGGGGCGGTTATTGGTCCAATAACTTCCCCCAGATTTGTGGAATCCGGATGTAACTTCTTCAACGGCTATAAAAATCATAACCGCTGCTGGAAGTTACACACTTGGGAGAAATAGGCGGCGACGAACACGGGCTGATTTAACCACTCCAGAATTTGCTAAGTTCATGTGGTCGTCCATGTGCAATTCCTATGGACGACCCTTTATGACGCTATTCGTTGGTCGTCCAAGTGATTCATCCGTGGACGACCTTCCGTAGATAACGGGGCTTGCACCATTCGTTGACCCCATAAGGAAGAGAGTTCTGGACGAATAAGAGAAGCAGAGTCGCTAGGCAAACCGCGTATCATTGGACGACCCCTCTGGACGAATAGGAGACTGCCATTTTTTGCTAACCCATCATAAGTCAATACCAAACACGCACTAAACGTGGCTTTAGCCAGGCTAACAAGAGTTCTTTAATACCATTCATTTGTTCCGGATGTTCAAGGGTTAGTTCATGTCCTGAAATTATAGGGCAGATAGAACTAACAGGAGGCTAGTAACCGAAACTGTGAGGTCACTTTTTCATAATGTTCCTCAGGAAATGACCCAAACCAAACTAGGTTGATCATGCATTGGCTTTACAGGATAGATTGCCCATGAAAAGACAGGTCCACAAATTGGTTTTGCACCTGCCACCGAATTGAAATGAACGGGTACAAGTTGGGCTTAAACAAGCGGTCCGCTGAATTTGATTTCAATTCTCTTTTGTTCTATTTTAGAGTACTATTCATCATTGTTTAGTTTTTTTTTTTAGTTTTTTATTTATTTATCAGTATTACTACTATTCATCATCCTTAATATTTTAGAATAAAGTTTGACTTTAAACATATTTGGAACTTTATGTTCAAACCATTAATAGGAAAATAACATTTGTCTTCGTCATATACAATACACATAAATTAACACATTTTTTGTCCGTTTGGATAGAATTTATTTTGCTGAAACTGAAAATTGAAAACATTATAGCAAAATAATTTTTAAATGTGTGAATTGTGTAATAGGACCCATTTTTAATAAAAAAAAAGTTGCTGAAAAGTAAATTTTGTGGGTCCCGTAAATAGTACTCAGGACCCACAAACTGATGAAAATTGGTTGAAAAGTCAAAAATATACGGTTACTATAACAATAACATGAACCGTAGCCGTTATCTCCCTAAAACACGTGCTGCAGCAAACACACAAAAAAAGGGGGGGAACAAAGGAACCGCCAGGTGCGTTTTAATGTGTATCCAAACCCCAACTTTATCTTCTTTCTAATAGTTGGAACCCAAGGATCTAAGACTCCAAACATATTTGGAGTCAAACCTTTTCCAATACTCAATAGTATATTCTTTGATACCGGTACATGTCATGACTAGACAAATGCCAACCTCCTTGGTGAGTAAAAATGTTCCTTTCAAGATCATGATTTACGGAGTCTGAGAAGTTACATTGAACAGACCTTCGCATAATTTCTTTAAAGTCAAGCCTCCATGTCCCAAACAAAATGTGATAGAATACTATGGACCTTGTATATGGACCCCCTTCCTGGTGAAGCTCATGCCGCCCTTTTGGCTCTCAAGATGTCAACATTCCTTTGTATCTCATTCGTCCATATTGAAGAGGATTCCCTTAGTATGATAGAAGTCCTTCAAAATCCTTCTATTCATACCTAGGAATTCCTTTCCCCATTTTTAACTTCTATTTTAGCATCCTTGATCCCCCTCTCTTGTTGAGATTTTTGTTTTGTAAATAGAGACCATAATGTCTTAGCCTATAATCTTGCTACTTAGGTTGCTTTTTGTATGTGAGATGGGCCCATAGAGATATCTTCCCTAGTGCTTGGGTTTCTTGTCCGGTTTCTATATATATATATATATATGAGATGAGTTCAAGTTATACTGGTGAAGAAGGAATTCAAAGGTAAATTCTCCTGTAGTTGTCTTCCACAAGAGAGGAGATGAAGAAGAAATTGAACATTAGGCTAGATAATTTTTTATTATTATTTAAAGATAAATATGGGAGAAAGTTAATGCGATTTGATTACTTATTTCTAGGACAATTATGATATGACACAAGTATTTTTCCACCCTTAGATTTTAATAAAGATCAATGATCAAGAAAATGTGTAACTCTTGTAAGGTTAAAAAGAACAAAAACATCTCACCCAAGACTTCTCCAAATACAAACAACAAAACAACTTTACAAATTCCCAAAAATCAGCCATATAAAAAAAAATTCATTGTAAATTAGGAATCCTCTTCCATGTAAATAAGACTCCTCCAAATTTTAAAAAAATAAAAAAGGTAAATTAATTTTTAGTAAATCTTAGAGATTTTTATACATTTCATTTAAATTTTAAATTTTAAACTTTCAAACTCACAATTTTTCTAAAAAAAGTTTCATTTAAACCTTCTATAACAATTTGAACGTTTCTTGTTAATGTATATATAGGTTCATTGGGCTCTAGACCCAATTTTATTGTCTTACATTACAAACATATTAATATAGCACACATACTTGTACTAGAATTATGTCTTGCAATGCAGTCATATACCGGGGCAGAGCTAAAGGGAAATTGCCCCCTTGATTACCCCCCAAAAAAACTTCTTAAATATAGGCATTAAGTTTGCCCCTGAAAAATTAGTTTGTCCCATCCCAAATAGATGGTTTGATACAATGATATATTGATTCCGAAAAAAATAAAAGAAAAGATCCGTTTAGCAAGAAAAAAACTAAAAAGATAAATATGATATATTATTATTTTTTAAATCAAACAAACAAATAGATAAATTATATATGAGGGACTCACAATTTTTTTTTTTTTGAATAATTTAAAAAAGGATAAGTAGAATATATTTTTTTATAAAAAAAAAAAAAAATCAAACAAACAAATAGATAAATGACCAACTTAAGGCATTCTTTTTGGTTAAAAAATTAATAAACTCATTGAACTGTAGGTCTTTAATAATAATTGAAATTAAATTTTCTTATATCATGACATTTTTAAAATTTAAATCAAATCCATATTTCTCATTGTACTATAACTCAAAGTAGTTGACCCATATTTTAAAGTTAAAATAACTATAGAAACAAACACACACACACACACTCACGGCAATAAATCTCTATTGCCTCTATCCCTCCACTTGTATTTTTTTTTTGTCAATCTCCCAACATTTGCATAATTTCAAATTTTGAGTTTTTGCTATAAACTTAAAATTTAAATAATAAGAAGAACAGATTAAGAAATTTTTAATTTATATATATTTTAAAATAAATCAAGGCAATGAAGCGATATAAAATTTTCCATGTATATTACTATACTTTTATCACTTTTTACTTTGATTCATTATTTATTTTATTTTTTGGGAAAACAAATTAAATATTTAAACTTTAATACATAAATTATCTCTTAAATTGATTGTTATTAGCTATGATTTGAGTTATTTTATTTTTTATATTGATAATATGAAATATAAGCATGGGTTTGGATCCAAATCAAATATTTATATATGTACTTGAAGTTTATTAAGATTTTGAAGAAATCTAAGCATAAGCATGGGTCTAGATCCATTTCTATGTATAAAAAATAATTTATATTGACGAATACATTAATAAATAATTTTTTATTGATATTTTTTGGATTAGTTTTGCTTTCAAGATTGTCTTTGAATCTTGCCCTCCTGAACTAAAATCTAAGTTTTGCCACTACTCACAGTGCATTCTATATAAAGACAATCATGTAAAGTTTATTTCTATGAAATATTAGTATTTCTAACATTATAGCAATTAAAGCCAACGCTCTGACCCTTTAGTACTTCCAGCGGCTTGTCTTCTTTGGTGTTACTTCTCATTGTAGCCACTGCCACAACTTCTTTGGTGCTATTTCTTTATGTATGTTACATTGCCACTTTTACAATACACTCTAAATCTCTTTCTTTATTTTACAATGCATCACATTAAAATAATGTTACTTTATCACCGAGAGAGAGAGATGAAAACTAGGAGAGAAGAATAAAAAATAGAAAAGAATAAAATGCATAAGCAAGAGTCATCATGCATTTTTAGATGATATTGTAGCAATATGTAAAAATGTGAACAGTGATACATAACCAAATATAGGTATATTTTGGTGATTTTGTACTACAGTATCATCTAAAATGAATTTATATACATGTTTCAGCCACCACAACAAGGAGTCCTGAACACCATAGACCATGGCCACTATCAACACCGTTGTCTACTGTGCTTCAATCATCTAATCGCCACCACCAAACAATAGATCTCTTGTTGATCAACCCAACCACATAAAAAATCGTAGTCATTAGATGTCGAATGTGCCCTCACACGCCACTTGAAGATTCTTATGGTCGTCCATGCGCCACATCTATTTTGTGCTAACGTCAATTGCCACATGTCACTCAATGGCTGAGCCATGTCAGTAACATGTCGTTCGATCCAAACTGAACCGGGCAGCCATTGGATTTCTAGGTGTGATTGATCACCTATTGTCTAATTAATTTTAATTACTTAATTAACTAAAGGTCATCCTAAGGGCTCTTAAACTAAATAAGGTAGGTAAAGTCTCAAACTAAAGAACTTAAACTCAAAAGCTCGAATTCATGCAATGAAGGTGTTAAGCATGCTACAATGACTATCCAAATGATGGTACCTCATTTTGATTTAATCTCAACAATTTACATTTTGGAAAATAACTAAGATATTTGGCCTTTTTTTTTTTTTTTTTTTTTTTTGGGTGTGTGTGGAGAAAAGGGTTTATTTGCAATCAACATATGGGTATACTATATAGATAACTATGTGAAATTATTTACATATAAGTAAGCATGTGAATAAATATATATAACATGGGAGAATATATATATATATATTTATAAATATGATGAATAACTTGTTACTACACGTAATATAATATACGCATGCCTAACATGTAAATGTTAAATATTACTACGATAGAATGCTATATATACATAACTTACCATGTGATTTTTTTTTTTAGAATACTAAGTATTTTAACACACACAGAAAGAGATGAAAAAGTCCTAAAAAAATTAACAGTGATATATTTCCAAAAAAACCTAACTCTTGGATACATAATAACAAAATATATAATATGTGAAAACAATAAACTTTAAATGTAAGGAGATTACCATTTGCCCATAAAAGCATTTTTAATCTACGAAAAACATTCTCTTAGGGGGTATTTAAGAGGCTAAAGGAGGTTTACTTTTGCTGGAAAATATTTAGAAATGAGGACTTTGGAATCCTAGACTATGTTAAAACAGATGATGGAGGATGATAGTTGATTATTATTAGTTAATGTTGATGATGAAATAAATGGGGGAAAGGGGAAATATTTAAAGGGAAATGGGCTGGGTTGGGCCTGCCTTCTTGCTCATTTCTAGAAGCTTAGAGGTCATTCCGGTCCCATTTTTTTCCCTTTCTCTGGTTCTATCTTTGAGCAATTATTTGAGAGCCTTTCGAACTCGAATTTTTGCATTCTTGCTGTCATCAGAAAGGTCTTGCAATCTAATTTCCAAAGGTACCTGCATTATTCTATTTAGAGTAGCGGATGCGAAGATATTTCAGGCGGAAGAAAGGTGGGTATGTGCAGAAATTTGCAAAGATGACATTTTGCCTATCTTGGGCATGCGATATCTCTCAATCTGAAGATAATATTTTCAAGCTGTTTGTTCTGTGAACTAGATAATTGATCTTTGTTCATGAAAGTTCAAGATTTTTACATCAATCGTGCCTGAAATGAAACAGTTTTTTGAGTGAAGACAGCCCTAAAAACCACTTTTTGACCTAAAAACAGATTTTGTGCAATTTGTTCTAACTTTGTGAGGTTACTTTATGGTCTTGTCGATCTCCATTCTTTATTGTCCCAATCTTTTGATGATGTGAGTTGGAGGCCCTGGAAAGGGGTGATAAAATCGTGTTTTTGCATAAAATTTGCACTTTAGTGGAGATTTTGCTATCCAAATATACCAAATTGACCGCCACACACCCTTAGTTAGTTCAATGGTCACTCCATAAGTATAAATGCTTGTGGGGTGTGGGGGGCAAGGATCGGGATTCAAGTCTCCAGGAATGAGTTTTACACACATATACACTTAGATTAGACTAAAGTAGAATTCTATCTTGTAAAAAAAAAAATAAAAAAAAAAAAACCAAATTGAAGTTCGACATGAGATCATTTAATTATAAATTTATAATTCAGCCGAGATTAAACTATAATAAAACTTTACAAAAATGGATGTCTTTTTATAAAAGATTTAATGTGTTTGCGATTTCTTATCCATTTCAACTCTAATTAGCATTTATGAATTGTCATTTTAAAGAACATTTCATAATCTTTAACATGAGCAGAAATTTGTCATGATCAAATAGTTGGACTTTTGGTCAAATCTTTGATTAAACCTTGATTCCGGTTGGTTAGACTTAGTTAAAAATTAGTCAAATGGTTTTAAATGGAGGATTATGTCAAAGTAATTGATTAATTTTTCATATATTCAGCCAAACTTGGTCAAAATTGAAAATTTTGGGATTTTAGGCTTGGGAACCATCAAAATAATTTATCCAACGTCCGATCGGGGCAAATTAATCTATTTCATATAATTCATTTTTTTTTATGTGAATATATAATCTTTGAAATTTTAAGGCTCAAATTGACATTTTGGCATACAAATCGATGCCAAACAAAAGTGGTATCAACAATTAGTAAGCCCACTCCTAAGCCCCAATCTTTCAATTATATTTGAGGATTTGATAAGATGTATTAAGAAATTACACTCTCATATTTTTTAATTTAAATTTCAAAGTATTTCTTATAAAGAAAAAAAAAACTTATGAACATGGGAGTAGTGCATGTAAAGAGGGTTATGTTAGTTTGGGGAATTGCTTATTTTTAATAACTTATTTTGCATAGTGTTTATCAATAAATATAGTTTTTGGCAATTTTTATGTTAAATTTGTTACAAAAATGCTAAAAACTAGTTAAAAAAAAAAAAAAGAAAAAAAAAAGAGAGACAAAAAGCAAAAGGCTAAACACTATTCAACAAATTTCCAAATGCACACTTATTTCATTGTATCACCTTATAAATGGCTTCCTACTCAAGAACATTCAAATTAGATTTGTAATCTCAAACCTAGGACTGAGATCGGGTTGGGTCTAGTTTAGACTTTACTCACAACCCGATCCTATAGAGATGACTTGAAATCCTATTAACCCGAAACTACACTGCTGGGTTGGGTAAGGTCTCGGGCAGGTAAATCGGCCTCAATTAGGTCTCTGTTTTAGTGTGTGTGTGTGTGTATAAATATATATTTAGGGTGTAATTCATATTCTTTTCCGCGTGTCCTACTTTTCTAATTGCATTTCTAACAGGAAAACTTCTAGTCTCAAATTTGCATAGTATGTATTTTCCATAAAAGTTTGACATTAATATTAGTGTATAAATCTGTCGAGTCAAATGGTTGAATGTAGTTTTTTTTTTTTTTTGGGAAAATGTCTTGAATGTAGTTGACATAATATATTTATTCCTTATATATCCATTTTGGGGATTTGAATCTTAAAAATCAATTTGAAAAATATAGGGTCTTAATTTTAATGAGTTTTTTGAAATACGATATTTTTCCAAATAAATTTAGATCCCTTGCATTTCTCTTGATAACTGAGCTAGTTAACATCTACCTTAGCCAGTTAATATTTGCAATTTTAATGTGAACAGTTCCTCACCCGAATGCCTGTATGATTTTTTTTTTTTTGATAAGGAATGCCTGTATGATTTATTAGCAATATGATTTGTAATTTTTAAGTTTGAAAAAGGTGTTTGTTTCTTGTTCCTTTCGCTGGACTAGTAGGCTTTGTAACCTTGCTGCTCATAAAGCAGCTAGGATGTATCTTTTGTCTAAGTCTTTTTGCTTTCATCATCACAGCCTGCTTGAAATTCTCTTAGAGGTTCCTACGGTAGATGACTGTCTTTGTTAGTCTTTTCCTCTTTCAATAAAAATTTATTTAAAAATAAAAAAAGATTCTTCCACTTGATTTCAAAATTTTCTTATTGGAGATTAACATATGGTGAGATCTAAGACAAACCAAATCTCGCCAACTCCACCCAACAAAATATTTATTCCCTATTAATTTACTAAACAAGTTGATAAAAGTATGAAAAACTCCATTTATTAAAAAAATTAATTAATTCAATGTAAAAAAAAAAAAAATCAAAGTTATCCAAAAAAGCAATTGAACTAATTAAAATTTCAATTTTGGTATTAAAAAAAATAGCATATATAATACCTATTAGTATAAGTTTAAATTGTTAGAATATATTTAGATTGCTCGATTCTCATTAACTAGGTTTGATTTGCATGTTGGCAATCTTGTTTAGCAAAATTCATACCAAATTCAAAACATTTAAAATCAAGGTTTAATAAAGAAAAACATAACTAAAAAGGAAATTTTAATTTTCATAAGGTTTTGGTTTAAGAAAATTTCAAGAGATTTTTTTTTTTTTTTTTGGTTTTTACATAAGAAAATTGTAAAATAAATTCAATACATCATGGGCTAGTGCAGTCTGAATCATAGAAAAGGAAAAATGCTAAAATGAAAAGCAAAAAGTAAAACATTTTAATTTCAACCAAATTCTTCCAAATGCACACTTATTTGATTGCATTGCATTGCATTGCATCACGTACGTGCACACCTTATAACTAAAGATCATTTGTAACCTCAAACCCAATGCTACTGTACAACCTCACGTAGTTGTTTCTAGTGGAAATGGATGGAACTTGAACCCCAGCAGAGGCCAACGCATTCTCACAAATATTGGCACCGTCGGCAGCGACTTTAGCGTCATAGTTGGCAGTCAAAGCATCCACGTCTAATTCGTCAAGTGCACTTCGGAATGATCCAACCACTGCGCCGTACCAAAAAGAGCATCGTTTAATGGGTTCAGTGTGGTTTTTGTTGAGCAAATCATCAATGTAAGCTTTGCTTTTGGTTGAGTTGGCTACAGCCATTTGAAGAGCAATCTTTGCGAGATCTTTCAATTCGGATGTCGTTGCAGTTCGAGGATCAGATTCCAAAGCATTTATGCAGTCGCCATTGTTTATAGATTTTTTGCAAACACCTTCAACTAATTTATTAGTTGATGCATTTGTTGGTAATGGAGAATGGAGAAACAAGAAGAGCAAGGAAAAGGTTAAAGCCACCAGAAGATGATGGCCTTGGAAATCCATGTAGTAGTATTATTAGTAGTAGTAGTAGTAATAGTTTACAATGGGCTTTATAATGAAAGAAATATATATATATGCCGTCTGCTTTTGGAAAGCTATATTTACGTTCGATTATATAAGGCCTCGCGCCATCCACGCACTTGACAACTGTATTAATGTCATAAGTATCACGTATTAATTGGAACGTTTCCTGTTTCTGTTGTTGCCTAGATGGATGGAGATGGAGTATTTCTTTTCTTGTTGCTAGTTAAGTAAGGTTGGCATGGTTTAGTTTCTCAACCCCAAAAAATAAAAAAAAAAAATAAAAATTTCAATGGGTTCGCTTTTCTTTTCTTTTTTGGATAGGATATGCCCACTTTTCTTGTCTTGCACTAGACATATTTATTTGTATATAACTATATATAGCACAAATATTTGTATTACAATCATGTCTTGCTCTGCGGGCGGAACTAAAGGGGAACCGCCCCTGTAACCTCCCAATTAATAAACTCCTTAAATATAGGCAATACATTTTCCCTAAAAAATTAGTTTGTCCCCTTCTAATTTGATTTTATCTAACCATCTATTAGGAAGGGGACATGCGGATATTTTCTTTTCTTTTCTTTTTTTGGAAACAATAATTGATTTTATCTTACCATCTATAACCTCCCAAATAAACTCCTTAAATATAGGCAATAAATTTTCCCTAAAAAATTAGTTTGTCCCCTTCTAAATAGATGGTAAGATAAAATCAATTATTGTTTCCAAAAAAAGAAAAGAAAAGAAAATATCCGCATGTCCCCTTCCTAATAGATGGTTAGATAAAATCAAATATTGATTCCAAAAAAAGAATAGAAAAGAAAAGATCCGTATGGTAAGAAAAAAAAAGAAGAAGATAAGTATGATATATATATATATATATATATATATTGCTTTTTTAAAAAATCAAACAAACAAATAGATTAATCATAAATGAGGGAATCACGGAAATTTTTTTGGAAAAAAAAAATATTAAGTAGAATATATGTGGATTTTTTTTTTATACAAAAAAAAAAAAAAAAAAAATCAACCAAACAAATACATAAATTAATGAGGAACTCAAGGCATTATTTTTGGATAAAAAATTAATAGACTCATGCAAGTTTTGGTCTTTAATAACAATTGAAATTCAATCTTCTTATATAATGACATTTTTTTTTTAAATTTAAATTAAATTTATCTTTCCCCTCAAAAAAAAATCAAATTATCTTTCTTATTTCCACTATAACAGTATAACTCAAACTCAAAGTAGCTGACCCTAGTTTCAAAAAAAAAAAAAAAAAAAAGGTAGTTGACCCATATTTTAAAGTTAAAATAAGGCGAAACTACAATATTAATCCCTCACGTTTACTCTGTGCGCGCAATTGGTCTCTCAAGTTTGAAACGTGCACAATTGGTCCCTTTTCAAAATAAGTAATATAAGTCTTTTTACTAACTACCATTAACAGTGTTACTTATATGGCTAACGGAACAATAACTTGACATTTTATTTTAACGATGTGGCATATTTTTAATTAAAAAATTACAAACTAAAATTACACACAAGCTTTTCACGCACTCCTCCACTCACCAATTGTAATTGTCACAGAGAAAGGTGACGCTTATATGCCACCTCCAATTCTCAATCTCTCCTTATATGCCACCGGCCACAGCCCCAACATCTTCTCCATGGTAGCCTTAACATTCTCTTCTCCATGGTAGCCCCAGCACTAGCCACATTTACCATTATGCCCCTAACCCTCTCTTCACTCACCAAGCCCTTGAAATACAGCCTGAAACACTCCGAGTCTGGGATGTTGTGGATATCGACGGCGAGTTTTTTATTGTGGATCTGACGGTCGAGATCCTCCTTCAATTTCCTCATCTCTGCTTCAAATTAAGTAATTTGAAGAAAGGTCAAGCCTTGTGAGTTTAGCAAGAGACTCAAAACCAGAAGGCAATGACCCAGTAAGTGAATTTCGTGAAAGATCAAGAATTAATAGCTCAGATAAATTTCCCAATGAAGAAGATATACTACCAATAAGGTTATTACCTGACAGATACAAATACCTCAGTGTACTCAATCCACCGAGCGACGGAGGGATGACCTAGTAACTGAGCTAGACCTTAGATCGAGCACTTGGAGTGCATTAAGTCTTTGGCCAAACTAGTCAGGAATAGGCCCCAGAAGCAAAAAGCCAGAAGCATTGAAAAACACCAAGCTTGTTAAATTGAGTTCAAATCTTCTGTCCCACTTTTCCTACTCCACTCTATGCTCCACCAATAAATACTTGCCACATGTTCACCTAATTAATTAAATACTATCATTATTAACTTATTAATACTACAGTTATTAATTAATAGTAGTATTTAATTAATTAGGTGAATATGTGACAAGTATTTATTGGGGTTTAGTGCAATGACAGTCGGGTCATTGAAATCAACGTGTCCAGGTTGAGATGAAGCCGTTTTGGGATTCTAAATCAATAGTTCGCTGTGGACTCTTTGGCCAATTTGACAAAGTTCAAATCTTCAATTCCACTTTTTCTACTCTACTCTATACTCCACCAATAAATATTTGCCACATGTTCACCTAATTAATTAAATACTATCATTATTGACTTATTAATGCTACAGTTATTAATTAATGTAGTATTTAATTAATTAGGTGAACATGTGACAAGTATTTATTGGTAGAGTATAAAGTAGAGTAGAAAAAGTGGGATTGAAGATTTGAACTTTGTCAAATTGGCCAAAGAGTCCACAGCAAACTATTGATTTAGAATCCCAAAACGGCTTCATCTCAACCCTGACACGTTGATTTCAATGACCTGACTGTTATTGCACTAAACCCCAGTCCAGTATCTACACGGGTCGAGCTTGATGGGCGGCTAAGGCTTGTTGTTCTCTCTCCCCTTCTCTGGGGTTTTTTTTTTTTTTTTTTTTTTTAAAGCCGTGGCTGGGTGTTTACAATCAGTAGAAAATAGTTTTTTAATTTGTTAAATAATGTTTTTCACGTGTAATTTTAGTTTGTAATTTTTTAATTAAAAATATGCCATGTCATTAAAATAAAATGTCAAGTCATTGTTCCGTTAGCCACATAAGTAACACCATTTATAACAATTAGTAAAAAAACTTATATTGCTTATATTAAAAACTTGAGGGACCAATTGCGCATACAAGGTAAACTTGAGGGACCAATACTGTAGTTTCGCCTTAAAATAATTATTAAAATAAAACACACACAACGATAAGGGCTTGTTTGTTAATGTTGTTTGAACAACAGTTTTCGTTATTTAAATAATATAACACGTATTTCTACAATAATTTTTTCACCCACATGTATTTTCACAACACTTAAATAATATTACTAGAAATCTCTTACCAAACGGGCCCTAAATCTCAATATATTGCCTCTATCTCTCCACTAGTATTTTTTTGTCAATCTCCAAACTTTAACATAATTTCAAGCTCTAAATTTTTTTATATAAACTCAAATTTTAAATAATAAAAATTAAGCTTTGGCTTACCTCCAATGCTCTTTTAATTGGATATGTTCTTTTATTTTAAATATACAATGACAAGTAGTAGTAAGTTTTAATCTCCACATTTTATTTAGTTAGTGGATGATGTAGCAGTTTCTCATTAAAATAAAAAGAGATTCCAATTAAAAAAGTACTAGAGGTAAACCAAACCCTAAAAAGAATAGATTAAGAAAGTTGAAATTTGAAATTTTTTTATGAAAGCAATCAAGAAAATGGCGCGGTATACTATTTTCCATTTATATTGCTAACACTTTTTACATTGATTTTTTTTTTTTTTTGGGAAAACAAATTACATATTTGAAATTTTACTATACTTTTACCACTTTTTACTAGATTAATCTCTTCAATTTTTTTTTGAGAAAAATAATCTCTTCAATTGATTGTTATTAGCTATGATTTGAATTATTTATTATTTTGATAATATGAAATATATATATATATATATATATATATTTACACAAACACCGACTCTTTGCATGTGCTTTGTGCATGCTCAAGGCTCTTCTACTTTTTTTCTAAAATGACAACTTTTCATTCCTTATAATTTAGGGTTGATGCATCTTCCAATCACAAAAATACTTAAGAGATGTAATGAGATTTATGTGTTTTTTGATGTGTTTATATTTTGTGCTACATCTCATCACACTCCTTAGGGAGTTTGGTTATTGAAAAATGCATCAACTCCAAATTTTAATGAATGGAAAGTTTTGTCCATTAGAAGAAAAAAATATAAGATTTTTTTACCATTCACAATACGCTTGCAAAGAGGCTAGTCTTATCTTCTTCATATTATATAATTCACTCCATCTTATTCAAACTCCTATTCCCATGTTTCCATGATTTTATTTCAGTTTCTTTAAATTGAAATAGAATTTTTCCATATAAAAATATAACTTTTGAATTTGTAAGGTTTAATTTGACATTTTAGTATGCAAATTGAGGTCGAACAGAAACGGTATCGACAATTAACAGGTTGAACAAAAACGGTATCGACAATTAGCAAGCCCACTCCCAAGTCCCAACCTTTCAATTATATTGGAAGATTTGGTCGTTGTAATAAGAAATTCAACTCTCATATTATTTAATTTGAATTTAAAAATATTTATAAAAATAAAAAATAAAAAATGAAAAAAACCAGTGAGTCTGTGACCCCGGGAGTAGTGCTTTTAAAGAGGTCAATTGTTTATCAATAAATATAGTTTTTTTTTTTTTTTTTTTACTTTTATATTAAATGTATAAAAAAAAAGAGTTAAAAACCAGTTTATTTATATATATATTTTTTAAACTAAAAGTTGGATTATTGTTTGAAGAAAAAAATTGAGACAAAAAGCAAAAAGTTAAAAAAAATTTCAACAAATTCCAAATGCACACTTATTTCATTGCATCACCTTATAGATGGCTTCCTACTCAAAGAATAATTTCAAAGCAGATTTGTAATCTCAAACGCAATGCTACTATACAACTTGGCGTAATTGTTTCTAGTCGAAATGGATGGAATTTGAACCTTTCCCAAAGCCAAGGCATTCTCACAACTATCAGCATCGTCACCAGCGATTTTGGAGTCATAGTTGGCACTCAAAACATCCTCGTTTAATTCTCGAAGTGCACTGCGGAATGATCCAACTACTGCTTCGAACCAAAAAGAGCATTGTTTAATGGGTTCAGTGTGGTTTTTGGTGAGCAAATCATCAATGTAAGCTTTGCTTTCTGTAGCATTGGCTACAGCTAATTCAATAGCAATCTTAGCAAGATCTTTCAACCGAGATGCCTTTACAGCTCGAGGATCAGATTCCAAAGCTTTTAAGCAGTTGGCATTGTCTATAGTATTCTTGCAAACATTTTCAATTAATTTAGTTGATGATGATGATGATGATGATGCATTTGTTTGTAACGGAGAATGGAAAAACAAGAAGAGCAAGTAAAAGTAAAAGGTTAAAGTCACTACTAGAACATGAC
Source organism: Quercus variabilis (assembly GCA_030445155.1). Taxonomy (NCBI): domain Eukaryota; kingdom Viridiplantae; phylum Streptophyta; class Magnoliopsida; order Fagales; family Fagaceae; genus Quercus; species Quercus variabilis. The sequence goes on along the minus strand of CP129446.1, from coordinate 38,005,552 downwards.
CTCGGAAGTCCATATTGGTCATGTAATAGGTTGATGATGATGGGTGAAGAAGAAGACTCAAAATCAAATTATTTTTATAGGGAAAGAAACCATTCTTTTTTTTGGAAAGGTATTTACCTTCTGCTATACATGGCAACAAGAGTAAGGCCTCACGCCATTTACGCACTTGACAACTGTATCTCCTCAAAAAGAAAAAGAAAAAAGACGACTGTATTAAAATAAATATCACAAATCATTTTTAAAATTTTCCAAATTTAAAAATGAATCCGCAAGTCAAGCTGGTTATTGTAAGGAAATTACTCCAACGGTCCAACTCATTACATGATGGCCAAATGATTATTTACATCCTTCTCAAAAAAAAAAAAGATTATTTACATGTTTTTTTTAGTCAGATTTAATGAGTCATGTAAGCATGTAATTTGCTTATATAGTTCTCTATGTGGTTAGTTAGTTTTTATATATATTTGTGTAAATTATATATTTGATCATTATCCTTTAGGTTAAATGTCAATTTGGTTTCTATTTATAGCGTCCGCTTCTGATAGTAGCTCTTTATCATAAGTTGAAACTCTCTCAAAAACGAAAAAAATGTCAATTTGGTCCCTAACCTTTCAAATGTGTTAGTTTAGTCCTTAACGTACTTTTTAAAATTGTGTCAAAATGATCCCTATTAAGTGATGGATGAAAAATGTTGACATAACTAACAGCCAAAATAAAATATTATTTTTATGTAACATAAATTGTCACTTGTTTTGCCATCTCAACATAAACTTTAAAAAAATGTTAGGTGAGAGTAAGGTGGATTTTTATTAGATTAATAGAACCCAAAATAATTTTTTTTCTCTCCATTATTGCATTATCATTTATCTCATGCCTACACTCTTCTTCTAAGCAGACTAAGTCAGACTTGTCTTTCAATCCTCCTGCAAAGGCTAAGAGCTTTCAAAATTGATTGCTTGAGATCCATATCCAGGGCTTGAAAAGTTTAAATATCACAAGGATAATAAAATTCCCAAATAAAGCTTTTATTCTCCAGTCAAGAATCATTACACCTCTCCATTCAAAAATGTAATGCCAGATTTTCATTAAAACCAGATAATAACACCAATGATAGATCTGTCCAGACCATCAAAATAAAAACTGAAAAAAATATTTTATGTAAAAACCTTCATTTTCTCGCCAACCAAACTGAAAGATTATTGAGAAACTCTGAGCTTTAACAATGAAGGACAAAATCACAGAGAAGGAGAGAGAGAAGAAAAAGCGAGAGAGAGAGAGTCTGTGATTGAATGAAAATGATTAGCAACACTAACTTTAGAAGTGTACATCAATACATATATATATACAAGATCAAGATTAGCTTAAGCTAACTGCTTAACTGCCTAACAATAATTCCGTAAAGATTGGAAGCTGTTAATCCCAATTACACACGTGATCAACATGACATCATCTAACTCTAGCTTCCAGAGAGTTCTTCTAGCTTCCAGAAATATCTGCACTGACTTGATGAAATAACAATCCAGCCTTCCAGAGTTTAAACAGTATCGTATTGTTTAATGAAAAACGATGTCGTTTAGATATAAAACATAATACAGCTGTTATTTTGAAAACTAGCCGTTAGGAAATTCTTTTATCTTCTCTTCATCCCCCCTCAAAACCTTGGGCACCACTGTGAACAAGATTTTGGAACACAAAATCTGGAAACGAGAAGTGGGCAAACTTTTAGTAAAAATATCAGCAAGTTGATCACCAGTAGAGATGTATTTGATATGAAGATCTCTGCGAAGAACACGCTCGCGAATAAAATGATAGTCAACCTCGATGTGCTTGGTACGAGCGTGGAAGACAGGATTCGAGGCAATAGCTAAAGCAGAAACATTATCACACCAAATTCTGGGAGGAATAGCAAGATAAATGCCCAAATCTTTAAGAACTTGACGAAGCCAACAAAGTTCAGCAGCTGTGGAAGCCAAAGCCCGATACTCAGACTCTATGGAAGATCTGGAAACCGTGAGTTGCTTCTTAGCACTCCAAGTAATAGGATTATAACCCAGATACACCAGAAATCCAGTAGTTGAACGGCGATCATAAGGGTCACCAGCCCAATCTGAGTCTGAAAAAGCAGAAAGAGAAAGGGGACCAGGTTGAAGACGAATGCCAAAATGTTATGTGCCAACAAGATAGTGTAGAATGCGTTTTGCAGCGACAAGATGAACATCCGTGGGAAAAGACATGAATTGACAAATTTGATGAACGGCGAAACTCAAGTCTAGTCTCGTGAAGGTGAGATAATGGAGGGAACCAACCAGACTACGATACACATGAGGATTAGAGAGCAAGGTACCAGCATCTGGAACAAGTCTAACATGAGGAACACGTGGGGTTTTGGCAGGCTTGGAATTAAGCATATGATGCTTAGTGAGGAGATCTGTTATGTACTTAGCTTGATTGAGGAAAATCCCTTTAGGTGAGCGATGAATGTGAAGACCCAGGAAGAAATGCAAATCCCCCAAATCCTTCAATTCAAAAATTTGGCTCAACTGGTTGATAAGAGATTGAAGAAAATATGGAGAGTTACCGGTGAGAACAATGTCATCAACATAGACGAGCAAATATACCAGAATCTTGTTATATCTGAGGATAAACAAAGAAGAATCAGCCTGAGAAGATTCAAACCCCATATGGAGAAGTTGAGTAGAAAATCTCTCAAACCACGCACGGGGAGCCTGCTTCAACCCATAGAGTGATTTTTGCAGTTTACAAACATGATTAGGAAACCTGGAATCAACATATCCAGAAGGTTGGACCATATAAACCTCTTCTTTGAGGTACCCATGTAAAAACGCATTTCGAACATCAAGCTGTCTCAAGGGCCAATTGAATTGGACTGCAAGAGAGAGATTGATCCTCACTGTGGGTGGTTTGATAACAGGGCTAAAGGTTTCATCAAAATCCACACCATACTGTTGATGAAAGCCTTTTGCAACAAGTCTGGCCTTGTAATGGCTAATTAAACCATCACTACTCCTTTTCAATTTGTAAACCCACTTGCATCCCACAACATTTTGACAGGGATGAGAGGGAACAAGTATCCAAGTGCCCTATCATTGAAGAGCCTCAAACTCCTCATCCATTGCCTTGGACCATTGAGGATATTGCACTGCAATTTTGAAGCTTGGAGGCTCCAATTCTGTATAGTCAATCTTAGCTGTAAAGGCCTGAATAGCAGTAAACGCCTTAGGTTTGGAAATGCCATTTTTAGACCTAGTAGTCATAGGATGGGTATTAGTTGGTACAATGGCTAAGGATGTTGGATTAGGTGTAGGTGTAGGGGGCTGAGACAGTGATGAAGGTTCTTGAGATGTGCTAGGAGTAGGTTGGGATAGATGTGGAGAAGTTGACTGAAGAGGTGGAGAAGGTTGTATAAGAGATGAAAGTAAGGTAGGGTCATAAACAGGCTGAGAACAAGACTGAGTTGATGTATCAGGAGATGGATGTATAGGTGGAGATGTGACTAAAGACTGACAGATATGTGAGGACACCCAATTGGAGGAAGACAAAGAACGAGCAGATAAAGTAGAGTTCTTGTCATATAGAAATTCAAGTTCATTGAACAAGACATGCCTAGTTATATATATTCTATGAGTAGAAGGCTCAAGACAAATGTAGCCTTTTGAATATGCAAGGTATCCAAGAAAAATACATGGTTTAGTGTGTGGTTGTAACTTGTGAGAGTTATAAGGCTTGAGTAAAGGAAAGCATGTACAACCAAAGGTCCTAAGATGATGGATGTCAGGTTTAGATTTGTATAACACTTCCCAAGGAGATTGATTATTTAGGACAGGAGTAGGTAGCCTATTGATAATATGTGTTGCTGCAGAAACAGCATATGACCAATAAGAGAGAGGCAAATGTGAATGGGATAGCATAGTAAGAGAGCATTCCACAAGGTGTCTGTGCTTTCTTTCTGCCACACCATTTTGCTGTGGAGTGTGTGGACAAGAAAGATGATGAAGTATACCTTGTGAAGAACAGAATTCATTAAAAGCATTTGAAGTAAATTCACCACCACAATCTGTTCTCAAAGTTTTGATTTTATGATCAAATAGATTTTCAACTGTGGCTTTGAAATACTTGAAAATGCTAAGAACATCAGACTTGAATTTAAGAAGATACACCCAAGAGAATTTAGTAAAGTCATCAACAAAAACCAAATAGTATTTATAGTCATTGATTGAAACAACAGGAGCAGGGCCCATACATCACTGTGTACAAGTTCAAGAGGCTTAGATGACTGAAATACAGAATTCTTGAAAGGTAACTGACACATTTTACCACTGAGACAATGTCTGCAATGTGTGACAACAGAATTATTATTGATAACAGTATCTGTTCTAACAGACTTATTGGAAACAAGAGAAGATAAGGCTGAATTAAGCACTTTATCACTAGGATGACCTAGTCTATGGTGCCACAGAAGCTGTTTATTGGATTTCTGAACATGGAAAGCATGATTGTGATGTGAGTGTGGCTGAAGTGAAGGACATGCAAGAGCTTGGACAGATTTGGAGTAGATGGGATAAAGGCCATTCTTACTCAAGCCCTTGTAAAGGATTTTCCCCGTAGGAATATCCTGGATAAGAAATTTGTAGGCATCAAAATAACATGAACAATTATTATGAAGACAAAGTTTGTGCACAGATAAAAGATTAGATGCAATTCTTGGCACATGAAGAACATTTCTAAGCTGGAATTTATGGTATTTGGTATGGAGTGAGGTGTTACCTGTGTGATTGATTGGAAGAGATTGGCCATTCCCAACTGCTATTTGATCAGAACCTTTATACTAAGATTGACTTGTCAAATTATTGAGATTTACAGTGATATGGTCTAATGCCCCTGAATCAGTGAGCCAAGGATCTGAACTTCCAGTGATTGCTGTATTGGATGCTGTTGCCATAGCAGCCAATTTAGCTGGTGGATTCTTGCCTTGAAAAGCAAAATCCATTCTGTGGTAGCAATCTATGGCTGTATGTCCCATCTTACCACAGATCTGGTATTGTGGACGAGTACTCTCAGGCCTATGATTCTGATTCTGTGAGTTATGCTGCGTAGCAAAGGTAGCATTGTTGTAGAATCCAGAGTTGCCTTGAGTGTGAGGAGAGTAGTAGTTTGATCTACCACTACCTCTCCCTCTATTGTAATTGTTTCTCCCCTTTCCTCTTCCAGAACCTTGGTTCAGGTACATGTTGGACTGTGAGTTACTCCCACTGCCACTTGGCTTTGAATTGGAAGCAAACATTGCAAGAGAAGAATGTGGAATAGAGTCTGAAACTTCCATCATAGCTTGCTCTTCACTCTGAAGCATGATTGACAATTGCTCATAGGAGATTGGATCACTCCTTTTCCGTATTGCTGAGCAAAAATGTGCAAATTCCTTTGGTAGGCCTCTGAGGACTATACAAATCAGTTCCTCATTATCTACAACAACTCCTACTGCAAGAAGTTTATCTCTAGCTATCTTAATCTTCTGCAGGAATCCATTGACAGTCTCAGTACCTTTCTTGATGCTTTGCAGTTCAAGCTTGAGATTTAGTATATTGGCTCAAGATGTAGATGTGAACCTTTGATCTAAGGTGTTCAACACTTCCTGAGCACTTGTGATTCCAACAACCAAAGAGAACACCTGAGGTGTTAGTGTTGAATTGATCAAAGAGAGAAGTGCTTTATCTTTGATCCTCCATGTTTGATATTCTGGATTCACCACAGTTGTTGGATTTCCCTGAGCATCAAGCTAAAAAGGACACGGTGGTGAAATTGAGCCATGTATGTGCTCAATCAATGAATAGGCTTCAAGGATAGTCACCAGCTGGTGCTTCCATGGAATGTAATTGCTATAGTCCAGTTTGATAGACATCAGGTTTGACATATTGGAAAGAAGGAGCAACGGTGATTGTGAAGGTATGGTGGTAGTTGTGGAAGTGTTGCTTGTTGAAGAAGATGCAGTTGTGGAAGTCATGGTGTTAGGCTCTGATACCATGAAAGATTATTGAGAAACTCTGAGATTTAACAATGAAGGACAAAATCACAGAGAAGGAGAGAGAGAAGAAAAAGCGAGAGAGAGAGAGAGTCTGTGATTGAATGAAAATGATTAGCAACACTAACTTTAGAAGTGTACATCAATACATATATATATATACAAGATCAAGATTAGCTTAAGCTAATTGCTTAACTGCCTAACAATAATTCCGTAAAGATTGGAAGCTGTTAATCCCAATTACACACGTGATCAACATGACATCATCTAACTCTAGCTTCCAGAGAGTTCTTCTAGCTTCCAAAAATATCTGCACTGACTTGATGAAATAACAATCCAACCTTCCAGAGTTTAAACGGTATCGTATTGTTTAATGAAAAACGATGCCGTTTAGATATAAAACATAATACAACTGTTATTTTGAAAACTAGTCGTTAGGCAATTCTTTTATCTTCTCTTCACAACCCAAAGACCCTTGCTGAGCTACACGTACACAGCGACCCAAAGGCTTGCCAATCCTAGCTTTTTGCACAGTCTAACCACTCTCTTAATTACGATTCTACCCAACTTCGTAACTCGGTAACTCCCTCTCCATGTCATTCCTTGGATTCTTGCAAGATCCCATTATCGAAGTCTAGGAACATGAGGTTGCCAATGGTGTGGATGGTGGAGGGTGTAGGTGATTTCATGGAGAGAGAGAGAGAGAGAGAGAGAGAGAGAGAGAGAGAGAGAGAGAGAGAGAGAGAGAGGAGAAGATCTGGAGAAGAAAGATAACAATGCTTATAAAATTTGGGTTTTGTTAATATCGAGCGAAAATAACCAGATTGCACATTTTCGCATACTATGTCGTAATTTACCACTGTTTCGAAAATATACAGGGATTTACCACTTTTTGGGTACTTGAGTTTAACGAAACTGAGTTTTCCATAGTACTTGAGTTCAAAGAACTTCAGTACCATAAAAAATTTTCCAGCAAATTTGAAGTATATTTTTTCAAAGAACTCGAGTTTTTGGAACTCAAGTTTCACAGCAAACTCAAGTTTTAAAAATGCGGTAAATCCCTACATATTTCCAAAATAGTGATAGATTGCTAATTTTTTTGTTAAATAGTGGTAGTGGGCCATTTTCGCCATTAATATTGGCTGAGGTGGATTTTTAATTGAGATGGTAAGTTTTAATTAGTCCATTTGGAATAAATGTGATAGTCTATGTAACATGAAAATAATATTTTATTTTGACAGTTAGTCACGTCAGTATTTTTATCCATCACTTAACGGCAGGGACCATGTTGACACAATACCAAAAAGTTAGGGACAAAATTGACACATTTAAAATGTCAAGAACCAAAGTGACATGTAACGTAAAAGTTAAGGACCAAATATGTAATTTACCTTATATATTTGTAGTATTGAATTATGGGTACGTTAGAACTTAGTACAGATAAGATTCTCCATTTTAGATAGTTTTATCAAGTGCCTTATTGTTGGTTAGATAAGATTTCCCCAAACTGGTTATCTATAATAAAAACTAGTACCATTTTTGGGTGGGGGTTACTTTTTTTTTAGATTCATTAAGCCTCTAGTTGTCGTTTATTTAGATTCATTCAACAACAGGTTCTTGTTTAGATTCATAAATTCTCTGGTTCTTATTTAAGGGTTTGGCTTACCTCCAGTACTTTTTTTTTAACTAAATATGTCATTTTATTTTAAATATTCAATGGCAAGTTGGAGTAAGTTTTAATCTCCACCTTTTATTTAGTTAGCGGATGATGTGGCAGTTTCTTATTAAAACAAAAGAAGATTTTAGTTAAAAATGCACTAAAGGTAAGCCAAACCTCTTATCTAAGATGTTTATTGAAAATGAAATGTGTTATGTCCACAATATTTTTACAACAAATCATATGTAGTAAGTTATTATCTGTTTTAATTTGAATCTACAACTTAAATTACTTTTTTGCCCATCCACAACAACTAATAACCTACCACTTAGGATTTGTAGTGAAAGTATTGTGAAAATATTATAAACGTATATCATTTCTCTTATTAAATTATCATCCCAAACAATTCTTCTATATCAATTTTTTTTTTAGGGAAAAAAATGCATGACTTCACTCATATTTTTTGAATTATACTTCAATCCATGTATAAAATTTTTTTTATCAAAATTTCCACAACAAAGCCTAGGTGGCAATATGTTTAACAGTATGTAAAAAGATGATGTTAGTAGTAGACTTAAATAAGAACTAATAACAACTTGTCAACTAGTCTTTGTTGTGAAATTATTGAGAAAAATATTGTGTTCGTAGTACTATAAAAAAAAAAAAAATTAATTGCAAATTGTGTGGGCCCATGTCTGTGGTGGTAGCAGGACTCGGCTCAACAAATTTTCGAACTAAAGGCGAAATCTTTAAATTGTGCCCTTTTTATATTTAAATATTTAAATAATTTTTAATGTAACTTTTTATTTAAATCTAATTTCCTTGTTTTTTGAGATGCAATATTGAAGTTTTTGTGTTCAAGTTCTCCTAACACGATTTATGATATAAAATACTTTTGAACAAATGAAACATGATTTGTAATAGAAATTTATAATTTAACTAAAATAAAACTTAAAGTATATATCAATAGAAACTTTTTTTTTTATTTGTCAAAAAAATATTGCCACTTTTCTAAATGACACAATCGTGTCATATTCTAAATATTCACGAATAAAAATTTATTTATCACATAAGTTAATAAATAAATATTAATACAAAGTAATTATTCTAAATTAATTTCACAAAAATATTTAGATTTGATTAAAATATATATTAATTAAGAAAAAAATAGGATAACTTATGAAAGTATATATTTATCCTATTTTTTCTTAAATAATATATATTTTAATCATATCTAAATATTTGCGTAAATTTAATTTAGAATAATGACTTTGTATTAGTTCGGTACAAATGGGTATCGGGAAAAGTCAAAAAATAATTAAATTATTTTAAAAAAAGTACAACAAAGTAACGAGGAAATCGTGTGGGTTGATTATTTGATGTGATAAGTTCTATTTAAAAATGATGCGATGCCTAATTAATAGGTTCATAGAAGCAGTTGTAAACCGGTGGAAAAAAGAATAAAGAATAAAGAATAAAAGTTGAAAAAGAATACAAGTAAATGCTAAAGATACTATGTGTTTTATTGCATAAGACTAACAAATTGATGTAACAATAAACGTAATTGGTGGCTTCAACCATGTTATAAATGAATATTTAACTTACCAATTGTGATTGATGACATATAAGTTTATAAGCTATAAAAGTTGAAGTACGCTTAGCACTCCTTAAAAAGATAAGTTGTAAATGTGTTTATTAACAATGCCTTAAGTGCTTTCTATTAGCCAACCAGGAAAATTATTAGGTATTCTTGGAGTATCATAAATGCGTACTTTTCTCTCTCACATAAATGGTGGGTCCCACCATGAATTTAATTAATTGGACCACCATTCATGTGAGAGGAGGAAGTACGTATTTATGATACTCCGAGAGTACACAATAATTTTCCAACCAATTTAGGGAGCTTAAAAAAAAAAAGGGTGAAACAACCTTAATTTAAAAATTAATATAAATAAATCAATATTATATTAACTAATAGAGGGGGGCCTTCAACGATTTTCTAAGTTGTCTATATAGTTAAACCGACCTTGGATGGTAGGCTAATTTGAGAATTTTGTACAGTTTTGTTATGTCTATCGCTTCATTGTTTCTATTCTTATAACCACATTATACCACAAGGAAGGTGTTGATATTTGTCTGAATTTGAGCGATCTTTGAAATATCATATATTATATTATATAATAAATGTTGGGTTTAAAAGTCATGTTTGCTCAAATAGGTACCATACTTAATTGACAAGTGGATGAACCAAATTGCAGTAATTTTTCAGATAAGAACAATAGATTAATTGTTCTTATCTCTTTTTTCTTTTTCTTTTTTTTTTTAATTTTAATTTTTTCATTTTTCTCTACTGCTTAATCAATTCTTTGGATAGACACAAAAGCTTAATTATTAATACCAACCTTTTTTTTTTTTTTCTTTCTTTACTTTTTTTTTTTTTTTGCATTTTATTGATATGAACTTTTTTTTTTCTTTTTTAACTCTTCATCTTTTATTTTTTTCTTTTTTCTTTTAAGCGTGACAAATTTCAATCATAATATACCTCCTTTATTGTCAATAATTCTTCTTCTCTTATAACCTAACTAATTTTTGAACTAATCTTATTTTTATAATAATTTCACCTTTTATATTAGAGTTTAACTAAAACTCTACTTGAAACTAGAGTACTATGTTTATTTCAATGAAAACCTTATGAGAATATAATTTTTCGCATTTTCTTATGTTTGGTAGTATCAAAAAAATGGGTATGGTTTTTAGAGATTATTTTTCTCTAAAATTTTTCAGAAAACAATTTTATCTCACACTAAGCTAAATAAGGAAAGTCAAGAAATAGTTTTCCAACTCATTTTTAGAATTGCCACCAAACATAGTATAATGAGATATTTAAAAAAAAAAAAAAAAAACATTTTGAAAAATACATTAACGTCAAAACAAACGGAGCAAGTTTAACTAAAACTATACCCTCTGTTATACTTACCACTCTAAACTACACTTTATCCGCTAGACTATACCACATTTTATATTTATCCCCTTAAACTATGAGAGTGCGCACTCCCCCCCTTAGACTATCACTCGTGTAATACATTGAACATCATCCCATAGATAGTAGTTTAGGAAAGTAGGTGTGTATTTTCTTAGTTTATGAAAGTAAATGTAAAAAGGGTATACTTTAAGGGGTTGAAAGTGTGCATTTTTATAATTTAGGTTGGTCAGTGTAAAAGATAGTATAGACTAGAGGGTAAGTGTGCATTCTCGTAGTTTAGGGAGGATTCATGTAAAATGAGGTATAGTTTAAGGGGTTGTGTGGGTTCCTTTTTTTTTGGGAAAGTACCCAAGTCCATTGATGACAACAAATCTTGGGCCTCCAAGGATGGATGGTTGGACTGGGTAAGGTTCTCTGCGGCCTATTAGGGTCGTTATATGAATCAGTTTGTGTGCAAGTCACATAAAACTTCTCAAGGCAAAAAAAAGCGATTCCTCCTAAGTAATAAAATACCATTATAAGTGTTTTAGTGTCATAAAATTACCCTTTTATTCTTACAAAATAAGTAAAATAATTATTCATAATATTCACAATGAGAAGGAGATTAAAATAGAATATTTAAGGTTTATCTTTTATTGTGTGAACATTTAAAAGAGTTCCTTCATTTGGTTCCCCGAGCATGATGTCGTGGTACCCTGAGCATGACATCATGGTACCCCGAACGAGATGTCGTGATTCCTAGGGATACTAGGCCTGTAATCCATGGAACCCAAAATGCTGATTCTTTGAACTATAAGATATTTCTCCATGCTTATTATGTAATGGAGTTTTGCCTTTTCCCTTTACCTCTATAGGTCCTCCATAAGAATACACTATACAATACACATATCTTCAAATAATTGTTAGTTTTCTTAGATTAAGATATACATTTTAATACATATACACATATGTAAATGAATTTCATGAGAATGATTCAACTACAAGGATCCTGGCCACAATTCTCATCGACTTAGTGCTTTTACACAAGACTTATGGGATTTGAAACTCAAGTCCAAGTAGCTTTGCTTGGGCATTGCCTTCCAAAATAGTTAGGTAAGGAGGATTTTGTGGGAGAGAATGATATCTGATGTGTGGATGTTTTGGCATATGTTTCTTTGGAGGCTAAGTGATATTTTGAATGATCTCAAGGATATGGGACGAATTCCTCCACCTTGGCTCTCTTATACTGTTCATTTTTCCTTGCTGGGCTATTAAAGCTCTAAAAGTCATCCTTTGAACTCTTCCTTTTTCCTTTCATCTGAATCCCCATTTTTCTCCTCCCCCCCCCCCCCCTCCCACCCTTGCTATGCCTTAGTATTCCTTTTATAGTGGACATGGTCTGGTACCCCGAGCGAGGACATCCCTAGTCTACTAGGTAAAACCATGTCCTCTAGAACCTGAAAAAGTGCATTGGGCGGAGGTTTAACTTATTTAGGCAATTATAACTCAAAAGGGGCATTTGGCTTTAACTATAAATGAAAGATTCCTTCTTGGAAAGTCAAAGGAATGGGAGGGCTACTCAATACAATGGATGACATTTTTAGTTAAAAATGACAATTGAGAGAAAATTGTGGAGAGGTGTCATGCACATGGTGAAACTGAGTTTTCCATTGATTCATGCATTCCAAGCAAATATATGAACCAAGGGAAACCTTTAGGATCCTTCTTTCACCAGAAACCACTCCCTTACTGACCAAACTACTTCTCCCTTACTATTCACTCGGGATCCTACGGGCTTGGACTATGGATTACAAAGATAATACCTAGTTTTGCTGGATTTTTAATGGCTTTTTGCTGGAAATCTAAACATACATCTTGGATTTCTCATGTGTTAGCCAAGATTCTCTTCTCAAGGCTTCAAAAGGACACATCAGGGTCTTAGGGCCTTGATGTTCTTCTTGCTGCATATCCTCTGGCCTGACCAAGTCTAGGTCCTCTTCTTTTCTTTTCTTTCTTATTATTATTATTATTTCTTTCTTTTTCCTTCTTTTTCGGACCTTGGGCCTTCATGGTCCTTCCTAAGTTCATGAATTTGGCCTTCTTTTGTTAAGGCCCATGGTATTTCCTTACTTTTCTTGGAATTGGCTTTCTTGTCAAATTTTGATCATCAACAGGGGTTAAAGTGTAATTTCTCCATTTTTTTTTTAAAATAACATATAATATAACCAATTCTCAAGTATAATATTACCTAATGAGTATTATACATAAACTATAAAGATTAATTTTCACGAAATATTTTCATATGAACTTATAATGTATATTTTCATACGAACTTTGTTGATGCCTATTTTGGCAAAATGGGGAATGGCAAAAGAAGCCCAACAATATGAAAAAAGTATGAGGAAATAAAATAGCAAAATAAAAACCAGTGAGCCCAAATGGCAGGAATAATGGTCCATGAGCTCACAAAATAACAAAGTGGCTCCAAAGAAAGCAAACAGGCCAAAGAAGCCCCAAAGAATGAATTAGCAAGCCCATGAGAATCATGAGAAATAGAAAGAAAGCAAATAAAACGGGCCAGAGGAGCCCAAAGAAAGAAATTGATAAATGGGATTGGTTTGAAGGCCAATAAACCCAAAGGAAAAGGATATGGCAATTGGGCCAGGAGAGCCCAAAGAATTTAGCAAGAGCCCAGGAGAATGTAAAAAAGAAAGAAAGAATGAAATGGGCCGAGAATGCCCCAAAAAATAAAATGGGCCGAGGATGCCCAAGGAATAAGATGGGCCGGGGAAGCCTAAGATGTTGTGTAAACTGGTCCAACAAGAGTGTTGGGCAGTAAAATAAAAGGACTAAAGGAGGAGTAACCCAAGGAACTGGGATGGCAAGTACTTCAGCCCACAGGCCCAGAAGAAGTCTAGCAAAAAAAGTTGAATGATATCATGGCAAAAACAATGCAATGGCATGGTAAGAACACCAGCCAGCCCACGAACAAGGAATGAAAGGAAACATGGACCGAATTAAAGAAGAAGAAACCCACACCCAAGAAATGTCTAGCCCAAGGAAGGAATAAGACACAGAGAATGAAGACCCAATGACTCATCTACATCACAAGAATTAAACAAACAGTAGAACGTGCAGGAGAGTGATAAGAGTAAAAAGCATACACCAGTAGGCTACCAACTTCTCTCTCTCTCAATAGCCCACTCTTTAGTAAGTTAGAAATTTGAGATTAAACCACTTAAGTCCATTCTCCAAAGTGAGTAATTTCCATTGCAGGATTCCCTTATAAGATTACCCACATTAAAGATTAGTTCCCTTCTTGGACTTGAATTTGCCAAGGAGTCAAGTTTAGCAAACTAATCCCCTTCCTTCTTTTGTTATGATTGATCAGGGACTAATGCTATTTTCTTGTTATTAGCTCACTCCTGTCATCATTACATTATCGTATTTTCCTTTCATAAAATTGTTTTAGCATTATCATCATCAGTAGTGCGTGCTTTAGTTAAAACATTTTAGTTATCACCATGGGCACGTGACTTCACCAAGATTCCTACCAAGGGTTCTAACTTGTGCACAAGCTGGCCTAAGATGAATTTCAATTAAACTTGTCCTAACTCTCCTATCCCAGAATCATTGAGCCGTAGTATGGCAAGGGGAATGTAGTCCAGTAAATAAAAAGGCCCACCATAAACTTTTAATGTATTTGCACATCATGCAACACATACGTTTATTATGCCTAAAATATGATTTTCTAGATAAAGTATTAAATAACGTTCGATTCACATGAAATTTGAAATATTTGTTAATGTTTGTTAACAAAATAAAGAACATATAATTTAATTGTGAGATTTTAAACATTTTAATTTATTTATTTGATAATATAACATTGCTTAATATTACACTCTATAACTTAATTATGGCCTAATATTTTTTAGGAAATATTTTTCATCCATAATAATAATAATAATGAGCAAAAGAGTCCCAAGACTAATAAAAATGCCTATTAGTAGCAAAATCCCACAATAACCATTAGTTGACGGCCTTTTTTTTTTTTTTTTGATGGGGACATTTTCTACGTCGATTATGCCCCAAGCGTTCTAGACTTCTAGCTCCGGGAGCTTCATAGTGTAATGCGGTGTTCAAAGGTCACCATTCAAACACAACTCGATCTTCACTCTGAATATTCCATCGCTTCACTTTTTATACAAACAAAATCATATTGTTTGTTAAATATTCTGAGCATATAGCACAAGAAAATTCAAGTGACTGACTACAACGTTTAAAAAATTCCATTAAAAGAACTGAAAAAAATTAACTGCATTGTAAATCTTTCAAAAATCCCCTTCGCTCCACTCCACCTGTGTGTGTGCATGTGAGTTTGTGAACAATTTTTATGTGGCCTGTTAATACTAGGACCATACCGGCGTATATATCACTTCTCTGTAAACCTTGGTCCAGTCCAATTTTTAAAACCATGAATCCCCACCGTTAAATTTTTCAGTGAAAATTCAAGAATGGCCGGCTTATATATTGAACAGCTAAATTGGGAGTATAGCTTTGAAGGCAGTGGGTTAATTTACACAAAGAATAAAGCCAGCACTAGCAATTGGATCCAAAGTAGCAGTATATAATAACAATATATAACAAAAGAATAAAACGGGAAATTGGCAAAAGACACTAATCTCCTGATCTCTCAGACAATTACACACATTTCTATGCTTTCTAAAAAAATAGAAGAGCTATAGCTAGCATCTCATTAAAAGGAAGTAATATAAGTTTTATACCTGAAAGATGAGTAAATTGAACTCCCCTTGGCATAATTGCATCACTGTCACCGTCCTCCCAGACAAGGGAAAGAACATCATCAAAGTAATCACCCATCACGCTAAGAACAAATAAACAAATCTCCCTATCACTGACGTGCTTCCTTTGGAGTGACATAACTTCTGCTTTCAGTGACATTGGAGTTGGCAAAGACATCTGGTGCAATTTCCCAGCTCCCACTCCTTCTTCCCCAACTTGAGTGGCGAGCATCAGCTCGAATGGTGGGGGCTCGATGATCCGAACCCAAAACAGAATCAGCATCTGAGGTATTATGGGGAGGTCCATTGCTACCTCTGCTGCGTATGTCCTCATCAATTTCATCAATATTACGACGCTGAGAGATCTTCAATAGGTCTTCACCAATCTCTAGATCATCTTCTACCTTCGGACGTGGATCAGCACCTAAATCATCTGCTGATACTCCTTCCCGAGGGGCAGGCGAAGGGGGAGGCCTTTGCACCTCTTCTTGAACAAAAGCCCGGAAGTTGTTCCTTGAGGGCTTCACCTTTGTGCAAAATACCTCAAGAAAATTTTTCAAACAACCCCGGTCATAAACATTGATCCTATTGTCAGCTCTGTACCGGAAATTTTCATAGGTCGTCTGAAAAAAAGACAAGTTGTATCAATCTAGCTGATAAGGAAGGAAATTTACATGGTAAACAATGCTGGCGATCTTTCATTTTCAGGGAAATAATAATGATCAAAAAGCTAAAACGCTGTAAAACCCTATGCAGCTTTTCCTGTACCATGGCCTACATACAAAGAAGCATGAATACGTTATACTACACAACACGGTGACATGGTTATCCTTGAAAAACTAGTAAATGACATGGCGGAGACATGGAAACTAATATATATATATATATATATAAAACCAAAGAATTAATGATAGGATCTTTTGACAAAACTTAAACATTTCAAAGGATGAGGACCATTATGAAACATTGGGCAAAGGTTAAGAACTAAATGTGTCCCTTAAAAAAAACAAATAAATTGCTACAGTCAAAAGAACGAAGACAGAAATTTCAGGGACCATTAGCTAACGTTGCTTTTTAGATCTTTGTTTGATTGGTCTTGTGTAAGGCTTTACCTATAATAATTCCATTTTTTTTTTTTATATAAGTAACAAAAATCTAACTCATAATTTGAATTTATAGATTTGCTACACTTTTGTGCCAAGAACCTTCTGGATCCAACTAGTTGGCACCTCTTGGTGCTTCCCACAGAGAAATCCAGGGTTTAAATTCCCCTCCTCCACTGTTGTAACTATCTAATTATCAAAAGATTTGCTACACTTTTGTCATTATACCTCCTACTTAGTAATTAAGGCTTCGAGTGCATTATCATGTAAATAGAGTAGTCTTTTCCCCCGATAATATATTATTACTTATCACCAAAAAAATAAAGAAAAAGAGGACCACCACCCATTCACATAAAATACTAAAAAAGAGAGTAAAAATTAATAAGGAACAAAGACTGAAGAGACTGCCAAGTAACATCATCACACTGGACTGAGAGTGAGAGTGCCGATAAGCTTTGAGCAATGCCAATCTGAATAGACAGAGTGCTAGACAGACGATCTAAAAAACCAATCTACGTGGCTCGACTTCTGAACTGTCAATTGGGGAGGGAGGGAGTGGGGAAAGAGAGATTTGGGACTGGAGACTGAAAAAAAAACTTGATCAATGGTCAATCTAAATAGCGATTTGAGAGAGGTTGATGTTTTCCTTTTTTTTCCAATTTTTTTAGTCATTGTGTCACATAACCCATCCTATTAAGCCAACTCAATATTAGGAACCTCTCCCACAAGCACCAATTCAGACTTGTCCAAGCTTATTTTCAATCCCGACACCGTCTCAAACTAGAGAAGCACCAAGCTAACAATCAAAAGTTGATCAAGATCAGCATCACAAAGAATCAGAGTATCATCAGCAAAGAGAAGATGAGACATGATAAAAGTGTCACGTAACCCATCCTATTAAGCCAATCCAGAATCAGACCACATGGCAGTGGCTATCCCATTCATACTAAGCCAATCCTAATATAAAACTGGAATTGACAGCAAAACATCAAGCTAGGAGCACAAATATACAAAAAGAGAAGTCAGTAAAAAATAAAGCTAGAACCACAAATTTACAAAAAGAGAACTGACCTGGTTTGTGCCTATAAGGTACAAATGGAAGCCAGTTAGTCCCCCAACAAACCACAGAGAGATGAAACAATAGGCCATTAGTATCACAGATGCAGGAGATTCTTTCATTGCTTTCCAAACTGTGCCCTGATCATCATCCATCAGAACCTTGATGTACAGAGCTGACATGGCAAAGACGTAGATGCAAAGAAGAGTTGCTGAAGAAACAAACATAAAGAAGTAACGATAGTTGCGCTGCACGTAGACAGAGGTAAGACATAATATTAATGGCAACACAAAAGGAACCCAGAAACAGTAACAGGGAAAGTACATATGTCATAACAATAGATTTTTATTTCCATGGTAAACAACATACCAATCCAATGCATTGGCCCACCCAAGGGCAATGGTGGTCAAAACGCTCCACACAATTGTTGCAAATGGAGCAATGGGAGCAACGAGGAGGTCGATATAACATGCAAGTATCACAATACTTCACCCTCACAGTAAGGCCATTGACTAATACTTCTTTTGTTCGAGGGAATTGAAGGCTTGGCGTTTGTCGTCCTCCCCCAACATCAACTGACACTGAAGAGTCATAACGAAACTCTTCCTCTGGTGGATGTGAATTACGTGGAATTATACCCGGATCCCGGGCTGAAGTAAGAAAAAGAAGCACCAAGACCTATCAACATCAACTAAGGGATTAAAAATAATGTCAAACCTAGGAGATCAAAATGAGGGAATTACTATAGGAACCCATCCAGAAGATATTTCATAACCAACAACAATAATAATAAAATGAAAAACATTTCAGGGGGTGAGTCCATCGCTATAACTCTTCAAGCTGTAAATTCAATTGGTACGTATCTATCTTATTATGAAAAACTTAAACTTGTATGCGTATCCTCCCCCCCCACCACCCCCCCCCCCCCTTTTTTTCCTCTTTTTGCCTATTTTCTTTTCTTTCTCCCCATAAATATGCAAGTAGAAGGTTAGAAACCAGTAAAAGATGGTTTCAACTCAACTATTATGCTTACATTCCAAGATATAGGTGGGAACAACAGATTTTGCTATTTTTGCATTAAAATTTACAAGGAAAACACTTCACAAGAAAAAACTAAGGAGAGAAGGAACAGATATAAAAGCTTGAGAAACTTAAACACAATGGCTTATGAGAACTGTGCATGATCACCTAATCAACCACATGATGCGTGTCTACTAAGGGTAGTGCTTGAGATCTCATACTTTGGGTTTGGGATTTATATGTCAGAAATTGTCTCATAATCCTATTTTAACCTAGTTTGGGTCTTTTTGGCGTGGAAGTAAAGTTTATTTGTACCAAAGAAGCAGTTTGATAGTCCTTGTCAAAGGTTGAAAGTTAAAGAGTTTTTTTTGTTTGGGTGAGAACACCACTAGGTGTAGTGATGTTTTGGGTTAGTGAAAGTGTCAAGTACGTAAGAATTTGGCGTTTGTTTTAGGTGTCTTGGATTTGGATTAATTTGTGTTTGTGATAGGTTTTGAACTTTTGTAACTACAGTTTGAGAGTATATTGAGCATGGTTGCAAGTCATACTATTGATACTTAAGGTTAGTTGGCACTGCTCATGAATGTAGGCATAGAGCTGGCCAAAACATGTAAACAATGTTTCCTTTTTAAAAGAAAAAAGTTAAATTTTGTTGAAAATAAAGAAAATCAATACACCCCATCCACACGGGCAGTACACTAAGGCAGCTACAAAGCACATAAGAAAATAAACCCAATCATACATGGGGTGGCCATCCAATCCTACGTAGTACATAAGAAAAAAAATTTCAAATCCAACAACGTGTTCAACCTCTTCAAATATATGTCATCTGCATTCTCTCCAAATGGTCCACATGATGCATAAAGCAACTGCTCCCCATAAATCAGCACTTTGGTGACTACCAAAGCTCCCTTTCCAACAAGCCAACAAATCCCACACCCTTTCAGGAATAACCCAGTGAAATATGAACAAACAAAACACCAGTGACCAAAGATGACATGCAAACTCACAATGAAGGAGCACATGATCTACGAACTCCCCACTTTTCTTGTACATGCAACACCACTCTACAATACAAATATTTCATTTCCAAATATTACCCATTGTGAGAATCTTACGCTGGCAGCTGTCCACATGAAAAAAGCTACTGTGTGAACCTTCACCCTCCAAATACTTTTCTAGGGAAGAAATGTGGAAGGCCATTAGAAAGAGCCTAATAATGGGCTTTCACTGCAAAAATGATGCTCCTAGTAGGTCCAGCATATGCAGTCTTCTCCATCCCTTCTAGTTTGGATTACAGAAAATTCAAAAAGAATGCAATAGCACCATCTCCGAACCTAATGGAAGTAGAAAATCTCTCCCAGTCCCACCTGTTACAGTTGTCTCCATAGGCCCACACCTTAAGGTCCATTAGTATCCTGGACACCAACCACCCCATTCTATCCCATATTTAGTATCTACTCCTGTTCTCCATAGTGTCCTTTTCTGTGGTACAGTGCCAAAGCCACATCCCCATCAAAGCATGGTTAAATCATTCAAAGTTTCTAATGCCCAGGCCCCATATTGAAGTGGTTTGCAAACCATCTTCCAATTAACCAAATGAAACTTAAAACTCCTCTCCTAAACCACTCAAGAGAAAGTCCCGTTGTGTTTTCTCAAAACTATTAGCAATGCTAACAGTAAGAGGAGATAAAGAAAGAAAATAAGTTGGTAGACTTGTGACCTGTGAGATTAAGGTGATTCTGCCCCCTTTTGATAAATATATCTTCTTCCAACATGCTAATCTCCTTTCCATCTTCTCCAAGATTGGATTCCATATGTTTAATCTCTTGTTCATATGAATCCACTTCCACTAACCCCAATTCCAACAAACTGGTATCAAAACTTCCATTG
The DNA here is from genome assembly GCA_030445155.1 of Quercus variabilis. NCBI lineage: Eukaryota > Viridiplantae > Streptophyta > Magnoliopsida > Fagales > Fagaceae > Quercus > Quercus variabilis. The sequence goes on along the minus strand of CP129446.1, from coordinate 37,985,021 downwards.
TTACAACAAATTTAATATGTTCTAACTGCTAAAGAGAAGTAACATATGATAACCTAATAGACAAACATCTAGGGGAAGCCCTAACCCAAAAATAATGGGATTTGTCATGTAGTCTCAGTCAAAATATTAGAATGAAAATCTAAGACTTTAGGTGCTGGGTAATGATGACAAAAGGAAGGATAAATACCAAAGCATATAATCACATGATAATAAGTAGATATTGAGTGCCAAGTAAATAAGAGATTAAGAGGACTTACAAAGATAGTAAAGACAATTGCTACCGCCAGAATTGCATATCCCACATTATTATTTAAAAACTCATGCCGAAGATGCCTTGCAACAAATGCACAAAAGATGACAATAGGGACAACAACCAGCAATAATGTAACAAGCAGTGATCTGGCATCTGGCCCAAATATCAACCTCCCACCAAGGATGAATTTCTGCAAAAAGAGGGATGATAAAAGAGTGAAATGCAAAATAGACTGAAAGCATAATGCAATAGGATGTTGAAAGAGAGAGAGAGAGAGAGAGAGAAAAGGAAATATCATCTCTGTTATCACAATTCAATTAAAACCAGTGTCAATATGGTAGACAAGGTTTTTTTTTGTGCTAAATAAGGAAAATTTATTAAGAAAGACTACATCATGAGCAAAGGACATGAAACCAAAAACGACATAGTAAAAAAGAAAGTAGGAATTCCATTGCCACTTAACCATTTACCATATCATTCAAAGACATGCATGGTATAGGTCTTTCCCCCAACCCCCCTAAAAAGAAAAAACAAATTCTTGTGTAACCTCTTAGCCTAGCTATTGAAGATTTATCACATATATAATGGGAATGGCAAGATAGAAAAATTGCTAATAGTTAAACAAAACTGTTAAAAACAGTAACAAACCAAGCCAGGCTCAAGATGGATCATCAGACATCAAAATTAACCTCATGAAAAAAAAGTGCTGCTTGTATGGGTTAGAATCACTTTGCCAGGAACTTAGAACCACGTACATTTCACAAATTCATGGTTATGTTTTTTTTTTTTTAATAATAAAGAGGCATAAAACCTTGGTTCAAGAGGAAACGATTTCTTAATTTCAAACCCTTTTGGCTTTTAAATGACTGAAGACCAGAAATTCAGAATTCCTTAGAGAAATAAATTACTGGTTCATTGGGATAAAGGAATTTAAAGAGAAGGATTTGGATTTCAATCTTTAGTTTAAATAACTTGAATAGGGTATAAATAACACAAACAAAAAATCTCTTGATGAAATTTATGGAGGACTTGAGTTTTATTAATATGAGTATTTCAAATAATTACGTGTAAGATGTCATTTCAAATCCATCATATAACAAGTGTTTTTGTTTGAGTAAAGTTTCCAAGTTTCACATCATCATGTGTTGTTAAACTTATGTTAAGCAATTTATAATAGTAATTATTCTTTGAATCCCTGGATTTTAAATCCTAAAATCCAAACACAAGCTACAGTAAAAGGACATGCAATAAATTACTTACAGAGAAAAAAAATTAAAAGATAGACATGGAATATAAATTTTATTAGGAATAGTTACAATATGAAAACTTCTTTTCCACCAATTATTGTCACAATCGACTGCTAACACTCACAACGCTGTGAGAATGCATCGATCATCATAGTTTAGAAAATCTGCCCAACTAATCATTGATAATGATTGATATATGTCCCTCCAAAGTCATATCTGATATTTAACCCGCAATTTACTCTACTATTTATATGTATTTTTCCAAATGCATATTATTAATCTATTGGATAGATGATTTTGCAGTGCTGTTAAAAGCTCAAGATGCACTTGTCCACAATGCCTCATGGAACCTAGGCACAAAGCAAATGTGCAAAGGTGCACGGCTGAATGAAGGCACATTTTTTAAATGTGACGCGTAATGATTTCCAAAAGTTATGTTCATAATATACAATCAAAATAGTGATTATTTAGCTTATTAGTTGAAATAGTTAGCACATTGTCTAACACAAAAGTCACAGGACCAAAATTATTGATATCCTGTGTAGGACATTAAATTTCTTAAAATCTCTACAAATCAATTTAAACAAAATTATTGATGGACAGGTGAAATAAGATATAAAGATAACAGCGGTTAGTATTATCATTGTAGGAAGGTAAACAGATATATAGCATGTAGAGTAGAGAAAGCTTATTTGCAAGTATATTCTCCCATACCATAGTAATGTAAAGTAATTTAACAATTAGCTTTTTACACTTTTAAACTCACCCATATCACAGCAAAGGGGATAATTTTATTAACGCACATGGTCAAAGAAAGTCTTGGCAGGTATGTGTTGTAACAATCAGATGGTCATAGATGATAGTTTAATCTGCTTTCTTTCATGTTTCTTCTTCTTTTCTTTGTTTTTTTCTTTTTCTTCTTTCTTATTCTTCACTTCTTTTTTTCTTTTGCTATCATTTCATGAGCCTTGGTTTTGGCAGTGTTCATCCCACTTCCCATGTAGATTTGTTGATTATTTGAACTTAAAGTGTAATTCTTTCTAGAAATTCTATGCATACTGCTTTTATGCATTGATTTCCTCTTCTTCTAATAAAATTGTTCATTACTTGTAAAAAAAAAAAGATATTATTGGCCATCTTCAAAAGCAATGTAGGAGTATATTCATCTTTAATAAACGCACACAACAGCCAAAAAATGACTGATTTGTAAGAGAACAAAAGGAACCAGAGATAATTTAAACCTTCCATTAGTGGAGATAATCTAACTACCATACCCTTTAGAGCCGCTAAAAAGGCAAGATTATTACTCCTGTCCCCATGCAGAATATCCTTAGGCTATAAAGTTGTCCAGTAGCAGATCATTCCAAATTGAACATGCATGCATCTCAGGAAATCAACAATATCCTAATTTCCATTCTACAAGAGAACAGATACTGAGAATCAAGGAAAGCAGAAACTGTTGCACTCATCCCACCATTAAGAATATTAAATTGCAAGCCATCTAGAGCCCTCACTGGAAATTTTGATCATGCAGAAGGCATATGCAGTGTCACATGAATTTAAAATGGTACAAATAAATTTTACGATTAATAATAGAACTCTTGTGAGTCTAGGAATTTATCCATTTCATATGATCATTGATAGAAGATTTCATTAAAAAAATACACTTTTATGTTTGATGTGGAATCTTTGGCAAAGGAGGAACTGTCAGAATTTTGAAGGGGTTGAGCATCCTCTAAATTACAGTAAGCCTGCCTCTTCAGACATATACTTCCCTTATGGGAATGGTCTACCCTACTATTTCTCTTTCAGATTTTTTAGACTTCTTTTTTGCAAACACTAGTGCATACCAATTTCTAGCTATCCCAAAGTTCAGTTCTCTAGGGGTTCAAGTATACTTCCTGGGTAAATAAATGCATCACCTTTCTGCTTCATATTTAAATTATTACCCATCCAGGAAAAGCACTATTTATTACTCCTTTACTTTTATTCAAATTCCCATGCCAAAACCTTTATTTATCCCAATTGATTATACAACAGTAGGGAGTACCAATCACATTCTGACTTCTAGGAAACTTCAAAGAGATGGTCATTTAACAAAATATCGTTCTGCAACCCCTGCAAATTAAGGGCATTTTGGTAGTTTGATTGAGTCTAGAATTTTCTAGGAGATCTTATCATAGGTTTTCTTTTCTCTGAGTCCAAGTTAGTCTTCTATTTGTTATTACCTTACTACGTTTTTAGTTTACGAGTCAAACTAGTGTTGATTCATAAAAATATAGTGTTTTTACTATTGAAGCATCTTGGCTTTATTGTTCCTTCCTTACTCTTTACTCTTTTCTTTCTGGTACTATTCACGAAAACCATTCATACAGCGATGAAAACTATAAATTTCTCACTTTTCCTTCTCCTTACAAATACAACCCCAAGTCAAGCACTTGCAATTACCAATCAAAATCCTAAAACTCCATTTACTTTCTCTATAAAATTACCATAAAATAAAATAAAAACTCATCACCCAAGCCAAGTTTGAGCCTTAAGCTTTTCTTTAACAACTCTAAATCCTATATCTATAAATCCTCCTAAACCTTAACCCACCACCACAAGCACAGATCAACAAATTCCCCCATTTGTTCTACATCAATGTCAAAATGCAAATTGTGACGTGCTGAAGGCTAAAAGATTTGAGGAGAAGATTAAACAAGGGCGGAGCAATTACAATATTCAAGGTAACGTAGTTTCATTTTGGCAAAAAAATTCAAGCTGTTAAAGCAAGATCTGATTAAATGGAATAAGGTTTTTGGTAAGGTTAAGCGAAGCAAACAATTCTTCATTAAATTTATTAATAAATCTGATCAACTGGAGGAGGACAGGTCACTTCCTGTAGAGGAGAGAAATTACAAAGATTCTATTAAGGCGGAGTTAGAAAAACTCATTCTAGATGAAGAAATTAGTTGGAGACAAAAATCAAAAGAAATTTGGATAAAGGAAGGTGATCGAAATACCAAATTTATTCATCTATTGGTCAATTCACATAGACAACAATTTCACTTATCTATAAATAGCCATAGTCCCTTGAACACAAAACAACAAGGGCTCAAGGAAGATGCAAATTTAGGTATGACATGATTTGGCTGAAGCAATCACCCTCATCTTTCAGCCTGAAATACAACATCAGAATATCAAAACCACTCAACTTCCCAGCACAGCTATTAACATTGGAAGCTTTTAATGAGCACCACCTCATCTATTCGTATAAATCAGAACACTGTGTGTCAAATATCAGGTTTACTGTTCCTAAATTAAAAAGGCATAGAGTAATTGAGGACCAATAGAAAGCTGCATGGTAAGATTGCAACTCACTTCAAGCTACAAAGTTCAAACAATAGCAGATTCACAAAATTGAAAAATAATAATAATAATAATAAATAAATAAATAGCAGTAACAGATTTTCAAGTAAGAAATTGAAAGCTCAAATTAAACTCTGCATCAGAATGGGGGGATCCCAAATTTCACTTGATTAGCTGGGATAAAATGTGCAATCCATTCCGCTGTTTTTAGATTCCCTTTCTTCTTGTACATAACTTTTTGTTTTCCTTTTGTTGTCCGTACATATTTTTTCTGGCTACTTCATTTTTCAAATGAAGTAGTTTTCTCTTAATACAATTTTTCTTGCCTATCAAAATAAATAAATAAGCAAGCCTTATCAAAATGGTAGGCTGACAGTAAGAAAAGTTAAGAGTCTGTAATGAAGCTTTTTGGGGAAATGGCTTTGGAGATTTGGATTGGAGAGGGAGTCATTAATGAGACAGGTTGTGGAAGTGAAGTATGGTTCTATGGGAGGGGGTTGGTGAACAAAACTTTCCAATGGGCCATATGGGCTTTGGAGATGGTACCAGAGTCAAATTTTGGCTGGATGTGCGGTGTGGGGACATGTCTCTTAAGGAGTCTTTTCCTAAACTGTATCTAGTAATAGAGGCGCCTTTGTCGCAGACCACATGAGGCAAAGAAATAATTCGACTTTCTGGGATATGAATTTTATTTGGGCTGTTCAGAATTGGGAGTTGGAATCTCTATCGATTTTTTTGGACACTCTATACTCTGGTAAGGCAGCTGGTGTTGGCATGGATAAGCTTTGCTGGAAGCCATCTTTTCAGAAGGATTTTGAGGTTCGATCTAATCATAAATCATTAACTCCATTGCGAGGTAACAGATTCCCTTGGAGAAGTATATGGAAGCTGAAAGTCCCATCTAAAGTGTCTTTTTAATATGGGTGGCTTCCTGGGGGAACATTCTGACAGTGGAGAATTTGAGAAAGTGTAAGATAATTTTGGTAAGTTGGTGTTGTATGCGAAAGAGGGCCGAGGAGACAATGAAGCATTTGTTGTTGCACTTTACTATGGCTAGAGAATTGTAGGACATGGTTTTCACCCTCTTCGGAATTCAGTGGGTGATGCCAAGAAGGGTTGTTGATTTATTGGATTGTTGGCAACGCCGTTTTGAGCATCATCAGTGCATTGAAATCTGGTAGGCTATTGCTCACTGTTTGATGTGGTGTATTTGAAGGGAAAGAAATACAAGAAGGTTTGATGGGAGTGAGCGGAACATGTTGGAGCTAAAAGCTCTTTTTATGAAGATGCTTCCTGAGTGGATGACAGCTCCAGGGATGTTTTCCTTTTCTAATTTATCTAAGCTTATTGATATCTGTAATTTTAAAATTTAGCTTATTATGTCGCTAGTATACATCCAGTGTACTTGCTTTCTTAATTATTAATAAAGTTTTATTATCTATCATTAAACAATTTTTTTTTTAATTAAAAACATGAAAAAAAATTGAATGAATAATAATAAATAGGATTGAATCCAACAACACAAGAACTCAATAGTCAACTCAAGTCATAAAGAGTTAGCAGATCTTAGATAAGAACATCTAAGAACTGCTATGCATAAAATATAACTAATACTCTCTACTTCTTCCATTGTACTCTGCCATACAACCATTCCAACTGCTAGAATTGTTGGCATATCTTAGCCTAACTCTTGTGAAACCATTCTAGACACAGTAGCACAATCCATAGATTCCATACCATGCAGCTTCATTTTCCTTACAACACATACTTCATCAGATTGTAAAAGTTAATTAATGCAGCCAACAAAGAGATCAAGAAAAACAAAATCATATACCAATACATTCTAGGTTGTTGGTCTAGTTTCAATGTGTGAACTTCTTGACATCTTTCATAAGCTACTTTAATAGTTATTGAGTCTTAGCATTAAGTTTCCGTAGGTTGGAAAATTGTTGGTTTGGTTTTTATAAAGTTCTACTAACTAGGGGTAGTTTGGTAATTTCCAGATTTTCTGGAACGGGCCTTAATGGGCAGTTCCAAAGGCCCAATGGTGTGGGCACCAGATGCAGGCCACCAATCACATGGTTGGACAATAGAGGCCCACCACCCACTGAGCCTGAGCACGATAAATTGATTAGACCTTATTTAAATTTTCCATACTTAATGTGATTTGACGAATGAAAATTGAAGATGTTTAATTTAGTTTGATGGTCATTCTAGGTCTAAGTGATGAAGCCTAAGGTTGTTCTGTTTTTCCTTTGTTTCTTACTCTTGCAACCCCCATGCTGCATCACCCACGAATATTATTTTTAAGCCCATTTTCTATTTGGTTTATGAGTTATGACAACAACCAAGCCTTTGGTACCATAATTGTGGAATCGGCTATGGGACCTCAAAAAATTATCAGTCCATTTTCTATTTTGTTTAGAAGATCTTAATTACTTTTCTTTGTTAATTAGAAGTCCTAATCTAACAAAAATCAGACAGCTTATTTCAAGCTTTGAAGGTGCAATTTTCTTCTCCTACTGAAGTGTGATAGACCGTTAAATATCAAACCCCATTCAATAATCCTTCAAGAACTAATCAAGAATCCCAATTTAGTGCTGATTTAAATCCTACATCAAAATTGGTATCAAAACCACAGAAAGCTTGTGTCCAAAGCACACTAAGCAAACATGAACAGACTCTATGATTTGGTAGCTATAATCTAAGTAGGGACCCCAACCCATCAGCCTTAACTGCCACATTGCATGCCATGTATCCTAGCATAGTTCGGTTTAATTCTTGCCCAATAAAAATTGCAATGACTTTCAGTAGAAATACTGTCATTCTAAGTTGTAAAATACCTGCCCAAGCCTATTCTAATTTAATATTTTAATATAAAGTAAGAAGTATAACAACCTGTGCAGAAGTAGAAATTTCCTCTAGCATACTTAGCACCAACAAATACAATTGGATAAACAAACAAATTACTTACTTCACTATATAGTTTTCTAATTGAACATCTTTGTAAATGCAAAAATAAGCAAACATATGTCTTACTGAGAGACAAAGTAAACATTTTTTAATAAGTATTTAAAAAAATTGCAACTTCATTAGTTGTAACTCCAGATAACAACTATTTGACTTTAGAATAATAAACATAATACTTAAAATATGGCTTCCAATTCATTTCCTCCATTTTTTAAACAACCAAGCAGAGAGTATATGACATAAGGGCTGCATTTTCTCTGTATATTGGGAGCCAATACTCCTCCAATGGATGTTGGAGACCGGATGAGATGGAAGTTGAAGCCTAATGGGGATTTTGACATCCGGTCGTATTATAACAAGTTGTGGGATTCTCCCTCAGTTGTCTTTCCTTGGAAAGGTATATGGAGAGTAAAGGCCCCTAGGCGAGTTTCTTTTTTTCGTTTGGTGTGTAACTTGGAATAAGATCCTAACGGGTGATAACTTGAGGTTGAGGGGATTGGATTTTGTGGACTGGTGCATTATGTGCCGACACTGTGAGGAGACGATAGACCACTTACATCTTCATTATTGTAAGATGGCTTATCGGTTGTGGAGCTTTGTTTTTATAACTTTTGGATTGTCGTGGGTCATACCTAGATCGATCCTAGATTTGCTTTTTGGCTAGTGGGATTGGTTGGGGAAGCATTCGTCTAAGATTTGGAATTTAGTTCCATTGTGCATCCTATGGTGTATTTTGAAGGAACGGAATTGGCGGACTTTTTAGAATTTGGATAGTTCCGATGATCAGGCTTGCTTCTTTTAGTGGAACTCTAAAGATTGGTCTCGGGCTTGGGGACTCATGACTAGTGATTCTCTCCCTTCTTTTCTTAGCTCTCTTTCTCTCTTGTAATTAATTTGTTGCTTGGTTTTCTTTTATGTTTTTTCTTTGTTTTCTTCTTCCTGTAATTTTTGGGTTTGCTCTATGCTTTTCTAGCATAGAGTAGCCTTTCATATATATATCATTCTTACTTGTCAAAAAAAAAAAAAAAAAAGTATATCACATAATTGTGTAATTTGACCACAAAACCCCACTTGAGCCCATATCACATTGTACAAAAAATCAACAAAAGAAAATCAGTCAAAAAATAAGTATCTTCAATGATTTTCATGTTCAACAACCTCTTTCTCCAAACCAACACTAGCACCTCCAATAGTTTGATAATAATGTGTAACAAGAAGAAGAAAACCTTGATCCCAAATTGTAGGATCAACTATGAATCCTCAATAGATTAGCCGTGGTCAGCCATTTGTATTCTTTTCCATCATTATATTTTTTTTTTGGAGTCATACTCAATTACTTCCTTAATTAACATGTCTTTTTTTACGACTCCTACTAATGTTATTTTTTTGTCTTTTTCTACCTTCTTCCGTTCCCTCAACTAGAATTAATTCATATAACTCACGGGTACATCAATCTCTCTCCCTTGAACATGACCAAACCAACTTTTCATCAAATAGGTGGTCACCTGTAAATTTAAGCGACTTTCCTCATTTTGAATCCTATCTTTCCTCGTGTTTCAAATTACCTGTCTTAGCATTATCAATCAGCTACACTCATTTTATACGAGAAGGTGTATGAAATATTAAAAATAAAATATTGCTGAATTATAGTTCTAAGTTCTTCCATTATTACCACAACTCAACTCAAGACCCAGATAGCAAAAACCCCACTCAGCTAAGAATAAGACATGAGTTCATCGTTTCATAAATCCAGAAACCCCAAAAAAAAAAAAAAAGCTAACAATTTATAAATAAAGCAAACAAACAAACAAAAAAAGACAGGGAAATTAAGTCAAATTAACCTAAAAACCTAATTGGCAGACGGATAACCAACAAATCACAAAATCATTCAAAACCCACAATTTTTCAGATTCATTCAAACAAAAGCCCAGCAAATCTAGAGCAAAAATAGAAGCATGCATCGGTTTTTCAAATTGAGAAGTAAAAAAATTGGGCTTACATTACTTCCTTTCCAGACTTCGTACACGCGCTTTGCCATGAGAGAATCGCACAAAGCTCTGTACTTACTTAGTTACTTTACTTACTTTTACACTCACGCAGGAACGGAGTCAAAGACTTGGAACTTGTGGCTGTTCATTTCACTCTCATTTGAATACTCTCTCTCTCTCTCTCTCTCTCACACACACACACACAAAAACCCCAAATGAAAATCCACACTGATTTTTGATTTTGATTTTGATTTTGGGGGCGCACTCACTCAAAACACTATTATTAAGGGTTTTGAAAAGAAAGAGAGGCGTTGATAATTGAAATCTCGTTTGAGTGTGGAATTTTGTTTTGCAAATGTGTTTTTTTTCTCTTTTCTTTTTTCGTGGAAGTAGTGGGACTGTTTATTAGTATTTGTAAATTGTAGGCGAAAAGGAAAATCTTATAATACACCACGGATATACAAGTAAACGAAATTCCATGGACCAGTTCACCTCTTCTTTTCCTCACGTCACTTTAAACAAAGTGAGATTTTGATTGTATGAATCAGTAAAATTCTCCCAAATGGTCTAATTTACCCCCTAGTTCACTTTTGTTTTCTTGCCACGTCATCAAAATTGCGGACGTGGCAACATCAGATTGGTTCTCGGCTGGTAGTACACTTTCTTTCTGGGTATAATGGGGGAATCAATGAATGAATGATTTTTGGTCTAACATAGGCCACAGTTCCAAAAAAAAAAAAAAAAAAAGCCACCCTTGCTTTTAATTTTAAATTTCCAGGTGGAAAAAGAAAATTAACAGGCCAGCCTAGCTCGACTGGGACTCTGCGAGATTCTTTTGAAAGATACCTCAACTAGGCATTCGTTCTACAGGGACAGATGGTGTTTGCTGCCTGCGTGTAAGCAAATATTATTCCTTTTCTATTGTCTACTCTATACTACTAGTTTCAATGTTATGTTTTGTATATTAATTAATCACTTCCAGATAGTTCAACCCATTCATGCTTTTTTTTCTCCCAAAAAAAAAAAAACCCATTCATGCTTTTGCTAATTGCTAGCAATATAAGGATAAATTTCTATATAAAAGAGTAACCACTTTCTTTTTATGACTTCCTCCTAGCTACAAAACAAAAAAAAAAATTATTAGCTTGTATCTCTTTTTCTTTAAAAATGCATTTTGCCATTTTAGGAAGGTGGTGTTGTTGGCATCACAATCGTACATGTTATTAATTTAGGCCCATATGATTTATATCTTATTATCTCATTCATCAAAAAAAAAAAAAAAGTCTTATTATCTCGAGGGTGCAAAACTCTACACCTAATGCAGTCTGCCTTGTTGCGGCTTATATTCATTCTAGCTTCAGCTTGTTCTAGGTTTGTTTCCACTCAGTCACACATTACCCGAACCAGATTTTCATGACAAAAATCTAGCAGGGTTTTGCCCTATTTTAGTCATAGTAGTCCAACAAAGACTGATGTGCATCACAACAGCATTCCATGGAGCGCGTACCATACCCAAGCAAAGAGACTTTTGAGTCCGGGAACACAAGGCTAAATAAAGGTGACCATGGTCTAAGATTTGGTAATAACCCCTTAAGAGCACTAGCATCAAATAATAATAAAAATGCTATTTTTACACATCAAAAAGTTATTACTTTTTTTTTTTATTTTAACACATCATTTTACAATACACTTTACATCACTTGTTTTATTCTATAATTCAATACATTAAAATAATATATATAATACATTTAAATTATATTAACTCAACCAACCATTACTACCACAACCAACAGCCACCACCCAATGGGCAGCGGCCACCAACCAACCACAATCGCCACAACCAACGAAAACCACTCAAAACTATCATAATAAAACTTTAAAATCAACCCACCACCACACACAGAACCTACAGCCACCACCACCACCACCACCATAAACTCTCCACCACCCACAACTCACTAGCTGCCACTACCACCCAAAACTTCCAAAATAAAACCCTAAAACGAAAACAAAAACAAATTGAGATGAACCTGTGGGTGAGATTGGCCTCGAGGCAGACTTTACGGCAACTAGTGAGATCAAACATGGCTGGGGGAGATTGGCAGCGGTGGTTTCTGAGGATGAGAGAGGAATAGAGGTGAGAAAGAGAGAAGCTGAGAGGCAACGCAAGAGAGAGAGAGAGAGAGAGAGAGAGAGAGAGGGAGGATAAAAAAAAAATTATAGCATTTCATTCATACTATTCCAAATTTGGAACTATACTGTTCACCTATTCTAAAAAATTTTGGAATTTGAAATATGTGATGTGGGAGCTTTTTTGGTGTCTAGTGTGTCAAATGCCATTTGGCACACCTGATGCTAGTGCTCTAATTTTGGAATGTCTCCTCCTATATACACCACTTGTCTTGTGAGTTTGATGATCCTAATCGAAAAGAGATGTACAATACCTTAGGTTTTTTCACAATATATATGTTTGTCATAAGAAGAATTGTATATTTACTTTAATAGACCCATAACCCCTTGCATGGGTCCGTGGCTTAAGCCAAGTTTACTCGCAAAGGATCTGGTGTCCTAATATTCAAGCCTAGAAGGTTTAATTTTAAGCCTCTCGGATCAATGTTGCACCTTTTTTTTAATGTAAATTGAAAGATAAATGAGTAATTTACAATGTAAGGGCATTTCAAACATTAAATGGATAACAGTTTAATTAAGAATAAAAAGTCTTAACAATCAAAATGATTTGTCATAGACCTAACCATTTCCAAAAGAATCTTATTCCTTCTTTCAACTACACCATTTTGTTGGGGAGTTCTAGGTGCAGTCAATTGAGATACAATCTCATTTTGAGTTAAGTAATCATTGAATCCCCAAAAAGGTATTCACCACCTCGATCAAATCGAATGGCCTTTATGCGTTTACCCAATTGATTTTCAACTTCAGCCCTAGACTCTTTAAATCTTTCAAAAATTTCGGATTTCCATTTCATTAGGTACACATAACCATATCTTGAGTAATCATTCGTAAAAGTGATAAAGTACTCATAACCTCCTTTTGCTTGAGTTGACATAAGACCTCATACATTCGTATGAACTAATTCAAGCAACTCTTGAACTCTTCTACCTTTTATATTAAAAGATCGTTTGATCATTTTACCCTCCAAACAAGATTCACAAACTAAAAATCAAAATCCAATGGTTTTAAAAGTCCATCTTTTATCAGTCTTTGAATTCTATTTGGATTAATATGACTCAAATGTAAGTACCAAAGATATGAATCATTAGTAGAAGGAAACTTTTTCTTTAATGATTTTACATGAGAGTCATTATCTAATTTAGAATTGTATAATTCATGCTTACCAAGAGTTAAAATATAAAAACTATCCACAGTATTGCCAAAATAGATAAACATTTTATCCTTCTTTATTACAACATTGTTTTTTAGGATAACACAATATTCATGTTTACCTAAATAAGTTGCAGAAATTAAATTCTTACGAACATTAGGTACATATAAACACACTTCCAATATTAAAACTTTATAATCAAAGCATAAATTAAGCACTCCAACAGCTACAACTGGAATCCTACTCCCATTAGTCAAAGTAATAAATAATTCTCCTTTATTCAATTTTCTGGTTTCTTGGAACCTCTACAAAGAATTGCAAATATGCTTAGTACAACTTGAATCCAAACACTAGAAATTCATGAGATTTTGTACTAAACATATTTCAAGAAGGAATGAACATTTCATACCCTTATTTTTGGCAACTCTAAATGACATTTCTCACCACAATGGAAACGTCTTGTGACCACTTGACATATATTGTACTTATATTTGGTATATATATATGTATGTATGTTATTCACCTATCTTTTCATTTGTTGTTTCTTTTTTCTTTTTATACACATGTTTCTTATTTATTGTATGCAATCTCATATTTCTGTTTCACATTAGGATGCCTTGATGAGTTTTGTTTAAAGCATTTCAGAAATAGAGGTTGTCAAAGTTTATTTGCCATAAACTCTCTTCTTGAAATTTTTTTCAAGAGTTTGTATTAGAATAGATTTTATTATATTCAACAAGTGAATATAAGTAGAGTAATTTATGCCTTCTCTTATATGTTCATTTGTTGTTGTGGTTTTGTCACAAATTGCTAAATGAGGAGATTGTTAGGACATATGTGAATCATGTTAAAAACATATGTTAATATTTTATGTAATTGACTAATTCTTTGACAAAACGCACTTTTCTTGTAATTAGATAAATCTAAAATGTGTTTAATATTTCAAGGAACAAGATTTCAAGTTCAAATGTTAAAGTCATTCAAGTATGTCCAAGAAACAAGTAAAAAAATGTTACATTTTAAATCTCAACAACTAGTTTGACAGTTAGCATCTATTAGGTTTAAAAAGCTGTGAAGCCTGGAACTCGATAGCTAGCTCAATAGATACCCTATCTGTCGAAGTTTATGAAAAACAGATTTTCAGTTCTGTTTTGCATTCAATCCATGAGTATGTGTTTAAACTTTCTTTTCTCACAACCCTAAACATATATAAGGATTATTTTAAGGGCCATCAAAAGTGGCATAGTTGCACAAGTGTGAAGCAAAGTTGTGTTTATGCAAATTGTGACCGGAGATAGAATTTTCCATAGTTCATTTTTCTATTGAAGAAGTTGCTGTGTTTTTATATCTTAGGGTTTTGTGACTAAGGAGTTTTGTGATCTTCATCGTGTGATGAACTAAAGAGTTTTGCAGCCAACATTTTTCTCAAGTTGGTGATTAAGTCGCGTACAGGGATTTGTGCATCTATTGGTTAGTCACGTACTAGGAGTCGTGCATTGAAAATGAGAGATTGTCACTACAGAATAAGTCCAATTGAGTATTGGAGTAATAGTTCAACTATAGGACTGTAGGTTGGTTTAAGATACTGTGATTCTTTTACTTGTAACTTAATTAATTTTGTTATTTATTTCTTCCTCCTAAATATTAATTTTCATTCATCATAATTCAGAGTTGTTATATTTTTCTTCTCTTCGTTTGCCTTGGTAGAAATAACAATAACAATAACATAAATACTTCATATGTGTTTTTTGGAACGAGGTAATGTTTTAACATTTTCAGGAATGTTTAGAGGCTGTTTTGTTGGCCTGTTTCCATAACTCAATTATCTGTTTCCATAACTCAATTCTCAAAAATGGTGGGATCTATAGCAAAAAGTCCGTTTGGCTGCACTAATTCTCTGTTTCCATAACTCTGTTTCTATCACTCAATTCTCTAATTTTTGAGTTATGAGTTATGAAAACTGAAAACACATTTTAACTGTTTTCAATTTCCATAACTCATAACTCAATGACATTTTTGTAATTAAATACACATGATAGACTCACTAATCATAACTAAGCCTCACCTTTTGACCAAAACAACTCTTCCTTCTTTTCTTTTCTTTTTTTCCTTTCTTCTCCTGGGTTTGGTCTCCCCGTGTTCTTCCTCTCTTTTTTTTCCCCCTTCTTCTCCTGGGTTCGGTCTCCCCCGTTCTTCCATTTTTTTTTCCCCTTTCTTCTCTTGGATTCGGTCTCCCCTTTCTTCTTTTTTTCTTTTCTTTTTTCCCTTTCTTCTCTTAGGTTCAGTCTCCCCTGTTCTTCCTTTTTTTTTTTTTTTTCCCCTTCTCCTGGGTTCGGTCTCCCCGGTGTTCTTCACTTTTTTTTTTCTTCTTCTTTCATTGGGTTCGATGATCTGGGTTTCCTTTTTTTTTTTCTTCACTCGGTTTGGGTGATCTGAACTTCTTCTTCCTTTTTTTTTTTTCCTCTTTCTTCTTTCATTGGTTCGGGTTTGTGGGTACCTAAAAAAAAAGTTGCACTAGTGACAGGTATAGGGCCTACAAACAGTGTGAAAAATATTGAGTGATGAAAATTGAGTGATGGTGCCAAACAGCCTTGGTATTTTAGAGTGATGAGTGATGAAAATTGAGTGATGAAAAAAATGGCGCCAAACAGCCTCTTAAAGGTTCTCATATTTGGTTGCAAATCACACTAGAGAATCAGATGCCAAGGGAGTCTGATTCCCCGCTTTTTGTAAGAATTTTGATTTCCTTTTTAAAATTGGTGGATATCCAGATTCTCAAGCTTAAAATAAATTGTATTTTTTATAAATTGACAATTTTAACCATTTTCCTTATTATTTAAGCAATGAAGATAAAACATAAAACAAATAATCAATATCTCTTGATGGTGTAAAGAAAACGCGTTTAGTTTTGCCTCGTCCATATGGGCTGTCCATGACAAAGTACAAAGTAGGAATGAGGGGCTCTTGCACCCGTCCCTAGTTTACCCCTCCTCTTGCACTTGTCCCTCATTCACTCGTCCATTGGGGGATTGGTACCAGCACCGAATCTTGTTCGTCTTTAGTGATGGACAGACAAGGTTTATCTGATGATGACAAACTCTTCCAAAAGCCAAGAGTTACGTTGTTGCGAACCAAGCTTTCTGTTAACTGTTGAACATAAGTCCCGATGAGGTAACTTCCATGGCAGTTATGGAAGTTATCTCCGAATCCTTCAAACTCTACGACGGTAGGAAAAATAACTATCAGACTAACACTATATAAAGGCCCTTCTACGTAGAGGTAAAGGGGAGACATTTTATTTTCTGGAAAAATAGTAAAGTCTTAGAAGTGTTTTCTTTTTTACTTCAACCCACTGACTTTACCACTGGAGGATTCAAGACCGACCACCATCGGTCTCTCTGATCTTCTTTGATTTTTCAGGACTTACCCTTCAAGATCATCAACGCCCGGAGACTTTCAGCCCACTGATTTCCAAGGATTCATCAATATTCATTAACAAAGTTCTATTTAGGTTTCACGTGTGGAAAAAAAAAGTTTGAAGGGACCCTCCATTATTGTCAGGTATTTACTTTTATTGTTGTGTGTTTTGCTTAACAAATTATTAATGGATCTATTTTCATGGGAATTTGTTGATGTATCTATTATTATCTCAAATCATGCGTTAAAATTGAGTTAGAGGAAGCTAAGAGAAGAATGAAAGTATTTAATGAGCTATTGAAAATCGAATGACTTTCTATATCAGAAAGAATCAAAGCTGAAGAATTGCTTATGGCTAATACTCGTAAATGTGATTATTTTTACTCATTGCTTAGGACGTTAGGTATGACTATGTTATTCAAGTGCTCATAGATGTAGGGGTGAATACATTACATATGTAATAGATCGCATTTGTTTAATTATTGATGAACTACTTTTATTTTTATTGCTATTTCTATGGTTTTATAGATCGAAACGTTATTAGGTTGGTTTGTTATGGATTAAGCTTTTTTTAAAATTATTATTAAGAATAGAGAATAAGAATTTAAATAGTTATTTTTGTATTACACTTGTCATTTTGAAATGTTAGACTATAGTTTTAATGAATTTGTCATAATTTATAGTTTATATTTTGTTTGTCATTATTTATTTAGAAGAAGATTTAAAAAATAAAAAAGTCTTGATGTTGGATTTACAAATCTAAGGATAGAATGAGAAAAATAAATAATTCATTTAAGATTCTTATGAATAAACTAAACATTATAATCTCACATTCCTATGAATCTTATTAGATTTTCAATTAAACTAAATATAGGAATAGTTACATTTCTAGGCATTTAGATTGCAAGACATCATATTCCTAGTAATCTGGATAGGAGTAATTCGGATTCCCCATACCAAACGTCATCCTAAAGTATCATGGTATCTCTATATATTAAGAGATTCGGAAAGCTAGTTATCACTTTAGAAAATGTCAAAAATACCCTTAATCTAATTAGATAGTCGTTATTCCCAAAAAAATAAAAAATAAATTGCGGTTAAAATCATAATTCAACAAAATTCAAAAATGAAAAATCTCCCTTTTTATCTTTCCACTAGACAAATACAAACTTTTTTTTTTCCTAAAAGTTAGCACACTCTCTATTTAGATATATCTCACACACGTCACTAAACTCCGCAGTTTACTCATTTTTAAAATCCTATATTTTAGGTTCTTAAAAATCTCTTCCCCTATAACCTCACTAACAATAAACAAATTCAAATTTAAACACTTTTTCTAAAGCAATTATCATTGTCTCAAAATAAAGGATAAATTTATATGTGTGTAACCACTATACACCTCTCAACTCCCTTATATGCATATAGTTATTATTTGGAAAAACCACTTAGTGTTATAATCAAAAAATTGGAATGAATGAAAAATTATGACATTAAACCAAAAAAAGAAAAGAAAAAAAATAGCCTCATTGCAAGTGCGAAAGAGAAATATTATTTACATAACATTTTCAATTTGACAACACTTTCAAATAAAATTCTAAATAATAAGTTGTTATTGACTGTTAATATTAGGTAAAAAAAAGTAATTTTAAAGTTTTTTTTTGTTTTTTTTTTTGTTTTGTTTTGAGATAGTTTTTTAAAGGTTAGTTTAAATTAGAACAAGTTACAATTTTTTTTTTTTTGTTGAACAAAAATAAGTTACAATTTAATTGTCTAGGATTTGCCGCACTGTATATTTCAGCGATAATATTTTATAAAAATAATATAAAATTATTTTATTTTCTTATATTTGATAGCAATATTAAATAAGTTGGAAAATAATTTTTTATCTCCTCTTATTTACATTATTATCAAATAAAATTATTTAAAAAAAATCAGTAAAAAACAATTTCTAAAAACAAACCATATTTTTTTACTAATTTTTTTTTATGATACAAATCACTAAAAAAACAAAAAAAAATTATCTTTAGATAGGGATTTATCCAACAAGGATTTATCCGAACAAACAGAGCTAAAAAGTAATTTTGAAGCTACTATTCATCAAAATATTTTAAAAATTTCTGTACGCTTTAATCTTTAATTCTTTATCTCTCTCTGTTCGTCTCTGTAGCACATTCGCACCTCCCTCTCTCCCTCTGAACGAGTACCATCGACTCTCACTCTTCTCTATCTCGCCGCTGCTCAAGTACTCGTCATTGGCCGCCACAAAATCTTATATACCGATCTCCTTTGCGCGTACACATTGAAAACCAGAAATTGTTTTTGGTAAGTACCCCTAAGAATCTAAAATTCAGAGAAGAGAAATTATTTGAATACATTGAAATTCTCTTTTTCTTTTGTTTGCGTTGTTGGGTTTTGGAAGCTAGGAAAAGGAGAAAATTTTTATGACTTTATAAACTGACCCAGAGCGAGAGAGTTTTTTTTTTGGGTACGTAATAATAAATTTAGTTGGTGTGTGTGTTTACACATATATGTATGAATTGATTATTGCTTGGCACTTGAGCTTTGTTTTGACTTTAATTGTTCCTTTTGAGATTATTTTATGAAACCTATAATAATTGTATAATTTTTGTGCTGGATATGACTGCAGCATTATTCATGTATTTTCAGTTTTTGTTTGTATTGTTGCTAAATTTTCAATTGTCTATTCAAACTAAAATTTTCTTTTAACTTGAAATAATTGCAAGCATCATATGTTATTTAAAATTTCTCTCATTTATATCTTCTCCTTAATTGGATAATCAAAAGTGTATGTTCAAATAATTTGTGTTTCTTGGTTTTCAGGTGGCAGGCAAGGCATTCATTGAAGGGCCTGGAGTTCTGCATTTTCTCAAAAAATTTTGTATAGAATCTTCATGGTATGGTATTTATGTTCCTCCTTTGCATTATATGATTGTAACTTTGTTCAAATTTCACATAATTCTATTTCTAGTTAAAAAAAAAAAAACTTTTATTCCCCTTAATCCAGTTGGAAAATGCTGTGTGTGAGTTTGTTAGTCTTAAGCTATCCAGTTTCAGCTTGTGAATATGGGGTATGGGCATAATTTTAGCATATAGTATTGTGCGTTTTCATACATGGAAGGGGATCCCTGAGGAATTTCTGTTGCCCATCACAAACTTTTGTGAATCATGTTTGACACATTGATGGTCTGTTTCAACTTTCAACTTTCAAGAAGTAACAGAGCCCGGTAGTAAAATGGAATGAACCAGAGCGTATTTTCAATTGTACTTCTAATTGTTTGTGTATGCAATTAAAAGTTTATGACATTGTCGCCTTTGTTACATTTAGTTGGTTGGGAGTTGATTATGTTTAGGAGTTGTTAATGAGTTAGTTGTTACATTCAAATTAGTTACACGAACCAACTGACCTCAAAACCAGCCTATATTAATACTTGGCATAAGTGAGGAATATCATTAAGAAACCAATCATGAACTTCTTCTCTCTACTTCCTCTCATTCTCTTCTCTTTTAAGGGTGACTACCTCATCTAAGTTAATACTTTAATCAATTAGATTCCACCTGACACAAGTCTACAATTTAAACATTACATTTGGTATCAGAGCATTGACCTAGAATGGATGAAGGAACTTAATTGTCTCAGTTAACTGAATCCATTGTTTGCATGAAGTAACAGCAAGATTATTAACAAAAGGTCCTAGAAGGGCTAATACGGCAGATTAACTATCTTACAGAGAGTCTTAAAATCCCTTACTGAAACTCAAAATGGGGGTCAAGAACTCAATGAGGAAATAGAGGCACCAACAGGCAATGGAGGCATCATCATAAGGCAATGGAACTGGGATTTTCCAAATTTGGAGGGGAAATTCCTTCTATTTATATATACAATGCAAATCGATACTTCAACTACTATAATACTCCTGCCCATCAGAAAATTCTAATGTTGCACATGGAAAAATGAAGCCTTAGTGTGGTTATAAGATGCATAAGAATCATGAGTTATCACTACTTGGGAAGCCTTCGTGGGAGCATTACAGACTATATTTGACCCCACTTCCTATGATAATCCAATGGGAGCCTCCACAAGACTCAGACAACATCTACTGTAGTAGTATGCAAGGCTCAATTTGAGAGTCTGTCCAATAGGCTGAAAGGCTTATTTGAAAAGCACAAACTAATTCGTTGTTTGAGTGAGTTGAGAGATGAGATTAGCAGTTATAATTTTAACCTCACATTCTTGAACACAACTTTTGGGCTGGGCAAGATTCAACAAGAGTATATCCTGAGCAATAGAATGATAATGAAGCCATTAACTGAATAAGGGGTAGGCCTTCCATTTAGGCCTGCCAAAGATTGATAAGAAACCAAGAATTTTAGTATGAAAATTTCTCCAGCTCAAATGGAAGAAATAAGAAAGAAGGGGTTATGCTACTACTGTGATGAGAAGGGATTGTGCAAAACCTCAGTTGTTTTGAATGGAAGGATTGCAGCTATTCCAGGAAGAAAAACAAGAAGTTCACCCAGAAGAATTGGATGAATAAGGGATGGAAAATCTGCAGGAAGGAGTAAAAAACACCATGGAGTTGCTAGAAATTTCCTTATATGCCCTGATAGGAAGTTCTAATCCTATAACCATGAGCCTTTTGGGGCATATTAAAAGGCATTAGGTGGAACTTTTGATTGACACCGGAAGTACTCAAATTCTTGGACCCTTCCATCATGACTGGAGGTCAACCGCCCATGACCAGATGACAAAAGCTAGAAGTCAAGATACCAGATGGATCTGTGATCATGAGTAAGGAGTATGCACAGTTCCCTTTCGTATGCAAGGTAATACATATCAGGATTATACGTGAAGATAATTTAGGTTATAGGTTCATACATTTTTGTTTATGGGGATTCAAGGATGGTTGTCTATTTTATTTCTTGGAAGCAAGGATGATTGTCTATTGTGTGAGATTATATTTGAACTTAATGTTAGTCTTTATATCTTTTTATTTGTGTTATTATCATTCATGCTCTTGAAATTAACTTCATAAGATATTAATTTTTCTTTTTATTTGTAGCATATTTTGAGAAATTATGTGTAACATGACAATGTTTTGTATGAAGGATCAACGGATTGAAGAACTACTATAATACATACATATCAATCAAAATGATTTCTCTGTACATCTTTTTATTTATGTTATTATCATTTGTGCTCTCTGAAATTAACTTCACAAGATATTAAATTTTCTTTTTATTTGTAGCATATTTTGAGAAATTATGTGTAACATGACAATGCTTTGTATGAAGGATCAACAGATTGAAGAACTACCAGAATACATACATATCAATCAAAATGATTTCTCATACCGAAAGTAAGATTTCTCAATCATTTTGTTTTGGTCATTGTTGTTATCTATGCTCTTTTTCTCTTAAAGTTTTTCTTTGTTGAAAATATCTCGTTGACCAATTCTTTTCTTACAGGTTATCTCTTCACAAGTGAAGCACAGATATCTCTATATGTATGATGCTTCGCTTGTGAGGATAACATGAAAGTAAAGAATTTATATATATAATTTTTATTTTTTGATAAGTAAGAAAGTTATATATTCAAAAAACTGCTTCATGCAGGAAAAGCATAAAGCAAACCAAAGAGTACAACAAAGAGAAAAACAAAAAATAAAAAAGAAAATTAATTACAAAGAGAGAGGTAAGGAACACAGGGATAAAAATCACTAGATGTGAGTCCCCAAGCCTAAGACCAATCAAAAAGAGAACCGCTAAATGAAGCAAGTAGCTAGTCATCTGATCTGTCCATGTCCTCAAAAGTCCACCGACAACGTTCCCTCCAAATATATATATATATATATATCCAGTAATGATTTGAAACAAATATGAGTGTTTTCTCAGGGCTTTATTTATTTTTATATATTTTCTATGTACTAGGGTTGCACCTTGATGTAGGACAAATTACTGAATTTGTCTAAGTTTGTTCATGGTGGGTTTAGGGTTAGGAAAGAAGAATAATTAGAGAGAAGATAGGGCTGTTTAAGGGCTGTGTGAACAGTAACTTTAGAACGAAAGAAGAGAAGAAAGAAAGAAATAGAAGGAGAATGAACCAACAAAGGCCAATGTGCCTTTTGCTTAAAACATTCAATTTTATTAATCAACTCAATCTACCTTTTGAATACATTGAGCACAATATTTTATAAAGACTCTTGTACTAATAGTAATAGGATTCCTACTAGTAATAGGACTACTAGTTTGACTAGCAAAAAAAAAAACTAATAAATACCTAACTTGGACCCACATAAAATAAACCTAAGATACTTAGAATACCTTAGAAAATCCTAGACTCAACTAAATTACCAAAACTCTTTAATTTGTAGGAATTGCGGAATTTACAAATTTGCCCCTGAATATAAAATTGACCATAACTAATAAAACAAAACCCAAATTAAAAACTTTTTTTTTAATCCTACAAGACTCAGAATATTAAAATGACATGACTTTCACTTTAATTGGACTTCACAAGAGGACCCAATAAAATAATTCTTGAATAGGCGAATTTGCAAAGTAATAGCAAATTAATCTTCCATGTCTTCATCACACTCCTTTAGAAATAAAATTTGTACTTATCCCGGAGGGGAAAAAAATCTAATACCTTGGAGCTTTCAAGAAGTATGGTACAAAGATGATTCAAAACTTGATGTTATAAGTTCCATGGTGCGAGTTTAGTGTGGATGATTTTATTTGATCTCTACCTATAGCTAGTTCTTTCTTGGTGAATTGTCTCCTTCAACCTTTCTACCTCTATTTGGATTTTCAAAATGTAATTTCTGTTCCCACCTAAAAGATCTGTGTAGCATCATGGTTGTGAGTGATTCCATACATTTTAGGGATATGTGTTGCGTCAAAGCTGATAGCTCTTTCTCCCTCATTTCATTAGGATGGAGTGCTACCATCTCTTCTCCCTAAATGCATTTTCGTTTGGGTCACTTGTTAGTGTGGATGATTTTATTTGATCTCTACCTATGGCTAGTTCTTTCTTGGTGAATTGTCTCCTTTAACTTTTCTACCTCTATTTGGATTTTCAAAATGTAATTTCTGTTCCCACCTAAAAGATCTGTGTAGCATCATGGTTGAGTGATTCCATGCATTTTAGGGATATGTGTTGCGTCAAAGCTGATAGCTCCTTCTCCCTCATTTCATTAGTATGGAGTGCTACCATCTCTTCTCCCTAAATGCATTTTCATTTGGGTCACTTGTTCTTGGCCAAACTCAAGTTAGCAATTCCTTCATTAAGTCATGTGTCTAGTTTAAATGAAGCTTGTCAATTACGAAAGCATCACCGTAGTTCCTTTTCGAACAATTATCATAGTCTTTAGTCTAAATGTCCATTTGGTACAACTTATTTTTTTTTAGCTTTTTGAAAATTGGATGTTTAAAAAAGTTGTACATTGATAAAAGTGAGGCTTAAAACAACTGTACATTGAAGCTAAGATAAAACAGAGAGCAGCTGAGGAGAGCGCCTAGAAGCAAGTTACTAGGGCTAGGGTACGAGGGCTAAGGGAATCGAGAAACCTTTTCAGCACTATTAACTATTATGCTTCCTCTATAGAGTCGAACTAGCGGTAGGGATAGGGCTTTGATTGTTCACCAATGAACCTAAAGATTTTATCATGGAATGTTAGAGGCTTGAGTGAGAGGGATAAGGGACTCCAAATATGGAATCTGATCCGATCTTGGAGGGCATATATCATCTGTTTGCAAGAGATTGAATTGGAGTGTATTATCAGAGGTCTAGTGAGAAGTTTATGGGGTTGCCAATTGGTTGTACTTGGGTTTGGGAGGGTGCTTTAGGTGGAATTTTGATCATATGGGACAGACGAGTAGTAGAAAAAGTGGAGAAAGCAGTGGGCGATTTTCCAGTATCTTGTTGATTTAAAAATGTGGAAGATCATTTTGAGTGGGCTTTCACTGGGGTTTATAGTCCTAATTTGGACAGGGAAATAGAGTTGTTATGGGGGAAATTGGCAGGGATTTATAGTTTGTGGAATATACTGTGGAGTGTGGGAGGAGATTTTAACGTATTTCAATTCCCATGAGAGAGGTTGGAGGGTGAATATTTTTCTCAGGCTAGGCATGACTTTTCTAATTTCATTTCCATGCACGGTTTAGTAGACATTCCCTTAGAGGGTGGTCAATACACATGGTATAATTCTTCTTTAGGGTTGAGAATAGATAGGTTTTTTGCATCATTGGGAGGAGCACTTTCCTAATACCATCAAAAGAAGGTTTCCTACAATTCTCGAAGATCTTTTGGAGGGTGGAAAGCATCATAAGGGTCGAATCCTGTTTAGATTTGGTGTGGAGAAATTAGGAAAGGACAAGCTTTGCATTGAAATCGAGAAGACCATGTTGCTAGAAGAAATCAGTTGGAGACAAAAGTCTAGGGTCCTTTGGCTGAGGGAGGGGGACGATAATACAAAATTATTTCTTCGTATGGCCAATTCTAATAGAAGAAGCATTGAGAGTCTATTGGGTGATGGGTTGTTATCTTCCAATCAGGAAAGGATTGCTGAGAGCATCATTCAATTTTATAAGTCCTTATATACTAAGCAGCGGGTCAATAGGCCTTTCTAAATGTTTTGGAGTTTCCCAGGATATCAGAGGATAGCCATCATCTTAGCATCTCAAAATGCTTTTGTCTTGGACAGGCAGATTTTTGACTCTCTGTTAATTGTTAATGAATGCCTTGATGGTAGATTGAAGATTGGTTTGCCTAGATTATTATGTAAGTTGGATGTGGAGAAGGCATTTGACTATTTTTGTTTTTCTACAGTTTGATTCTCCACCCTTATTTAGGCTTTCCTTGTGGTTTTTTTGGAATTCCAAGGAATTAAGACAAGGTGATCATTTCTTTCCTTTGCTGTTTGCCTTAGTCATGGATGTCTTTAGTAGAATGTTGGATAAAGCTTTTCGTGAAGGTCGTCTGTTAGGTTTCAAGGTAGGTAATTTGGAGGGGAATACTTTGATGATATCTCATCTACTCTTTGTTGATGATACTTTGCTCCTCTGTGATGTTGATCTTGATCAGCTATTGGTTATTTGATTGGTGCTTCTTTGGTTTGAGGCAGAGTTAGGTTTAATTAAATTGTTCCAAGTTTGAATTGGTACTTGTGGGTGAGGTTCCTAATATAGACCTGTTGGTGGATGTTTTAGGCTGTAAATTTAGATCACTTTCTATGAAATATTTAGTCCTCCCCTTAGGTGCTATATTCAAGGAGAAGGCAATATGGAATCTAATTTTAGAAAAGGTGGAAAATAGACTAGTAGGTTGGAAATGACTATACATGTCGAAGCGAGGTAGAGTCTCTCTTCTTCAATGTACTCTCTTCAATTTGCCTACCTATTTCTGCTCTATATTCCCTATTCTTGCTGATGTGGCTAACTGGATTGAGCAGCTTTAGAAAAATTTCTTAGTGGAAGGGTTAGGGAATGAGACCAAATTTCATCTGGTTACTTGGGATTTGGTGGATTGGCTATTAGGAGTTTAAGGCGCTTAATGAAGCATTATTGGGGAAGTGGTTGTGGAGGTTTGGACTTGAGAAAGATGTGTTATGGCCTAGGAAGCACTTGCAAGGTGAAGTATGGTTGTGTCTAGAGAGGCTGGTGCTCCAACATAGTGTCTAGTTCATATGGGATGAGTTTATGGAATTTTATTTAAAGGGGCTGGCCTACTCTGTTCGGCTATCTCCAGTATGATACAAGGGAAGGTTCTGGAGTGAAATTTTGGCAAGATTGATGGTGTGGAGGAAAACTCTCTTGTTATGTGCTTTCCTAAGTTATTTAGGATTTTCCATGACAAGGAGACAAGTGTGGCAAATCTTATGTGATGCACTAACGGTGTCCGTCATTGGGATGTAAATTTCAATTGAGTGGTACGGGATTAGGAGTTGGAGACTTTGTCAAATTTCATGGATGTGATCTATGGGCATCAGTAAAAGGAAGTGGGGAGGATAAACTGTGTTGGAGACCAGAGAAGAAAAAGAGATTTACAGTAAGTGGTTACTATTGGGGTTTTCTTGGACCAATCTTTTCCTTGGAGAAGTACATGGAACCCCAAGATTCCTTTTAGAGTTGCTTTCTTTGTTTGAATTGCAACTGAAAATTTTGACGATTGAAAAATTAACGAAGAAAAAATGTTTGGCTTTTGGATTGGTGTTGTTAAAGATGAGAATAAAATAATATAGAGAAGCGGAAGCAAGAAAGAAAGAAGAACACAAGGGATTACGTGATTCGGCCAACGGGTTACATCCACACAATAAAGCCCTACTGGCTACATCTTTATTGTATACTCAATGTTCGGCCAACGGGTTACATTCACACAATAAAGCCCTAGTGGCTGCATCTTTATTGTATACTCAATGTCAACGATTACAATGAACCCTTAATGGGGTATATATAGAGAATGGAAGCTAGGGTTAGCCCAATACGGGCTTACAACATAATTAGGCCTCTTAGGCCATTACATCAACATAAATCCAACACTTTAACACTCCCCCTCAAGTTAGAGCATATAGATCCAGCTTATAACACGCAACTGCCAACTTGCTCGAGGAGGTTGAAAACGTAGTGAACAGGCCAAAATTGAAGCTGAATCGTTAAAAAAAAGAAAAAAAAAAAGAAAAAAAAAAGAAAAAAAAAAAAGAGATGAATCGGCTGAAGTTGTTCAATTATCAAACAAAAACAAACATAAGTTTTATAGGGGTTTGGTTACCCTTATCATGGATAAGGGATAGCCAAAACCTATACCCAAACAACAAAAATCCACCAAACAAGCAAATAAGGGATTTCCATATCTACTATGACCAACAACCAACACTGGTGGCTCTAGAACATGCCGGCGATAACAAAAATAGAGGCCAACCGCCAAGATCTACCAAGTGGGGTTGTGGTCAGATTTGTGTCTATAGGTTGGATCCACAACACCAACGAAAGCAACTGGCAACAACCACTAGCGACAGCAACAAGACAACAAGCCAAGAACAACAACAACAACCAGCAGCTAGGGGTGGTATTCTTACCATTGATAATCTGGTTCTTAGGCGTTTACCACTGGTTAATTAGTGTTGCATGTGCCATTGTGACGAGGAAACTGTGGATCATCTTCTACTCCATTGTAAGTTTGCTTATGCTTTGTGGAGTGAAGTTTTTTTGATATTTGTAATCCAATGGGTGATGTCGAAGACAATAGCCTCCCTTCTTTTTGGCTGGTGGAATTGGCCGGGGAAGCATTCCTCTAATATTTGGAATATGGTTCTAGCTTGTTTGATGTGGTTAATTTGGTGGGAGCGTAATAATTGTACTTTTGAAGATATTGCAAGATCAATAGATCTTTTGGAATAAGGTTCCAGCATTATTTTTTTTATTTATTTTTTTTTTTTAGTGGGGTAGAATTTGGGGTTTTACACAATGTATTTCTATTTCTAAATTTCTTCTTTCTATTCGTATCTCTTCTTGAGGTACTTGTATTCGTTTTAAGTTCTGAGTGTTCATTATCGTGAACATGATGTCCTTTTTATGAAATAAATCTTTAATTACCTATCAAAAAAAAAAAAAAAAAAAAACCAGCAGCAACAACAACCAATTTGTGGAAAACAAAAACCAACAACTACAAACACCAACAACTATAACCACAACAAAAGCAATCAATCAACAACGACTGAGAACAACCAACAAACTTAGATATGAAGGTTGCACAAGCTAACAACCACTGACAACCGTCGGCTTTGATACTATGTTAAATTACCGATTGTCCCGAAAGTTTAAGCTATTGGGATATGGTAAATCTAATAATTTAATCATATACTTTTAACACTTTCTCACGTGTGGGCCAAAACTATCTTTTTAATAGGTGAGTCCCAACATGTGGGAATTTAAAAGGGGGGTAGAGTGGAGGAGACAGAGATCAAACTCAGGACCTCCCACTCTGATACCATGTTAAAGACGAGAATAAAATAATATAGAGAAATGGAAGCAAGAAAGAGAGAAGAATACAGGGGATTACGTAGTTTGGCCAACGGCTTACATAGAATAAAGCCCTAGTTGCTACACTTTATTGTGTACCCAAAGTCATTGATTATAGTGAATCTAGGTTGCACCGACATGTCATTTTTTGCAAAGTATCGGTGTTCGACATTTGTCGGACACCGATACCGGTAAGACTCGCCGGACTCCGATGTTCGAGTGGTGTCCCTTTTTTTTTTTTCTCACTTCTCTGACACGGCTTCGACACATTGACGTTGCCACAACCATTTTGCCTTCATGTTGCCAATTAGCTTAGGTTTTGGCGAGCTTCAGCTTCTTTTTTGTTTTCTTTTTCTTCACCCTCTCACCCAGATGCCTTTTGTCTTCTAGTCTAGTTCATTTTAACTTTTCTAGTACCCTTTTTTATATTTCCTCTTTGTTTTGTGTGTCTTCTGCCAACCCCACGTGAAAGTCACTTTCAAACTTTCAATTTCAAATTTTAACTATTGAGTACCATATGTTAGTGCCTTGATGACATTGATATGCCATTGGTCCAAATGAAAATAATTAATATTATTATTTTGACTATTATTTTTTAGTATTAGTATTAGTATTTGGATGTAGCCTATTTAAACTTTTGGTTTGTACTCTAAACATTTTATGTGTATTATTGTACTACTTTGGGTGTTAGTTTACTTATTTGTAGTTCTTACATAATTTAAATTCTAGACATAAATGTATTTTATGTCTAAAAATATTAAAAAATATGCCTAAATATAAAATTTAATTAATTATTTAATTGCAGTACTCACGCCGTGTTGTATCCTTATTTTTCAAAAACTGCCGTACCCCCGTATCTGTACCCGTGTCGGTGCAACTTAGCAGTGAACCCTTAAACGGGTATATATAGAGAATGGAAGCTAGCGTTAGCCCAATATGGACTTACAACATTATTGGGCCTTTTAGAGAATCTATTTTCCATTACTTATCAAAAAACAAAAAAGGTGCATTTTTGAAAGGAATGCTAAATGGGTACTTAGTCTTTTGATGTAGTCCAAACAGAGCATATGGGTGTCCTTCCCCATACTTCTACTCTAAATGGATATTGTAGAAAAAAATTTTGAAAAGATTTTTTAGATTCTTTTTGTTAAGCAAGCATAAATTTTATCAAAACGCATCAAGAAACATAACAGCAAGCATAAATTTTATCAAAATACATCAAGAAACATAACAGACGCCATCTATTACAAGTCTCCTAAGCCACTAACACTAATAAAAACTTGCTATGCAAAAACAGAGTAGGGGACTCCCAGGTGTAACTTGACCCATATATATGTGTATATATATATATATATATATATAAGTATTTATTATTCAAATGATTTTTTCTGTAAGTAAAGATATCTTATTGAAAAAGAGGATTTAGAATTCAAATAATTATCTAATGACTTGCCTGTATAAATTCTTTTTCGATATTGACTTTTTTTTTTGCTTTTTTCTAGGCACAAGAAGCAAAAGGAGGAAGATATTGCCATCTGTGAATGCAAATATAATGCCAATGATCCTGATAGTGCATGTGGGGAGAGGTGCTTGAATGTACTAACCAGCACAGAATGCACTCCTAATTACTGCCCTTGTGGTGTTTACTGCAAGAATCAGGTAAATTATGGGATTTCCTGCTCCTCTCTGTCTGTGTGTTTGTATCCTTTCCACTTACTTTTATTCTTTTATGTCCGTTTCTAAACGTTCATTAATCTTTTTGTTGCAGTCGTGCTCTTAGTTTCATATTATGAATTTCAATTAATTTGATTGGAATCTTGAGTTGACTGTTTAATTTTTTGGAGGAATTTGTATTTGCCATTTCATATAATTTTGTTGTGAATATGAAATTTCATTCTTATTTTTTGTGTATTTTTTTTTTATAGTTCTAGGTGTTATCTATGTATTAGAAAAATTCATTATCTACCATAAATATAGCAAGAAAAGTTATATACATATAAGCATAAATACGTACATTTTACACATTTCTTTTTTATATTTAAATATACGTGTACGAATGAATAAAAGGTTCATTACCTAGTTGTGGTCAGGTTCTGGGTGGGCTTGCTTGGATATGGTCCTACCAATGCAGAACAATGAACTTTCAAAGGGTGTGTATGGGAAACAAAAAGAACATAAAAAGATAAAAAACCTAGGTTGTCTAGATCAGCACCAGGCCTTAGAAATGATAGGACAGTCAATACTCTCAGTAAACTTCTATTTAGTTTCTTTTTTTTTCATTATTGATTGGAAGTATTGTTTCATTAGATTTCTAGAGTCTCAAGGATGAGTCAGAATCATCATCTACAACTTAGAGGCTTGGCTACCTCAGATTAGTCACAAAGTTTTTGGTTTTTTTCTTTGTTGTCATGGGAGTTTCATTTTCTTTTTTGTTGAATCAAAAACTTACGAATTTTTGGTTGAGGAGGGAGGTACTTTTTACATGTTACGTTTATATGAGAGATACAGAGATTCTCTTCAGTCAGTGTTCATGGGAAAAGAGAGTGCAAAACGCTTGTTAACTATTGTGGAGGATCTCATGTCCAATGCAACTCCTGGAAGTTTTGCACGAATCTTTAATGGTGATAAAGTTTTATTCT
Source organism: Quercus variabilis (assembly GCA_030445155.1). Classification (NCBI taxonomy): domain Eukaryota; kingdom Viridiplantae; phylum Streptophyta; class Magnoliopsida; order Fagales; family Fagaceae; genus Quercus; species Quercus variabilis. The sequence goes on along the minus strand of CP129446.1, from coordinate 37,953,780 downwards.
GGAATTGGGCGCCAATGCACATGGCAGTTTTGTAATGATCTCAGAACTTGTTCATGGCTGTTGGAAAGGCTTCATTGTGATGTCATTGTGGTGCCAGAAGGAAAATTGGGTAGTTGTTGGAGGGGGTTTGGATTTCATCTACAAAAGGCTATTGCTCTTGAGACACTTGCAGCCCAAACCGCCATCACATTCTGTGTTGAAACCATTGGTATTGCAGAAGTTCTGACAGAAAATTCCTAAATCTTTTCTGTTGGCTGTGGCGGAGGGTGATCGGAGAGATGGTGGTGGAGGCAAGAAAGTAGGGGTGTAATTGGTTCAGTTCGGTCGGTTTTGAGTGTTTTTTGGACTGAACCAAATTGGTCAGTTTTTAAAAATCTCAACTGAAACTAGCTGAAATGGTTGAAAATCAATTGGTTTCGGGGTATATCAGATTTGGTTGGTTTTCGGTTTTTGCCCATAATTTTTAAAAAATAAAAAATTGTTTGGGCCAATTGGGCCTTGGTTTTTTTTTTTTTTTTTTTTTTCAAAAAATTGCTGTTTGGGCCTTTTTTTTTTTTTTCAAAAAATTGTAGTATTAGGCCTTTTTGTCATTGGGTCTTTCTTAGAAGGACAAAGTTTAGCTATAAAATTGGTTGTAGTCAAAGGCTACAACCTTACTCAATATCATTAAAATTACTCAACCTTACTCAATATCATTAACATTACTGCATATTTTGAAAATTTAATTAATTGAATTGCATGTTCTTTATACTCTTAATACACATGTTAAATTTTGTATCAATCGGATATTATTTACCATGAGATCTTTTAGATTTTATTTTTTATGAATAATTTTAAACTACAAAAATTTGCAATTTAAATAATTAATTGATGATGTAGTTATTAATCTTTAATTTTCTAGAAATTTTGCAAGCATGGAGGTTATAAGAAGAAAATGTAATCCAATAATGGATTTGTAAAAATTCACCTCCAATAAAAAAATATTGAGTAAGGCTACAACCAAATTTGTAGCTAAATTTTGTCATTTAGAAACATGTTTTGGCCATTTTGAAATTATTCATAACCTGCTTTTTATTAAAATACAACCTGAAGGTACTGAACCAGGATCTGCTTCTAATCTGCTTCCATTTCAAATTTATTACAAATTAATTTTTCACAACCTGCTTCTATCTCATAACCTGCTTCTTTTTGAAATTAATCTTACATAACTTGCTTTTGCTCAAAAAAAAAAAAAAATATATATATATATATATATTACATAATCTGCTTCTATTATTTATTAATATACAACCACAACAGTACATATCCCAAATAAAAAATACCATACACATAGCCATTCCTTACAAACAAGATTAATGAATAACCAATACATAACCTATATTTATTAAAATACAAACAGTCAACAGTATATGTCACAGTTTGTAGCCAAAGACATCTTCAAAATCTCTGCTAAGTATTTATCAACCTCTGATTTGTTATCTGAAGAATCAATGCCTTTCAAGTGCTTCTTAAATCCCATCATCCTCATTGCCCTCATATCCACAACCACACTAGAATCATCTCTCTTCATTGATCCACTTGGTTTACATAACCTACTTTTGTTCCCAAAAAAAAAAAAAAAAAAAATCTTACATAACTTGCTTCTATTATTCATTAAAATACAACCACAATAGTACATATCTCAAATAAAAAAATACCATACAGATACCCATTCCTTACAAACAAGATTAATGAATAACCAATACATAACCTATATTTATTAAAATACAAACTGTCAACAGTATATGTCACAGTTTGTAGCCAAAGACATCTTCAAAATCTCTACTAAGTATTCATCAACCTCTGATTTGTTATTTGAAGAATCAATACCTTTCAAGTGCTTCTTAAATTCCATCATCCTCATTGCCCTCACATCCACAACCACATTATAATCATCTCTCTTCATTGATCCACTTGGTTTTTGAACTTGTGCTGTGCAACAGCAGTAGCAGGACTACTCCCCAATGGATTTTGAGTATAAGCATCGTACAAACTCAACAATACATCCGTTACTCTATCTGTCATATAAGTAGCCTTTTGCTCCTCATACAAAGTGTCAAAACGATATTCAAGATACCGCAACTTGTATCGAGGATCAAGAAGCAACCCAACATACAACAAATGATTCATATTATCAAAGTTTCCCCAATACTTATCAAATTTGGACTTCATGTACTCTGCCTTTTTTTCAACAAATAGCCTTCTTTTTCATACTCCTCAAGTCAATTGTGTCATGAATTGACATGAACTCCAAAAAATATATATATATATATATATATATAGAATTGCTAGTGACATAATTAGCACTTGAAAACCGCAAGGTTGCATCATAGAAAATTTTAAGAAATTTCCCAATCCACATCATTCAATCCCCAAGCAACCTCATGTACATCATTTCCTTTTTCCTTTGCCTCCTCTTTGATTGTCCTAAGAAAATTTGGATATTCCTCCTTTGATCTCGCAAAGAGAGGTAGAGTCACTTTAATTAAAAGCACTCTATCAAATTTACCTACTTATTTTCTATATTTATTTATGATCCCTACTGCTGTGGCTAACTGAATTGCAAAACTTTGGCGGAATTTCTTATGGGGTGGGTTAGGGGATGAACCCAAATTTCACCTGGTTAAATGGGCTATTGTTTGTACTCCTCTTTCTTTAGGTGGCTTGGGGATAAGGAAAGAAAGGCTTTTTAATGAAGTTTTGCTTGGGAAGTGGCTATGGAGATTTGGGCTTGAAAGGGATGCCCTTTGGAGGCAAGTGATAGAGGTGAAATATGGATGTAGATGGCATGGCTTCGGTCCAGTTTCTGGTCCATATGGTGTTGGTTTGTGTAAAAATATCAGTCGGGGATGGCCTTCTTTTTCTCGTTATATTTCGTATGATATTGGTGATGGGTCGAGGGTGAAATTTTGGCTAGACTGTTGGTGTGGGGAGACACTTCTTGCTGTCAGCCATCCTAAATTGTTTAGATTTTGGAGAGATTAGAAGGCAAATGTGGCTGCGAATATAAAGTTCACTAATGGGGTCTTTTTTGGGACGTAAGTTTCTTTAGGGGCTTTCATGTTCTGGATTTGGAGGCTGTGTCCTGTGTCAAGTTTCATGGATACCATATATGGCTCTTCAGTAAGGGGGTTTGGGAAGGATAAGAGATGAGTTGAAAACTAGATAGAAATAAGGGGTTCATGGTTAAAAATTATTATAGTCTTCTAGTGGGCTCTAATGATTTTTTTTCCCCCCTAGAAAAGCTTTTGGAAGTAGAAGATCCCTTCTCGAGTGGCTTTCTTTGTGTGGATTGCTGCTTTGGGAAAATGCTTGACAATTGACTATTTAAGAAAAAGGAATGTTTGGATATTGGATTGGTGTTATATGTGCTAGTGTAATGGTGAATCGGTTGAGCATCTCTTCCTTCATTGTCTGGTTGCTATGGATTTTATGGTCTGTGGTTTTGGGTTTATTTGGAGTAAGTTGGGTTATGCCACAGTCAGTTGTGGGGCTCCTAGCTTGTTGGCAAGGCCGGTTTGGTCGTTATCGAAATGAACATATATGGATAATTGGTCCCCATTGTTTAATGTGGTAGTTTTGGGAGGAAAGAAATAGTAGGTGTTTTGAAAATAACGAGAGATTCATACTAGACCTCAAGTTTTTTTTCTTTAGAACTTTATTGGATTGGTTGTCTAGTTTGTGAAACCAATCATTCTCTTGATTTTCTTGATTCTTGTAATTTTTGTACTTGATTTGTTGACCCGTGTACACTCCTTGTGTACTAGGGTGTCCCTTTTTTGATATCAATAAAACTTATAAAAAAAAAAAAAGAAATGATAAATTACCACTTGTCCTAAAAGATCAAGCTGTTAGAAAATGATGAGTTTGATTATTTAACCATTATTCTAACATTCCTCTTTATGTGTGAGCCTAGACTCTCCTATAATGAGGTGAGTTGAACATTTTCCTAACACTTCCCCATCTTGTGGAGTCCAAACACCCCTATAAGAACTAATAAGTGTGGCCTAACATGTGAGATTTTTAACTTTTTAAATGGGAGATAGAGTGGAGATAGGTTTCAAACTTAGGACCACTTGCTTTGATACCACGATAAATTACCACCTCTCCCAAAATCTTAAATTATTAGGAAATTGTGAATTTAATTATTTAATCATTATTCTAATAAGAAGAAAGATAGAAATCTAAGTTTCCGCACTTAATTTTGCCTAGAAGTAGCATGCATTGGAAGAAACTTTCCAATTTGTTAGAAGATGTTGCTATCTCAGATGTCTCCTTTGATGTTTTAAAGCAATATCGGGCTTGAGATTCATTTTGGGTAAAGCAAGCTGGTGCTTGTGGGAGAAGTTGTGGATGCATATGAACTATCCTCAATACCGGGATGCAAGTTTTCTACTCTACCTATGTAGTATTGGGAATTGCCATTTGGGGTCCATCTTACAAAGCTTGAGCAGTGTGGAATACCATCATATAGAAAGGATGGGTAGAAGGCTTGTAGGGTGGAAAATGTTAACTCTCTCAAGTGGCGGAAGAGTTTCTCTCCCAAAAGTACGTTTGCTTCTCTTCCTGCTTATTTCATTCCTCTTTTAGGATGCCTATCCTTGTTGCTCTCAGAAATTGAGTTTATGGTTTGTTAAGTAGATTGCCCTAATACACATTATTATTTATATATATGTGGGTGATTACAATGATATTACTATTTGCCTGACTCAATACAAACTCATTAGACCTCCCTCAAGCTGTGATGTATATATCATACAACCTAACTTGTTACATAATAAATCCAAACCAGTCTTAAATAATGCTTTGGTAAACATATCAGCCATTTGGATTCATATAGAAATATCTGGGGTAGCGATTACACCACATTCCATTCTCTCTCAAACAAGGTGACAATTTACCTCTATATGCTTGGTTTGGTCGTGGAACATGGGATAAGGCAACATGAATTTCTGCTTGTTTGTTGCAATACATAGTTATAGGCAACTTCACATAAAAGCTTGTATTTAGGCCCCACTTATTACAAGGGAGTTTGGACATCAAAGCTTATGAATAAATAAAAACTTTCCTTCACAACATATTAATACATCTTTACTAGTTTATAAATATTTAAAAAAAAAAAAATCAACCATATAAAATAGTTAAACATTTAAACCATCTTCATCACAATAAAAAATAGTTCAACATCTCAAGGTGAAAAATATTTTAGCTTTGGTTGCTATTGTTTTAAGGAAGATTCATTGTTTTTTGTTGACCAGGCTACAAGTTTTCCTTTGGCCAAAGTTTTCTACCATACCAAATACTGGAAAATGCAGAAAATTTTTTCTGCTGAAATAAATGAAGTGTTAGTTATTCTTTAGGAGTGGTTCAAATGTACACATGGTATATTTAAACTCTTCTCTTTTGAATTAAAGTCTTGTCTAAAAGTTAGAAAATAAGATATGAGGTCATGTAGATTAAAATAAAAGAGACAAGCAAAGCTTCACATTTCTTTTTCAAATACATTTAGCACTTTAATTTTGTAGATATTAATTGCACTTAAAGCCCTCATTATTCAATTTAGCATGAAGTTAGAACCTTTTTAATCCTATAATGTTTAAAGTGACATTGATAGTTGTGTAACCACGTCATTTTACAACGTGTGAATCCAAACTGATTGTCAAATTACAGAGATGGTGGTCAAACCCAACACTCTATATTCATTGATGGTAGTTTGTGTTCAATTGACGAAAGGAAAAGTATTCATGTGAATCCAAGAAAAGCAAGTTTTAGTAAGACATACAATCAAGAATTTAAAAGAGAATCGTCCAATTAAGTTAGCCAAAATCATTAAAATATTCTGAATTCACTAAAGCAATATGTTTAATTCTTAAGACATTAATTAAATAAATATATATTCTCAAAAATTTATTTCTCTTGATATTTCCCTTCTCAATGACATGTGATATAATTGAAACTAATTCCTTGAATGTTAATGATATCATATAACAAAAGATGATTATTACACGTGGGCCATATAGAAACTTTCTTGAAATTGTTTCGGAATAAAATGCATGGGTTTGTATTCACACATAACATACACTCCAGTAGAAACAAGCACAAATATGCACGTGTGTTATTCTTTTGTCTCGTATACTCTATGCTATGCAATAGGAATTCTTATAAAATTATAATATGTTTTTCTTGCAAACTTTGGAAAGTGTTGTTTTTAAATTAACTTTTAGAAAGTTTGATGAGCATTTGAGTTTCCTGTTTAAATATATTGGAATTGATGTTTCACTCTTTTTGATGTCTTATATGTTCCCTTTAACAGAGATTTCAGAAATGTGCATATGCTGAAACAAAGTTGTTTAAAACTCAAGGCCGAGGGTGGGGACTTCTAGCTGATAAGGATATAAAGGTAATAGATTACAGACCTTTTATGAACTTCTGCAATCATATAAATGTATCAGTTACGGTTTATTTGCTATTCTAAAATTATTTCATTAGCTCTCAAAAAATCTAGATTGACCCCATCGAACCTAAGCAATGGATTTATTATTGCTGATACGTTGAACTAATAGTTTGACAAATAACACTCATAGTAATAATCACCTCAATCCAAAATAATAAAAAGAATACATAGGTTTTGGTGACCAAGTGGAACTTTTAAAGAGCTCTTTAAAACAAAAACCAAGCAAAGTGTAACCAACCCCACAGGAAATCTTTCCACTGTAGAAGAAATAGTTGTTACAATCCAGAACTCTGCACTCCAAAGAACCCTCCGGAGGGATACTACCAAACAGATAGAGGCATGAAAGCTGACAGTGGTTTGAGGGAAACTCACAGGAAGAGGTTTTCTGACAGTTTAGGCTTTAGGGAGTTAAGGCTCTCTCAATGGTCTTAGAGCGGCTATCTCTCTCACTGTGCATTGAGGGGTATTCATATATAAGTTAAGGCTTAGGTTATGTATTTAGGAAAGATCAACAGTAAATTCTGCAAACTCACTCAAGAAAAGTTTCAGCCTGACTTTGAAGAGTTGCTTGACCGACTTCAGGACTCGCTCATCACTCGAGCAAGTCTTCTTGAATTTGACTCAGTACTTAAACAATTTGCAATGCATACACCCCTCAATTTATCATGTATTAGTATAGTAATTTGTCAACATAAACCTAGATCTTAACAAGCTCGTAAGAGTCTCCTTTGTTTATGTGCAAAGTTGTGACATTTTTTTTCTTGGTCAGTGTATCTCTGGAGAAATTAGTGTTATATGTATGTTGATGTGTAACTGGTGTTTTGTATTTTCATGACTTTGTGTGTGCCTGAGCTTATAAATTTTATAAAAGCATTCAGTGGAGTAGATTTATAAATTTTCATTTGTCTTAAAAAATTTATTCATTTTATCCAATTCAGGCAGGACAGTTTATTATTGAATACTGTGGAGAAGTTATCTCCTGGAAAGAAGCAAAGCGAAGATCCCATGCTTATGAAACTCAGGGTAGAGCATAAATTTGTCAATTGCATGTCTATATTATTTTGATTTGAAAACCAGTTTCAACGCTGTGTTTATTGATGCAGGTCTCAAGGATGCATTTATCATTTCTCTCAATGGTTCTGAATCTATTGATGCTACTAAAAAGGGAAGCCTTGCTAGGTTTATTAACCATTCATGGTTAGCCACTTGAGACAGAAGTTTAAGTTGAGACAATATATTTGTATAGATATTTTGTTGTGCGTTAAGTTGATACTTACTATTTATTTATTTTTGAATGTTTGCAGCCAACCGAATTGTGAGACGAGGAAATGGAATGTGTTGGGGGAAATTAGGGTTGGAATATTTGCAAAAGAAGATATATTGAAGGGAACTGAATTGGGATATGATTACAATTTTGAATGGTATGGCGGTGCCAAGGTTCGTTGCCTCTGTGGTGCAGTAAGCTGTTCGGGATTTCTTGGGGCAAAATCTCGTGGGTTTCAGGTAAATTTTAATAAACTCAGTGGAGTTCTGAATTCAAATTTTGAAGAATGTGTTCTGCTCAGAGAATCTAAATCAGTAAAAGAAGGGAAACTTTCAGTTGTATGCAAATTATTGAGTCAGATGTTGATGTTATTTGATTTTCTTATTGATCCAGGACTTCTATCAATTTGCGAGTTCATTTTTAGGTGATGTTAGTCTTTTAGTCTCATATGGTTTTACAAACATGCATTTATTATGCTAGGTTTTAAGTATAATTTGCTCTATTGAATGCTTCAGCATGAATTAAGTATATTCCTTATTAACCTTGATGGTTCCTCAATGGGTTGAACAGTATTTTTAACAGTGCGGGCTTGAATTATTATTTATTTTGGCATTAAGGAGGGGTAAAGGAAGATGAATTTCCTACGATGCATTTCCTCGAAACCTGTTTGGGGCACTCATGGTTGTAGGCTCTAGAAGAGTATTAGAATGATGGGAAATTGTTTCTTACAGTGCATTTAGTTTGACATATGCTCTGGTAATCGAATTCGAATCTGGCTTGATTGATGGTGTGGAGATCAGCCTTTGAAGCTGATGTTTCCTTTACTGTTTCATACTGCAGTTGATAAGAATGCTTCTGTGGAATCATTATTGGAGAGACAGGAGGAGGGGGGAGGAGGAGTTGGTGTGGAATTCATGAGAAAATTCATGCTTGTGAGAACCTCATCAAAAGGGGTTACTCAATGGTGAGTCGGTGTTATATGTACCGTTGTAGATAGACCCAGGATTTTAAGCGGGCCGGAATGTAAAGAAAAAAAAAACTCTAAATAGGCATCCATATAGTATTAAAAAGTAATAAATACACAAAATTGTTGTTTTTAAATACATTAAGATGCAATCATCTACGAACAAAGACAAAAACAAAAGCAAAATAATGTTTTTTTTTTTTTTTTTTTAAATACTAGGTGTTGAAGTTAGAGCATTCATAGTGGTGGTGCTAAAAAATTTAGCGTTTAACACCTCAAAAAGCGATTTTATCTATTTTACCACCTTACTTTCTAATGCACCTAATATCAAATGTTATATTTTTTTTTATCACTTCATTTAAAATAATATAAACAACTCATTAAAATAATAAAGGAAGAGAGAGAATTTGAGTTTTTTAATTGAAGAAAAAGATATAATCTTAATAAAGTATTGTATTTTATTTTTAACGACTTGCTACAGTCAACTGGTATTTATACCAGTTTATTGTAGTTGTAAAAAATTTAGCTTTAACTTTTCTAATAACACACGAATTTTTAGTTCTTTGGTGGTAAAATATTTTTTTTTGCTAAAATATAATCACCATTGTGAATGTTTTTATTGTTTTTGTTAAGTTTTTAAGTTGGATAGTTGCCATTTGGGTTAGGCTAGCTAGGCTGATTGGGGACAAAAATAAAATATATAATAACTAAAAAAAATAAAATATGGACCACCTCTTTATTCATTGTAGTGTGGCCTTTGGGTTGTGGAGTTTGATATTCAGGATGTTTGGGGTTCAGTGGGTATTACTAGAGAAGGTTTTTGATTTATTATGTGGGTGGCAGAGTAGGGAACCTAATTCAGATATCTGAAATATTACTCCTTTATGTTTGATGCGGACTATTTGGAGGGAAATAAATTGGCGTACTTTTGAATATGAGGATTGCATGTTTGCTCAATTGCAAGCATCCTTCATTAGTTCTCTTTATGAGTGATCTTTTGTTTTGGGTGTCATAGATAGTAAGAGTCAATCCGTATGCAGATATTTTTCCAATTGTAATTCTTTAGACTACTTCATATCTATTTTCATGAGATAGTCTCATTTCAATAAAATTATTCTTACTTATCCCCCCCCCCCCCCCCCCCTCCCCCCCAAAAAAAAAAATAGTGTAGTTATTTATGGATTAGTTGTTATAATATTTCAGGTGTATTCTTCATCAAAATATGGCTTTGTGTGGTCGTGCAAAATCATTACTACACATCCTTGGTAGTTTTTCTGCACTGCCAACTCCGTCTTGTTGTAATGATTAGATTAAGGAACTAATGAAGCCATGGAAGAGTGATTTGTTTCTGCTTTGTAATTTTGTCCTTTCAAGATTTACCCTATTGAGTCTATGAATGAAGTCCAATTGAAGCAAAAGTCTATGGTTTTAAAGTTTTATTAGTATTCTGGGGTTAACATAGTTTTTAATTTGGATTTTTATTTTACAAATTATGGTTGCATTTGTGTTCAGTAATAGAACTGTAATTTTTGAAATTAAAATTCCTGAGAATTAAGAGTATTGGGATTGATCCCTAGTAGGAGTTCCCCTAGATTACATGATACACAATTCTAGCAGGGGGGGTCGTGTATCCATGGTTTCCTCTCTAGCGGTGGGTCCAAAGGGCCCTACCTTGGCAAGGTTTCACGTAATCACAAAAAAAAATAAAATAAAATAAAACAAAGAGAATATATTTTAGGATATTCTAAATATCTCAAGTTTATTTCCTTTGAGTACCTTATTTGAGTTGTGGTTTACTATTAAGTACATGAAGTTTCCCTATATATTGGGTTGATTAATAGAAAATTTTAGTATTTTTGATTGTTGAGGCACACTGGTCTTAGTTCTTTCTCCTTGTTCTCTCACTTTGGTATTTTGTCAATATTCCATCAACATTCACACTATTGTTCATGCAGTCATGTGCACTTGATGCAGGAGGCAGTGAGAAGACACAGTTATTTGGTTATTTAGTTCATGCATTAAGTTTAGTTATTTAGTTCGGCTTAGTAGCGAAGGCCTAAGGAGTCCAAGTCCAAGACTTATTAGGGTTTTAAGAAACCCTAGTTCAACTAGGATTATGTGTTAGACTTCTATTTAAAGAGTTGTAATGCTTTCTATTGAGTAGAGGAATGTTTTTAGAATTTAATAGGTATGAAGTATTTTTTATGGTTTTTGTGATACAACCTTTTCCGAGGTGTGATGCCAAGGAACCATAGGTGTGATGCTTAGGAAGTCTAGGTGTGATGCCTAGAATTTATCTTTTATTTTATTTACTGTTCACAGATTACAGTTCACAGCACAGGAACAGCCGCTCAAACCTTGATTGTTCTCCTTTGTTTCATCCCCAAACCCTACTAATCCTTGTCCCCTTTAGAAATCTGATAATCCCTATTATTTTCTAGCCTATTCCCCACCAAAGCCTAAACCTAAACCCTCAAAACCCAGGCTATACCAGATCTGCCCCTGGTGTTCTAAATCTGATTTTGTTGTTCCCCCTTGTCCTATGTCAGTTTGGTATGAGAGTGAGGATTTGCAACATGTCTACATGATCAGGGAGATCATTTAGGGGGAAATTGAGTGTTTGTGAACAAGATGAAGATCATAAGGAGGATGCATTTGATTATGGTGCTTTTGCTACGGATGACTTGGAGGATACTTCTCTTGTTTCTGTAGTGATGTATTTTAGCAGCCCTTAAAGTAGAGGAAGAGGATTGGAGGAGAACTTCAATTTTCCAGATGTTGATTCGTTGTGGAAACCAAGCAAAGAAGGTTATTATTGATGGGGGAAGTTGCGTGAATGTTGTGTCATCTTCCACCGAACGCTGTAAGCTTTCGGTTGAACCTCATCCTCAGCCATACAAAGTGTCTTGGATAGATAAGACCTCTATTTTGGTAACTCATAGATATCTTGTTTCTTTTTCTTGTGGTATTTATAGTGATTCTATCATGTGTGATATAATTCCTATGCAAGTTACATATATCCTTCTTGGTCAACCTTGTCTCCTTGATCAAAATGTCCACCTATGCTCTAATGTTTGGTGAGAAGGAGGTTGTTTTGAAACCTATGACCTTAGCCGAGATGGATAAATTTAAAGTATCAAGGCCAAAAGTTATTGAAGGAAAAGATCTAGAAGCTAAAAATTCTGGTTTAGCAACAGAAGCTACCAAAACAAAACCTGACCAGCCAATGGAAGTGCCTCAAATTCCAGAGAATTTGTCCAGAGATTGCACTGATTTCTCTTTGAAAAATTTATCAAAGCCCATACATCCTATGGATGAGTGCTCTACTGACTTTGTCAAAGGCACAAGTTGTCTAGTGAGCAACATAGGAGATGCTGAGTTGAATAGAGATGCAAGTGATCAAGGGAAGCTTGAAGTAATGCAACAAGACTCGAAAGAGATCGAAACTGTTGATGAAGTAGTTGAAATTGAAAAGGAAACATATCAAAATTACAAGGTAGAAGTGAAGACTACAACACTTGAAGCATCTTATTCCCAAGTTCATGTTGCATGCCCAAAGTGTGGTTCTATTGCCTACACCGACTTTTCAAGATATTTATATTGTTATTCCTGAAAAGTTTAATGGGTCAATTAAATTGGTGGGTGTATCATTATCATCATTGTTGCCACAAATGAAGAAACAAAAGGAAAGGATGTACAACAAGAAACCAAGATTCTTTATACTTCAACATTTCAAAACTCAAGGTTGAGTTTTCTCCAATCAAGGGAGAATGATGCAGGAGGCCGTAAGAAGATAGATTTATTATATTTTATTTGATTTTATGTATCAATGGCAATTTTGTAATTTCCTAATATTCTAGAATGGGTTGTAATAATAGTCCATTGGGTCTTATTTTATTTTAAGTTTTGGTTATTTAATTGGGCTTAGTAGTAAAAGCCTAAGGAGTCCAAGTCCAAAACTTAGGGTTTTAAGAAATCCTAGTTCAACTAGGATTAGGTATTAGACTTCTATTTAAAGAGTTGTAATGCTTTCTATTGAGATGATGAATGTTTTCAAAATTTAATAGCTATGAAGCTTTCTTTATGGTTTGTGTGATGTAATCTTCTCCGAGGTGTGATGCCAAGGAACCCTAGGTGTGATGTCTAGAATTTATCTTTTTTCTTTAATTTGACCATTCACGGTTACTATTCATATTACTGTTCACAGTAATCCAAATCTTGATTTTGACCTTTGTTTTCATTCCCAAGCCCTACTAATCCTTGTCCCCTTTGGAAGCCCTATCATCCCTATTATTTTCTAGCCTATTCCCCACCAAAACCTAACCCTAATTCTTCAAAACCCAAGCTATCCAGATCTGCCCCAAGAGTTATAAATCAGGTTTTGTTTGTTCCCCCTTGTCCTACGTAAGCACTTTTCATAGATTGCGCACTGATTTAATTTCTTCTCACCTCTTTGCAACCCTAAATCAACTGTTCTCTTTCCTACAAAAACCATATTCATTCTTGTACCCTAACCCTTCTTCCTAAAGATTTAAATTCTAGATTTGGTACTCTCCTAATCATAAAGTATCTGCAAGTACATGTATTTAAATTATTCAATTTTTCTTACATTAGTATCTACTAGGGGAAAAAAGAAAGGAAGAAAGAAAAAGAATACAAATGAGCAACACCTGAACTGCTGTTGAATGGAAATGTGGAGGGTGAAAAATATTATATCATGTACGTTGTCACAAAGGCCAGTCAGTTTTTAGGATCATAGATATGCATCTTTCAAAGAAATTACATTAGTATCTTAAGGGTGTTTTTTTTTTTTTTTGGGAAAAGGTCTAAGCTCAAGTGATAATAAATGTTGTATTTTACATTGCTTGGAATTTTTAATAGTTATATAAATAGATGCTATTGCCAAATTCTTGACGTTGTAGTTGTTTACTGTCAACTAGGTGGTATTCTTTAAGTGACCATGTTTGATGGTTGTCCAAAATATTCAATTTTTGAACTAATATCAAGGTCAAATGCATTAACACCCTTTTGTTATTTGATGTCGTTCTATCAAGACTCCTTTTGCTTTGCAGTTTTTCTAATCACTTCTTGTGATTATGATTGTGAATTAGGTCATGAGCATCTCCATTTTAGAGAGTAACACCCTAAAATGTAGGTCCAACAGTATCTCTAAAATAGAGAGACTTTTTTCTCATCTTTAGTGACTCTGTCTGGAGAGTCACTGTAGGTGAGCAAATGAATTTGTTGGCTTATAAAATTGCTAAAGCTGAAGTAAAATATTTGTTCTTTCGCTTTCTACTCAACTTTCTCTCTCCCTCTCTCTCTCTCTCTCTCTCTCTCTCTCTCTCTCTCACAACTATGAACCCAACCCTATTGCTCTTCTCTCTTTCAAATGTTTCTCTTCTCACCCAACCCCAGTTCATCAGTAAACAATTGATCGAGACCCAAATCTGCAAACAATTAATTATCAAAAACAACACAAACTTACCCAAAGTCAAGACCCAAATCAACACAAGCTTGATCTGCCTTGTGTTGGAGATGGAGGATTGGAGGGATGAGGATGACGACGTGGTGGTGGAGGGAGGATGAGTGAAATGGTGGATGGCGAGGCTGGGAGCAGTAGAGGAGGCAGCTGTGTGGAGGAGAGGCGTTGATGATTTGATGTGATTCTGATGCAGGTCAATCAAGAGAAAATAAAAGAACTAGAAAATTAAAAGATAAACCCTAAGAATCAACACCAAGCAAACAAACTTAGGAATCAGCACCCAAGGTGTTAGGAATTAGCACCCAACTAGTGGAAAATCTCCAATCTGAATTTTCATTAATCCATCGTCTAATTTAAACATAAACCACCTAAAGCCTTTATACAGAGCTAGAGCTTCCAGGAAATAAAAAGATAATATATAACAACTAATGAAAACTAATCCTAACTGACTCAAAAATACTAATCCCTATCTAATCTCAAAATAAAAATGGAATCCTATACTAATCCAACTACATAAGAAATCCAATCTATTAAGGTGTGCTGTCCTCATCATATTCTCTTTCTCTCTTGGGTCTCTGGTTGGGGAGAAGAAATTAGTAACTGATAAAAAAAAAGTGAGGGAAAAATAATTTTAAAAAGCAAAAAAATATTATTTTAAGAAAATAGTGAAAAGGATAGAGAGATTGTTGGAGGGTGTGTTAAAAACGTTGGTAGGTAAAATAGAAGTAAAATTTTCTCTTCAATTTGGGTGAAAAAATGCCTTATTTATTGGAGATGCTTAGGTCTATGTAATGGTAACAAGTAATAACTCTTAAGTTGTTTGCATCTTGCGTTTGGACTAGTAAAATCATGCTGTTATTGAATTTATCCTTTTTTACATATCTTATCAATATACCAAAAAAGAAAAAGAAAAAGGAAATGAAAAAACCTATAAATAATACGTGTTTTAGAGTTAATTAATTTTCAACCCTTAGTATTATTATCAAGTTGTGGTTTACAAATGCTATAGAGACGCTGCAGTTGCACACCTGTTTAGACTTAAATTATTGTAGAATTTACCTGCTTCTTACATTGTTCAGTGTTGTTCGATTCATATAGCATTCTTGCCTTGTAGGATACATTTCCCAATGGTCATATGTTGTTTAATTTTAGTGTTGTCCAGTATAGTCCCTCAATGTATTATTCATTTTTGCTTTTGTGGTGGGGTTGGTTTTCTTATATTGCTGTGGTTCTGATAATTAATATGTTTCTTTCTGCATGTTGTCCAACTTCTTCAACAGGAGGATACTTATCTGTGGGAAGATGATGATGATAGGTACTGCTTTATTCATGATCTCATGATGCATTTATACGCACTCTACTTTTCTTTGTCCCCATGTAGTGGGTGTACTGAATCATGTATTATGTACAAGTGATAAATTTTAACTTTTCCATATATAGCAAGTCAAATCCTTTGTATAGTCTGGATTGTAGTCATTGAGCCTTGCTCCACCTGGCTGGTTTTATTTGAATGTGTTTCTTTTCTTTCTTTTATTTTTATTTATTTATTTGCTTTTTTGGCTTAACTACTTTTTTGGTCCCTAAAATTTTACCCTGTTTTCAGTAAGGCCCCCCATGTTAAACTTGGTGCTATCAGGTCCTCCTATATTTTTCTCAATTTTGCTAAAGTTGACATGGAAGTTGTCATATCACCTCAATTTTTTATGTTTATTTTTTTGTCTTTGTTTTAATATAAATAAAAAAATTAAGTATTAGAAACAAAAAAAAAGGTGACAAATTGATTTTAAAAAAAGGGTAAATTAATTTTTAAACCTGAAAGTTTTGAGTATGTTTAATTTAAACTTTTAAAATATTTTATTTAGACCTATCACATTTTTTTTTTCTTCTATTAATATTGTTACATATAACTAGCTGGTTTAAATGAAATTTATTCAAACTTTGAGATTTAAATGAAAGTTACCAAAACTCAGGTTTAAATAAAGCTATCTGAAACTATGAGGTTTAAATGAAACACTAAAAACTTTGAGGTTAAAATGGAACATTTTGAAAGTTGTATCCAAAATTCTAAGGTTTAAAAAGTATTTTATCCAAAATTCTTTGTCAAGCTCAACTTTCCACCTCTCAACCATGGCCAACATGATAACTGATAACTGCCACCTCCATAAAATCTGATTAAGACAATGTTGAAAGAAAGGAACATTTCATCAGTTCAAAGAATGAATTGGTTAGAGTTGAAAAGAAATTGATAACTAGGTTGAAAATGGGAATTCATAGCCCAAGAATTCAGCTAAAACTTGTAGCTTAGTTTGATACACAAGGATTGTCATATGTAAATTTCTGGCATAAGTGTTTCCTTGTGCTTGGTTTGCTCGACTTGATCCTGGCAATTGTTTCAGGTCAAAATCTCCCATTTAGATGTACTCAATGGCATTATGAAAATTTTGTTAAGACATCTGCTCTGCATCCTGATCATGTGGCCTTTATCATTCAAAAAGGTTGATTTGATGGCCCGCGAAGATGGTTTGACTTTAGTATCAGTATTTGACCTTCAGGAATTCAGTGGCCTTATGCAGTTGGTCCATTGTGTTTCTAATGCATTAAGTCATTGTTATTTATTCTTTCTTCTTATTTGACATGCCTGTTTGGTTACAGGTATTCAGTTGAGAAAATTCCTCTCTACGATTCTGCCGAGGATGAACCTTCCTCTAAGCAACTTAAAAGCATGAACTCCTCAAGTTCTGAATATAATGTTGATGTGAAAAATAAATACTCCATGACAATGGATGTTAGTGTGGGATCTGAGCACCAATTTGAATCCACTGCTCTCAGCGTTCAGCCACCTGATCCAGTTCCCATGGAGGATGTAGTTGTCAGTGAAATAAAAACTGAAGCAAGTGAGGAAATGAAACTGTATTCAGAAGATACTCAACAGGCCTTTTCACAAAAGAATGCAATGATATCTCGTATACGAAGTAATAGTGCATGCCGGAACTATCACATTGGACCAGGGTCCTTGTCAAACAAAAGATCAAAACAGTACCCTAATGGAAGGTTGAAACACTCGTCGCAGAAGCAAGTTGATGCGAAATTGGTTGCCCTACTTTTAGTATCAAAAGAAGCAAAAGAGGAAATCCTAAGATCTGAGGTATGAACTGCTTTTCATGTTTATTTTTAGAGTGGTTCATGCAAAGCTTAGCTGGGGATTTTTTTTTTTTTTTTTTTTTTTTTTCTTGCCTTTGGTTCTTAACTACAATTTTAAGTCTAATCCTTTAGGCTCATAAGTTTCCTGATTAGGCGTACTGCATTACTGAAATTTTCTTGAGGCCAACTATAAGTCATGGTGTTTACTGAAGCTCCTTGAACCAATTAAAATCTATGTTTCATAACACTCTTTTTGATTGGTCAAGGTGTTGGGGCTCATCTGAATGTTCATCCATTCTAGAGTTTCTACCTTCTCTTAGAACTGCCATGTGATTTTTTTTTTTGTCCTTGTGTTCATCATCGTGAACTCAAAAGTTTATATTTTTCTCTGATAAATAAAATTGTACTACTTACCTATCCCCAAAAAAAAAAAAAAAAAAAAAACATAGGTCATGGTGGTATGCTATAGGTTATTTACTATGGTTTTGTAATCACTGAGGCTCATGAGTTCCCCGATTAGGCTTACTGAGATTAGCTTAAGCCAAATATCAGTTATGCTGTTGTCATCTGCTCATATTCTGGCATATATAGAAAATCTGACTTGTGCATGTGGATGCACATGTGCTGGACGTGGGTAATTTGGACATCCCCAAAGTTTATTATGTGTGCCTGTCTATTTAGCACTGGCTTATTTGGTCTTTTGCTTATTGCTTTTCACTGAAAGTTGGTTAAGTATGGTTGTACCTAGAAAAATTGAGGCTCTAAAAAGTTGTATCCAAGCAAATATTCTAAAAAGCTAAATGAAAAAGTTGATGGCAGGTGGACTAGTGCCTAAGCAGTCCTAATTTAGTGTTGTGTTCTAGATTAAAGGAAATCTTCTCTGCATAACTCTTTTTTGGCTTGGAAGTGGAATGATTTTGGTATTTTGACCTGGGCAATCATAACATATATTAATTGTGATGAATTATAGTCTATTGAAATTACTGGTCCTATGATGACAAGACTTTGAGCGTGTACTTGGAATATTGATGTGGAAAAAATAAAGCAAAGTTATTCATGCTTCATTCCCTTTCTGCCTGCCTTCAATATTATTTGTCAACAAGGGGAAGGACGCTTTCCCTAATTCTAGACAAAGCTTGACCAAATTATGACCATTAGCAATTTTATTTTTTGGGGAGAAATATGGTAATGTGTAATATTGCTAGATGTTTAAATGTGTTTGATTTGCTAAATTTGACAAAACATGATTTCTAAAGGTTACAAAACTAAAAGGACCTCTGTTTCCACTTGTTATTTCTTCTCTTCCCCAGTTTTTGCTCTTTAGCATTATGCTTTAATTTGTACCTTTTGCTCTGCTTGTTTTGAGGTAAAATGTTACGATGTTTGTTTTGTTGTAAAATATTAGTCAACTTTAAAAAAATTTCGGTCAACTCTAAAACGCAAGTAAAATTCAAGCCAAAAATGTAAAATGTTTTACCAAACAAACGCCCCCCCCCCCCTCCTCATTCTCGCAAAACCCTCTCCCTTTTACTCTCTCTCTCTCTCTGGGGGAAAATGATGGTGATCAGCTGGAGTTGTCACTGATCTCACCACCACTGTTTGCCACTGCTTTGATTTCTGCCGATCTTTGACAATCTGGTTTCTCCACTGCTTGCTGCTGCTTTAATCTCGCTGATCTCGTTAGTTGAAAGCTTCCTCTTCTCATGATTTCATTCCTTGTTTTTTTTTCCCCATATTTGGTTTTTTGGGCGGTGGCTCACAGCGGCACTGATTTTGGTGTTGTTGGAGGGGTGGTAGTTTGGTGGTGTTGTGGGGTTGCTGTGGTGTTGGATTTGCTGGATTGTTGGGGTTTTTTGCATATTTGTTTTTTTGTTTTTTTTTTTCCTTGCAGATTTCGATTCATGGTTATGTTTCTGATTAAAGGAATTTGAGAATTTCAGTTTAGGGTGGTGAGAATTTTGAGTTTAGGTCCTTTCTAATTAAAGGAATTTTTTCAAAATTTTTACAAGGGACCAAACATAGGAAAATGATTTTCATAGCATTTTCATGTCCGCTTAAGCACGGTAAAATATTTTACAATGAAAACATTTTACTGAAATCATATTCAATGTAAAGTACTTTACATTTGAAAATATTTTACTTCAAAACAAACGAAGTGTTAAATTTTAATATTTTAAAGAATTTTACCTGACATTCCTCATTAGTGTGGATTATAATACCATGCAAAGTAGATTTAGGAAACCATTTGGAAATTATAATTATTATTAAATTAACATTGAAATTAAATTTGTTTTCTACATTCCTCTTTGTCATTTATAATTATTTTTTGAAATTAATGTTGAAAAAGATACGGCTCTATGCAGGAAATTAAGGATGATGCCAACTCTGGGCTTGATTCCTTATACAATGAGATACGACCTGCCATTGAAGAATATGAGAGGGACAACCAAGACAGTGTAGCTACCAGTGTAGCAGAGAAGTGGATAGAAGCCAGCTGCTTAAAATTAAAGGCGGACTTTGACTTTCATTTCTCGATTGTTAAAGGTTTCGCTTGCAATCGCCAAAGTGCTGAAACAAGACCTGCTGAAGGAGACAACGAGAATGGAATTAAGTACTTAACAAATTAATTTGTCTATTAGGCACACTCTGAAATTTACATTTGTTTTTAACAGCTCGGGGATTTGTCAAATGTGGGGGGTTATTACAAGTTACACCATTTTATATCTAAATCTTGTTCTGCACTCCTTATTTCACACTACACGCTACACGCTAATTGTGAAATCGTGTTTTGTGTTTTCAAAACACGATTTCAGCTTCCGTGGCATTGTGTGTCCCATACAGAGGGTCTAACTAATTACTACTTCCAACTTTATTTCATCATGAATATGGGAATGCTCAAATGCCAGTTGTTTTTGTTGTGCCTGCTTGCTCAAAGCTCTATTGTGTATGTGCAGAGACTCTTTCCTAACAGAATTCCTTAGGTTTTCAAACGGGAGTTGTTGAAAGCTTCAAATTAGTCTGTTCTGGATGCGGAGAAGTGAAGGAGTGCGAAGGGAAGGCAAAATTTGGCTCATTTTTTTGTCTTTGAAGTCGTATGAGAAGCAGGTTAGGACTTGGGATTCGCAAGTGGGTCCTCTCCCACATGCTTTTTCGTCGTTTCTGCCGCTTTTTCAGGATGATTATTCCACTGATATTTGGTTGTCTTTGACAACATAAGATTGATTGGAACTATAATCATAGCATTTTTATTTCTTTATTATTATTTTTTTGGGGTTTTCTTTTCGCTGTCACATGCCAAAGGGTTTTTTTATAAAATAACTACAAAACCCAAACAATATTATTAGTTAGGCAACGTTTCAAACATATTGCATTTCTAACAATTCGACTTAAGAGGAGTCGATTTCACTGTTCATATCGCCTATTTTTTCGGCCACGTAGACAGAGAAATCGAGTCTATTATACTCATTTTTTATACAAAGAAATCGACTTCAGAGAAGTCGGTTTCAATACGAAGAAAACGACTCCAGTGGAGTCGTTTTCTTCGTATTGAAACCGACTTCTCTGAAGTCGATTTCAGTCTTTACAGATTCAAAAAACTCCGAATCTTCAAAGAATTGGACCTTCAAATCGGACCCTCGCCGTCGACGTCACAACCTTCAAAACGGACTGGATTCGTCGTGCCTCGCCATCGGTGTTGTTGGGTTCGTCAGCCGTCGGTGTTGCTGGGTTCGTCGCGCGTCGGCGCCTGGGTTCGTCGCGCATGTTCGTCGTCGCGCCTGGGTTCGTCGGCGCGGCGCCTGGGTTCGTGGGTTCGCTTCCTCGTCGGCGTTGCTGGTTGCTGGGTTCGTTTGCACAACAACTGAAGCTTCGTCGGCGTTGCTCGTTGCTGGGTTCGTTTGCTTCTTCTAACTGAAGCTTCTTCGTTTGTTGAGTTCATGGGGATTTTGGGTGAAAACGACTTCACAAAGAAAACGACTCCATTGGAGTCGTTTTGTTTGTATTGAAATCGACTCCACTGCAGTTGTTTTCTTTGTATTGAACTCGACTCCACTGAAGTCGATTTTTATGTATAAAAAATGAGAATAAAGGACTCGATTTCTTTATCTACGTGGCACAAAAATAGGTGATATGAACAGTAAAATCGACTCCTCTGAAGTCGAATTGTTAGAAATGCAATATGTTTAAAACGTTGCCTAACTAATAATATTGTTTGAATTTTATTGTTATTTTCTAAAAAAAACCCATGCCAAACATGAGCGTGTTTTACATTACACGCATTTGTTCGGGGAGTTTAGTTGATTATGGTAAGTCTAGTTTAATGCACCATTTGTTTCAATGGAAAATTTTATAAGAAGATAGATAATTTTTTTTTCCACATATTTTCTGTATTTGGTAGTTTCGGATAAAAATGGGTCAAAAGAAAAACATTTCTTAATTTCTCTTATTTAGCTTGGCATGAGATATAATTGTTTTTTGTAAATGTTTTTTTGAAAAATAATTCTACTTTATACGAAGCTAAATAAGAGAAGTTAAAAAATATTTTTCTAACCCATTTTAAGTCGCTACCAAACATAGAAATGAGATGGCTTCTTAGAAAATATTTTTTTTGAAAAATAATTTATTTTCTAGAAAACTTTAATGTCAAAACAAACAGAGTGTAAGTCAAACAGAATTATAATATGAATTCTATTATAATGTCTTTTTTTTTAGAGAGTTTCAAACCTATGATGTCTGCTTTTGATTATTGTACTTATTGTCATCAAACTAAGACACTAATCGGTTTTTGGTGTAGGCAAAGATTGAACCTCAAATCTCTTATTGAACCATTAGAGATTTTATTAGTTGAGTTAACTAGAAGTCTGAAACCTACATTATAATGTACTATTAATAAAAAGTGAATTAGAAATGTTCATAAAAGAAGATAAATGAGAAATACAGCCTTTTAGGCTCTTGCCTCGAGTTGAAATTACGTAAGCTCTCAAGATTTTTTTTTTTTTTTGGGTCGTCGTCATCATTTTAGAGTTTTAGATTGATTTGCTAAATTCTTGTGTCAAAAACAAAGATTTGTAAGGGCTTGTAATGTAATCAAGTATGGTTGTATTAACTATAGTCAAGATACAGATTGAAAAATTCAAGCTTCAAAAGACTCGCTTGACCAAAATCATTCTCGCTCATGTGAAGATCAGACAAAATGTTTGCTAAACCCTTGCTTAATCCTGGCTTAACCAAAACTTAATCAAAATATTTGCTTGATATTCAGTCAACACTTGCTCGAACCAAAATTACCTGAACGGTATAACAACTTACTGTGTTGCATCTTTTAAGCCTAAAGAGTGAGAGAATATTATACAAGGTCAAATCTAAGTGCCAAGCCTATTTTGAGCCTAAGGAGTCGTAAATTTCTCTTCCAAGAGTGTTTCACTTTGTGAGATCTTTTCAGAGCAACTTTTTTAGAGTTCCTCGCCTTGAGCTATGACTATGAGATTAAAACACAACGATTGTTGTTTATCCATAATCCAAACTACTGAAAAACCTAAACCTTTGCTAATGCATTCATTGGTAGAAAACATCCACAGAGTGTTTTTCCCTAGAGGTTACCTCATAGAGAGCCTTGTAACAACCACTTACATGATATCTTATTACAAAAATTGATGATCAATATGACTTTATCAAAAGGGAGGAAAAAGTGGGACGAAATGGGCAAATGCTATTTTCTCCCAAACTAAGCAGCGTTTTGCCACATTTTCGAAACTAATTAGGAAAATGCTCATCTTTTGTAACTTGATTTGTGATAAATCGAGTTTAAAAAAAAAAATTCTAGGGCCCTATAGTAGTGCTTTTAAAGAGCCTATAGTAATGTTTTAAAGACCTATGGTGACATTTTGTAACTCGACCTCCATGAAATCGAGTTATAGGCAATTATTATTTTTTATTTTTATTTTACCTATAACTCAATTTCATGGAGGTCGAGTTACAAAACGCCACTATAGGTCTTTAAAATGTCACTATAGGCTCCTTAAAAACGCCGCTATAGGGTCTAACTTGATTTATCTTAAATCGAGTTTTAAAAGAGGGGCATTTCCTTAATTAGTTTGAGAAAAGGGACAAAATGCTGCTTAGTTTTGGAGAAAAAGGCATTTGCCCATTTTGGCTGGAAAAAGTGAGCCCTTAAGAAATCAAGGTAATAGAAGAGAATAAAATTTATGCCTTAGACGAAGCCTTCACTCAATGTGCCAACTGCCACGGCAAAATGACTTTTACCGATGAGCACCTTCTATTGGGGTTCTAAACCATATAATTGGCCACGTTTTTGTCTCTGATTAAGCACGTGGAGAAAGGGTAAGTCGAATCTCATAGATGATGAAGTTTGCTGTGAACGTAACGTTGAAAGCGATAATGAGATGCCTGGGAGTATTGGCAGATGAGCTATCCAAAAGTCACCTGGTCATCCAAGAATTTAATCAAGGGGGTTAAAGGACAATCAACATGATTCGGTATTTACCTTTGCCATGACAATTCTCAATATTCATGTCTAGCCGAATCTCACTTTGCCATGATAATTGAGGAGTTTACCTTCTAGTGTTTCGATGGCAAGCAGATAAAAAAGGTTACAATAGACTTGCAACCATTCGCGGAGGCAGAGTTTCACTTTGGAAACACCAAGTTCTTCATGGATTGTGACATAGAAGGTGATGCCTCATGATAGGAAACTAACGAAAAAGGGAAGGCCTGTTGGAAGGCCTTCAACCTATCTCTGTAATAATGCGAGAGTCTTGTGAAGGGGAGAAAGTGCAATCCAATCTTATGATACATGCCATTCTCTAAGTAAAAGAAGGTTAATCTCCATTGATTGTGTTGTCACGATCCAAGTCAAGAAGAAAGCCAGAAGAGCTACTTGATCATGATCAGTTGAAAGAATCAAGCTTGTAGAGATCACAATCCAAGTCAAGTTGAGAGTTGAGATGGCTACTTGACCACGACTGATGAGTCGATAACAAACATGGGATCGTCATTCTATGTCAATGACGACCCGAACAAGCATTACACATTTATTGTGCACATTGATGATGAAACGTAACGGACAAAGCAATGGTAACAAATTAGCTGTGTACTTCAAAGCTCCCATTGATAACATACTAGCTGTTGCTCATAAATGTCGGGATTCATTATCCATATAGACAGGAAAACAACTATAAAAGAAAGGAACAACATAATCCAAAGGTACACACAAATATTCACTCAAAAATTGCTCAAACTCATTTTTTCTCTCTAAATAGCTTTCTCCTCCTTTTGACTTAAGCATCGGAGTGTTTTTACCAAACACTACACCAGTGTATTACACTTTTTTCCCAAGTTTTCTTGAAGGTTTGGACTGGAGACATGACCCACCACGTGATCGTCCATCCAATGAGACTAGGTCCTCAACTTGGTGATTTTTCGCATTATTAGTTTGGCATCGTCTGTAGGAACGCTGATCATTCAAGTCATCTTCCCTAAGTGACAAAAGAGAACCTTGTAGCACAAAATGGTTGCCAAACAAGTTGCACAACAAATCCAAGCCTTGACAGCTAGCTTAGAAGAAGTGACTCATCAAAATGAAGAGCTGAGGAGAGACGTTGAATCCTAGAATGACGAACGACAGTGGATCATGGAGAACTAGAATGAAGAAGAGCATTGGAGGATCAAAGGAAACTATAATGAGGAAGGATCGGATAGCCAGGTGAATAGGAGGATGAGAATACTAGAAGAAAACTCGTTTAGAATGGAGAGTGAGCTTCATAACATGAGGAGAGAGATGGACGAACTCATGAATGCGATAAAAGACAAAGCCATGGAGAACTAAGATGGAATGATCCATAGGACAGATTCACCATTTACCACAGAAGAATTAAACCGTACACTCCCACCAAAGTTTCGTCTTCCCTAATTGGAGTCCTTTGATAGCTCAAGAGATCTCTTGGATCACATTGAGTCGTTCAATACTTTGATGCTTTTACAAATAACCCCAGACGAAGTAATGTGTAGGGCTTTCCTAACAATGCTGAAGGGTGCAGCCAAGGTGTGGTTTGGCAAGCAGCCCTCAGGCACCATTGTAAACTTTGACCAACTCAGCAAAGGCTTTATACGTCATTTCATTGGCAGACAACGACACAAGAAGCCAACTGGGCATCTTCTCAACATATGCTAGGCAGAAGGAGAATCGCTGAGGTAATACGTAATGCTCTTCAACAAAGAGTTGCTACAGGTGGACAAAGCGGAAGATCAAGTCATCCTAATGACCTTCCAAGTAGGACTGCTACTAGGAGATCTCTTCTTCTCAATCACCAAGAGTCCGCCGAAAACAGTAGCAGAATTACTTCACAAGATCCAGAAGTATATGAACACAGAGGACGCCGTAATAGATAAAGGAGTGACAACTAAAAGGAAAAGACACGAAAGAACTAGTTGCAACCTTGATAGATAGGCACATGGTTTTAAAAACCGGTACGGTCAAAGAACTGAAAAATAGACTGATTATCGATTTTATGGTCCGACCGGAGTCGAACCAGTGGTCAAACCGATGACGTCATAAATAATTTAATTAATAAATTTTAAATTATAAATATATAAAGTGTTGAGTTATGTGTATATTTAACTTTGATAATGTAAATAATTTTTTATAATTTTAATAATGCTAACAATTTTACACACAACTTATCTAGTAAATATTTTTTTTTGAAAAAAATCTAGTAAATATTATTTAAATATTAAAAGTAATCTACTGTATGTTCACAAATATTGTTAGAAACCTCCGTGATATATAATAATAGAATATAAGTTGAAACATAATTATACTACTTTCTTGGGATCTACCAGTGCAGCACGTGTCTAAGAAATAATAATATTTTAAATGAGAAGGCATATTGACAGGTGGATCATTTAATGATTGAACGGTGAGGATTAAATCATCTGATATTACTAGGGTTTGATTCATGAATATAAAAGCAACACTTAGTGCCGCCATTGCCAAATTATATATTTAGTTTTTCACCATTTATTAGAGCATCTTCCATTTCCAGAGGCTACTAAACTCGCAAAAGCTAAATCAGTCCTCTATTAAGAAGTTTTGCCAGTATATATATTTGCTCTTCCATTTCCAGAGGCTACTTCGTCCTCTGTAATATAGATCAAATCCTGCATTTTGTTTGGTTCGCCATCTCTCTCTCTGCCATGGTGTAACTGGCGTTCTACATTTTTGTTTTGTTTGGTCTTTGGTGTTGAAAGATTTTGCCCGACCGTTCCAAAACCGGTTAAACCGGAACTGTTTTCGGTTTTACCGATCCAACCGGCGGTTTCCAGTTAAATCCGGTTTTTTCTTAATTTTTGATTATTAATGACGACTGGACTGGATTAGTGTCTAGTTTCCGGTTAAACCGGTCGAACCAGATGTTTCGGTCCGGTTTTTTAAACTATGAATAGGCATACTTTAGACAAAAAGAAGAACCTTTCAGATCGAAGACCTAAGTTTACTAGTTTCACTCCCCCTAATGATGTCTATCAAGCAAGTATTCATGCAGATAAAGGACGAACCTTTTCTGCAATGGCCTAGACCCATTTACACTCCAACAGAAGTAAGAGACAAAAGCAAGTATTGCAGATTCCATTAAGACCACGAGCATCGCATTGACGAATGCAAACATCTAAAAGACCAAGTAGAAACATTAGTTTGTCAGGAAAAATTGCAAAAGTTTGTATGAAGAACGGAGCTCTATAGAAGACAATAGAGAGACGAGAAGGAAAATGAGGTAGAGAAGAAGGGCAATAAAGCCTCCATAGGAGAAATAAGGATGATCTCAAGAGGATTGGTAGCGGGAGGATCCTCCAAATCACTTAGGAAGGCGTATGCAAGAGAAGTAAACTGCGTACACTTGCAGTTCCCACCTTAAAAAATGCCTAGTTACAGCGAATTGGATATCATCTCTTTTGAGAAAGACACTCGTGGTGCTAGACAGCCCATGACAATCCACTAGTTATAATGCTCATGATGGAAGAATTCAACATGCATCGGGTACTAGTAGACAATGGAAGCATTGTAGACATCATCTATTTGCTAGCCTTCCAACAAATAAAGCTAAACAAAGAAAGGCTTCGACCATTCACTTTCCCTTTGGTAAGTTTCACCGGAGATAGGGTTATTCCTAAAGGTGTTGTTAAGCTAACCATAATTGCAGGCACTTATCCAGCACAAGCCTCCAAGGAGATTGATTTCCTTGTGGTAGGTTGTCCATTGACATACAATGTTATCTTTGGATGACCAATGCTCAAGAAGTTGAAAGCAGTAATGCCAACCTATTATCTAAAGGTGAAGTTCCCTATAGCCCACGACATAGGGGAAATCAGTGGAGACTAAGTCCTCGTAAGAGAATGCTGTCAAGTTGCCTTAGCATCAGGGGAAAACCACACATGGATGATAGACGAACCTGAACCAGTCCTTGAACCGTCAAAAGTGCCATAAGAGATTGAGGTCATCCCTGGAGATTCATCCGAAGTCTTGAAGATAGGATCAACACTTTCAACCTTAGAGAAGACGAAGATAACAAACTTCCTAAGAGAAAACTAGGATTTTTTTCGCTTGGAAGCACAAGAATATGCCAGGAATCAACAGAGGAGTCATCCAGCATCGTCTCAATGTTAACCCAAAGTGCAGACCAGTACAACAATGATGAAGAATATTTGCGCTTGAATGCAATAAGGTAGTAGCAGAAGAGGTTGAGAAACTCTTGGAGGCAGGCTTCATAAGGAAAATGTTCTACTCTGAGTGGCTAGCCAACGTAGTGATGGTAAAGAAGAACAATGACAAGTGGAGGATGTGTGTCGACTTCACAGATCTCAACAAGGTATGCTCGAAGGATAGCTTCCCCTTACCTAGGATCGATTAATTGGTAGATTCAACTGCCGGACATAAGCTCTTAAGCTTCATGGACACTTTCTCTGGCTACAATTAGATCATGATGGACGAGGAAGATCAAGAGTAGATCGCATTCATCACTAGCCAAGGGTTATACTATTACAAGGTAATGCCTTTTGGACTGAAGAATGCTGGGGTCACATACCAGAGGTTAGTGAACCGCATGTTCTCTCATCAGATTGGAAAAAATGTGGAAGTATATATAGATGATATGCTGGTGAAGAGTAATGACGAATCAAACCACTTGGACGACCTGAGGGAAACCTTTGACACACTACATAAGTATAAGATGAAACTGAATCCAACAAAGTGTGTCTTTGTTGTCTCATCAGGGAAATTCTTGGGATTCATGGTTGTCGGTGGTTCTTTTACGTTTCTTGTACCTTAGACACGCGTCTTGATGTTATTGGACAACGCTTAATCTAAGCTTTTTCTAAGAAGGAAGTTGGGCTTGGTGCTCTGCGGAATGGGCTCCAAAGTACCATTCTGTTGCTGCCAGTTTGTACATAAACGTTGAGTCCAAAGTCCAAGGGAGGACGTTGCAAAGTGGACTTATTCTCTATTTCTGCCGCAGAATGAACTTTTCTCCAATTTTTACCACAGGTTTGACTTTTCTACCATGCAGCAAAAATTTTTGCTGTACAGTAAAACTATTCTGCTATGCAGTAAAACCTTCTGCTGTGCAGTAAAGCGTTCTGCTTTGTAGTAAAGTTGTTTGCTGTGCATTAAATCCTTTTGCCGTGCAGTAAAGCCTTTTGCAATGTGAATGACTTCTCTTCATTTTTTACTGCAGAAATACTCTTCTACTTCCTACACATAAACAAATCTAAAACCCAAAAAAAAAAAATACCAATCAAGCAAATGTTAGCTTACATGGATTAGCATATTCTCAAATATATACATACATATATTTGTAAATATATTTATACGTATTCACATATGCATCTATAAAATATATTTTACAAAACATGAGAAACAAGATATATGTATATGTATACTTATGGTAGGATAATGATTAGTTTGTGTTAAAAGTAAAACACCTAATAACAAAGAAATAAGAAAGTGTCAGCAGAAAAGGTTTAGCTAGTATAATAGCTAACACAATAAATATAATAAAAGGTGCTATAGTAGAATAACTAGTACAACAAGTAAAGATACCATAGCAGGACAACTGATGTAGCAAACATGATAAAAACGTGCTATAGCAGAATAACTAATACAACAAGTAAAGATACGACAGTAGGATAATTGATGTAGCAAACGTGATAACAACGTGCTACAGCAGAATGATTAAATACAACATATATATGTTATAATGAGAGAAATCAAATATATTTACAATCGAAATCAAATATTGAATCTTCCTATAGAATAAGTAATTCAAGAAGGAACCCAAATCCCAACTTGAACAATCTTGTCATAAGCTTCTACTATCAAAGTTGTGCATTTTGGAGAATAAGCCTAAATGACTACTAGTTATTACTTTTGGAAACTTCAAAGAGTGAGTTTGTTAAGAGGGAGGAAAAAGATGGTCTATTGATGTATGTTTCTATTCCTACCGTGTTTTCTCTCTTCTTTTTTACCACTTTCTTTTTTTCTTTTTTTCTTTCTCTCCGTTCTTTTTTTCTCTTAGTTTCTTACTACTCTCTTGTCATGTGTTGTTCCCCTTTTGGTCTTTTCTTTTCTTAGGTCCCTCTCTTTAGGTGACTCTCTCTTTCTAAGTGCCTCACTTAGATGCTTCCCCATTGGGTCTCCCCCCTCTTCATCCATGGCTAACTCCTCATTTTATAGTGAACTGATTCATTGAGATTTCTCTCTTTTACCTATAGGGCTTCACCAACTGTTTTTGGTTTGTTGTGGGCATCCCTTCAGGACTACCCACCAACCCATTGGTTGTCTCGACCACTGCCATTGCTCAGTACATGTTTGCTATATGACAAAATTCTCTTTTGTTTGTTCTTGTTGTATACATTTGCCTCTAGGTTCAAATGTTAAGGATTGAGCTACCTCACTACTTAGCTCTATGGTATGCATCAGATGGTCCCAACTATCTATTACTACTTTTGGGTAAGATACCATCCCAGCAGGGTATATTCCCAAAAGAAGTTATGGCTGGAAATCAAATATAAACTTCCTTTTCTCCCCACCACCAAACCACACCCTCTGAATCCCCTTGACCGTGGACCCACCTCCTTTTCTCCGGCCTTTGTATGCTTGCTCCACTATCTTCTGTTTTTGTCTTCTTTCATTCCCACGCCTTTTCTATTGTAGTAAATTAGTTCTGTTTTATTCTGCTGCGTGTTTTTGTCTTATTTCTTCATGCATTTCCTGCTGTGTTTGTCATTTTCTTCGGTTTGGCTTTTCTTTCCTTCACACAATTCTTGTTGCTGACACTTCCTATTGTTCCTTGTTTTTTTTCACCGTGCTTCTTTAAGTTTTCATGCCTATCTTTTTATATAAAAGGATTTGGGCCTTTGTGGGCCAAATAATGTTGACTGGATCAAAAGGGTCTTGGGCCCAATTTATCTTTATCTGCTGAAACCATTCTTCCAGAGAATTGTATTCTGCGACAAAGCTATATTCTGTTGCAGATTTGTATTCTGCCGTAGATCGCTTTCCTTTATATTTCTTTCTTTGGACCTCTCTTGCTCTTTGGTCTTTTTGGCGGGCCTTTGGGCCTTGCTTTTCATTGGGCTTTCCTATGTATGGGCTATTGGGTACGGATTCAAAAAATGGGCATCAACAATGGTATCTCAACGGGGAATAAAGGCTAATCCGGATAAGATACAGGTAATAGTGGAGATAAAGTCCCCAAAGACAGTGAAGGAAGTATAGAGCTTAATAAGAAAAGTTGAGACATTGAACAGATTCGTCCCTCGAGCGACAGACAAGTGCCTACCCTTCTTCAAAGTCTTGAAGAAGGCGTTTCAGTGGACTGATGAATGCAAAGAAGCCTTGATGAAGCTAAAAGAATACCTAACACAACCCCCATTGTTAAGCCCATCAATAATAGGAGAAAAGTTGCACCTCTATTTGGCAGTATCAAATACAGCAGTAAGTTCAGCACTAATCAGAGAAGATGAGGAGAAGCAGAAGCTGGTGTAATATACTAGCCAAACATTCCAAGGAGCTAAAGTGAATTACCCAAGGTTAGAGAAGATCGCCTAAGCCCTAATAGTTGCCTCTAGAAAACTGCGCCACTACTTCCAGGCACATCCCATTGTTGTCATGATAGACCCACTGATAAGAAAGACATTGAACAAGATAGATGTAGCAAGGTGCCTCGTCCAATGGGCTATAGAGTTTGGCCAGTTCGACATAGAGTATCGGCCTCGGGTAGAAATCAAAGTCTAGGTCCTCGCCGATTTCATTGCAGAATTCATTTATCCTTAAGAAGAAAAAGAACCCTAAAAGAAGACATGGATGGTCCAGACGGATGGGTCTGTCACCAAGAAGGCTGGAGGAGCAGGTGTGGTCCTCATATCACCAGAAGGAGAAATCTTGAAGTACGCGGTCAGATTGCAGTTCCTAGTAACCAACAATGAAGCCGAGTGTGAAGCACTTCTAACAAGATTGAGTCTTGCAAGAGTCCTCGAAGCCAAGACCCTCATCATCCAATTTCAAAAACGGCTTCTTAGTGTTGATATTTTTCTCCAAAGTTTTTAGATAATCTTTGTCTTTCTTGGCCTCTTCAGCAAGAGCGAAAATTTGGATCATCAATGACTAATTCTCTGCAAAAAGGGAAGCAATCCCAGATTAAGCCTCAACCAACTTCTTATCATAGTCCAAATACTTTTCGAAGATGTATAAGGACTCTCCTAACACCTACAATGACAAATAAGTGACAGTTAAAAAAAAATGTGTGTGCATAAGAGACAAGAACTCATGCTTGCATGATCTTATGAACGTGTGACGACATTAGCTCAGAAGGAGGTTTTCCCATCAAAGGCTCTAAATCTTCCACAGAGATTGTGTCATGGGCCTTTTGCGTCGCAATCCCTATGTCTTCCCCAAAGGAGGCAATTAAGACCTTGCTCATGGCTTTAGCCTTATAGCCACCCTTAAGAGAGATGATCAGCTCCAAGGAAGAAGTAGGCAAAGTCGTACGGCGGTCTTGAAACTTGGCCACCAAAGAGGTCACCACAACATCGTCCTTGGACGATTCATTCTCCCCCTGACATTTCCTCAACAGAAAGCCACTTGACAAACCACCTTTGGCTTTATTCTCCAGGCTTCAGTGAGTTTTGTCTTGCTAAACTGAGTCGTCATTCTTGAAAAGGGAAGGAAGAGACGATTCCTTAAAAAAAAGAAAAAAGGAAACATCATTGGAGTGCTTACTCTTTTTTATGGTCTTGATGTTCTTTCGAACTTTGTTGGAGGGTTTTGGACCAAGAAAGTGGAAAAATAAAGATTGGGGGGAGATCAACTCGTCAAAGTCCTTGATGGTCTCCAAATACTCCTTAACCTTCTTTAGACGAGCGTGATATCACCTCTTCAACTTAGGATGAACTTTATCTACACCAAAAAATAGCAAACAACCGATTTAGCAAGCAACAAACATGCGAGCATAGAAACACATAAACACGAGTACGAATAAAGGACGTACTAGACATAGGAGTCCCCTAACTATGAGGCAACTTGGGATCTTTATTGGGATCCTCACCAAGTACGGTCTCCCAACCTTCACTAGAGATGAAGAAAAATCTTGTCTTCCAATTTCGAAGAGAAGAAGGGGAATCAAGACTTAGCCTTGAGCTTCTATCCTAGGGTTTGAACTCCTAATAACCAAGATCCTTGGAGCATCTTAGGCGGTACAAGTGCAAAAATTCATTCGTCCTAATGTTGTCTTTGTCATTAGTTAACATCCACACCACCATACAGCAAATAACTATCCTCCACAAGTTGGGGACTAGTTAGGTAGGAGCAAGCGACAAATGGTTGAAAAGCTCCCTAAGAAAGGGGTGGATGGGAAAGCAAAGACCACTAGTGAAGTTGGCCTCGTAGAAGCATACCTCGTTAGCGTAAGAATGACAAGCTCTATCAATGCTGTTAGGGACCTTAACCCTGACCAACGAAGGGAATTGAAACCTACTCCTAATTTTACCCTTGTCTTTCCATTTCAAAACACAACGAACACCTCAAGCTTTATAGGGAGTTGACGAAGAAGCGACCTTAAGAGGCTTATGGTCCTCGAACGAGGATAAACCTGTTTCAAGTTCACTAGACCTAACCTCACCCTCTCCAGAAATTATCAAAGGTTAGGCAAACCACACAGAATGATGAACTAAAGGGAAAAGAAAATGCAAGGCAAACCTAAACGAACAATCTCTACCCACAAAAAGCCTAACCTCGGGGCATTGTCTACCTACAACCTTAAGCAAACTACTCAAGTGAGCAAAGAAAAAAGAAATTGAGGGACAATCCAACCTAAACACAGAATAGTCTACCATTAAAAAACAAAAACAGAGAGAGGAAAGTGAGAGACTTACTAGAAAATGAGAAGGGAACGAGTGAGGCTTAATGGAAAAAAGGGCTCTAGTGCAATTGAAATGCCACGAAGAAGGAAAGAATGAAGCAAAAAATGGAAAGAAAAGAAAAGGAGGGAAAAAGGTAGAATACATGGTAGAATGTACGCGGGAATGCTGAGATGCTGACACGAAGGAGATATCCTGACTGTACATGTGGCACGCAGTAGGCAAGACATTAACACAAAAAATACGCTGAACATGGGACACGAAACGACAGACAGTTATGTTCATATCTCGTCTAAAAAATGAGAATACGAACAGGGGTGCAGCCGATGAGTTTAAAACAACATGGGATTGTCTTTCCATGTCAATGACGACTTGAATGAGTGTTACACATTTCTTGCTCGCATTAATGATGAAATGTAACAGAAGAAGCAACGGTAGCAAGTGAGCTATGTACTTTAGAGCTTCCATTGATGACATACTAGCCGTTGCTCATAAATGCCGGGATTCATTATCCATAAAGATGGGAAAACAACTATAAAATAAAGGAACAACATAATTCAAAGGACACACAAATACTCACCCAAAAATTGCTCCAAGTCATTTTTTTCTCTTTAAATAGCTTTCTCCCTTTTTTGACTTAAGCATCAGAGTGTTTTTGGCAAACACCATATCGGTGTATTACACTTCTTTTCCAAGTTTTCTTGTAGGTTTGGGCCGGAGACATGACCCACCACGAGATCATCCATCTAGTGAGATGAGGTCCTCAACTTGGTGATTTTTTGCATTGTCAGTGACCACTTGAAAAGAATTAGGTTTGTAAAGATCACGATCCAAGTCCATACAATATCCTAGTATCTGGATTAGTCTATTACTTGTCCAGCAATGATGGTATTCCTTGTCTACCAAGAAAAGTATTCTGTATCTACCAAGAATTGTATTCTTTGTCCATTAAGAAATATATATTAAAGTCTTATAAATAGACAATACCACATAAAAATTCGTGGCTTTGGCCTATGGTCCTCACACGAGTGGAGGGGCTTTGAATTTTTCTGTCAAAAGCTCTTTTCACTTGGTGGTGCAGTAATTTGTATTTGGTTTGGGCAGCGTGACTCTAACTTGGGATTGGAGGATGTGGACACCCCATTCTGTGCCTCTCATTTAACCTCACATGTATTACATTGCATATCATTACCATCACACGTCTCCAAGGCAAGACTATAATTTTGGCCATTTGATCTCCAAAAACTTTTCATGAAATAAATCTTGAGATCATAACAATCAAAATGATAGTTCATAAGCATTAATTAAACCACCGGATCAAAAGATATCAAGAAATTTTTTTTTAATAGTATGTACACTTGCATGAATTAAGTCCGTACCACAAGTGATTATGAACTCTTAATTCTGATTGGTTTAATTTTAGTCCAATTTAAATTAAATGATGTGTCATAATCCTATTGGCTGAGAGTTTATAGTAAGGTTGCATGCACCCGATTTAATCTGGAGACAAAGCATTTATTGATTCCTTGCAAAATCAATAAAAATTTATTATTTAATTAATTAATTGAACAAATTTGGAATAGATTTGCTGAGCTTGAGGATCAAGAAAGTCAGAAAATAGATTTGAAAGGAATCAATCACAACTAAAACAGAAGCAGACGGAACCATTTGGACCAAGTGCCGATTGACACTTGGACTAGATCCCCCAGAATCCCTTCCTTTTTCGATCCAGTTTTCTCCCCACTCAAGTTGACTTTGCCCCCTACTTTCTTCACTTAGAAAACCCTATTTTGTAGAGTCTTACATTGCCTAGAGACTCAACCCTAATTCCCCCACTCCTAATATAAATACTCCCCTTTACCAACAGTTCAATGCACCCCAAAATCTCAAAGTTTCCTAGCAAAATGAGAATTCTCTCTCTCCCTCTTAAGTTGTTGCCTTGCTCGTAGTGTTGTGCATGTAGTGTTTGCTTCAATCTTTGCAATCATTTATTCTTGGATGATATAAACTGTTTAAACTGTTTGAATGATATGATATAATATTGGCCATAAAATTCTAAAGACTAGTTTCACTGGGTAGGTTAGGTGCCTAAGACCTTCCTAATTTTGTAAAGTAGCCTCTGAACTTAGATCAAGGGTTAATAGATTAGGCTTCTCCTTGTAATTTTCTCTTTAAAGACTGTAATTAGGAATCAAAGCCCTGTGCTTTTGTTTTAGATTGTATTTAGGACCAAAGTCATGTAATTTTCTAATTATTATCAAAGAGGTTTATCTTTTTCAATTCATCAATAAAATGATGTACTTTCAATTTGGTTTTCTTATTTTTCCAATTATATAAGTGACGAATCCATTGTAAAACCCTTGACCTATGAGGGAGAATAACAACAATAGGATCCTCTCCACTGTCTCTTGAGAAGCAATAACATGACTCTGCCCCATTTGAGTGGGACATAGCTAAAACTTATAATTTTTTTGGTTTTGGCTAGAGATGTGGTCTCTCACAGAGGGTTGCTTCTTGTTTGCGTATGATGCTGTAGCTTGGTATTTTGTGTAGCTCTGGTTTTGTTAAATTGAGTTAGAGAGGTATCTCTTTGAGGATGTTTTGTAGCATTAAAAGAAAAATAAAAAGAAAACTCTTTGCTTCAGGTGCAACCCTTAATCTATGTATTGGTGAGGAAAAGATTTATGGGTGTATTGGGGCTTTGGGCTATGCATCTAAGTAGGGGATTATGATTAATGATCAATCGAATCATTTAAGGATGTATTGGCTGAGAATTATTTTTATTTTTTTATTATTATAGATCAGATATCTTGCAAGATATGTAATTGACATAAGCCTTAGAGCATTACACCCCCCCCTCCCCCCTAGGTTGCTATTTTACCCTCTAGAACCTTAAAATCATGCACATCCGGGTATGTAAACCCAAGTTTTTTTCTAACCTGCTACAATAAGGTTGCATATATATGCAACCTCATTGTTCATGAGTAATTCTTAGGTACTCCCAGAGTATAGAGAATGGTGCTCCCTCCTCTCATATTCATGGTGGGATTCATTCATTAAATTCATGATAGGGTCCACTATGAATGTGAAAGGAGGGAGCATCGTTTCTCCGTGCTTCGAGAGTACCTAAGAATTTTCCATTGTTCACAAGTTGTATACTTAAATTCTATTATTTTATTAACTCTCACTTTTGTCTTTCCTCTGACTCTGACTCTCCCTCTTCTCTCATATTCTTTTTCCCCTTTCTCGGTCTCTCCCTTTCCTCTCATCTCCATTTCTCTTCTCCACCTTTTCCTCTTCTCTCTTCTCCATTTCCCACTCTTCTCTCTCTATTTCTCTATTATTTTTTCCTCTTCTCAGTCTCTCCCTTTCTCTCTCTGATCGGTGATTGTTGGGTTCAGTGGTGGCGTTTTAGTGGTGAAGTTGAATCGCTGGCCAGGTTTGGTGGTGGGTCATTTCGGTGCTTGATAGGTCTGTTTGGTGGTGGGTTTAGATGATTGTTGGGTCTGTTTGGTGGTGGGTTTTAGTGCTTGTTGGGTCTGTTTGATGTGGGTTTCGATGATGGTTGTTTTGGTGGCTAGGTTTAGTGGTGGTTGGCTTCTGTTCGGGGTGGTGGCTGGTGGTTTGGGTGTGATTTTGTGGTTGATTTTGGGTGGTTGTGGGTTTAAAACTTGAATTGGTGGCTAACTCCATGGTGGGTTGAGATTTTGTGGGTTGCTACAAGGTTTTGGGTGGGGGTGTGGTTGTGGTGGCATGGAGTTTGTGGGCTGTGGGTCACATGGTTTGTGGATTTTAGGTCGGTTGATGCTGGTTATGGGTTTTGTGTTGGTGGTAGTTGCAATGGTGGTGTGGAATAGAGAAAGAGAGGTGGCTGGTTGTGGGCTGTAGGGTTTGGTGGGTGTACGTTGGTGGAGATCGGCCTACCTAGTGTAGATTGGCCTAGCACGGTGGTGGAGAGCGAAGATTGGCTTGCTTATGTGGTGGTTTGGTGGGTTTGTTACGATGATTGGTGGTTTTGTGGTGGTATGGGTTTGTTGGGTTGTTTTTGGATTTGCTGGTTGAATATGGTGGTTTGCTTGGTGAATAGTGGTGGTCTATGGTGGTGGTTTGCTGAGTGAATAGTGATAGTTTTGGCTGGTAGCAAAGGAAAGAGAAAAGAGAGGATCATATTTTTTATTTAATATTATTTTATTGTGTAGTTATATTATTTTAATAAGTTTTATTTAAAAATAAAAACTGGGATGTAGGATGTATTGTAAAGTGAGTTAGTATAATAGATAAAACAGGTTTTTAGATGGTAAAATAAAACTTTTTTACAATCCCCATTGTTAATGTTCTTAGGAGGTTGCTAGGACAAAGAGGCGTCGATGGTGAGTCTCTATGGATGAATTCAATGGTTAAGCCTTTGAGTTCGATTAAACTTACTATTTCATTTTTTTTTCATTTATCTAATATTTTTTTCTTTTTATTGGTGCAAATCTAATATTGTTTTGAATGTCTTGATATATATTACCAAAATATAGGGGCTAAAAACTAGTATGAAGTGGAATCTGACTTCATGGACTAAGGTTCAGACTTTAGAAATACCTCAATCAAGAGGATTTTTTGTTGTATTGCAACTTAACAATGAAAGACATGAAACTAAAGTGATTCAATTCCTAAGAGACTATGTGAATAAAGTTAGTTTTTGGTCACCATGGAAAAATCAAGGGAGTCAATTCCGTACTGTACCGGCCGGTATATACCATATCAGCAAGCATACCAGTACACATAATCCCTCTGTTTCGTACCGGAAAAAATACCGGCCGTATCGGCCAATTTTAGGCAATATCGGCCGGTACAAAAAAAAAGTTTTTTTTTTTTAAATTTTTTTATTATTAAGTTTTGTAATTTTTGAATTTTTGTTAGGGCAGAATGGTAACTTATTTGCATTAACGTATTAGTATTATTTGTTTTCTTAGTATGTAATGGTAACTTTTAAGCTTTCTATTTTTTATATTGTATTTTTTTTTTCTTTTTCTTTTAATTGATACTAAAGTTTAAAATCATGAATAATTAGTTCTGAATTGAAGAAATGTTTTATGGTAAACTTTTATATTTATTATAATACACACACACACACACACACACACATATATATATTTATTTATTTATAAATATAAAAAATAGCGGTAAACCGGTATTGACCGGTATCCGAAATATATTGTACCGCTGGCCAAACCGGTACAGCTTCCGGTACGGTATTGACTCGCTTGTGGAAAATAGGTCTATACCAATAATGGTGGCTCTACATATACTTCAGGGTGACAAGCCAAAAATAAAAATTATATACACCTTGATTTGAGAATCTTAAGAATTTTGGTTCCAAAAAAAAAAAAAAAAAAAAAATATATATATATATATATATATATATATATTGGCTACCCCAAACATAATCCTTGAACCCTTAAAAAAAAGTCCAAATAATGACAAGAAAAAAATTAGAGAAATTCTACAAACAAAATAATGTCTCAACATTTTCATATCACTTTTATTTTTAACTGTGGTGGGTCTTGGCCCAATATTTTATTATTTTATTTTGATCTTTGAGGGGTCTGACAATCTTGAAAAGATATTAATCTTCAAATAGACCATTAAGACTTTTCTTGTTAAAAAAGAATTAGATTCAAATATGGAATTTAAATCAAATTGAATTTACTATAATCTTTTATGAGAAATATTTTAGTCTATAATGCATTTAAGACCATTATCTTTTAGAAAATATCTTTTTATTAATGTGTGATTACATTCCTTGATTAACATTTCAATTTTATAACCGATGATACAAAAAATCAGCAGTTAAGCTCCTCGTCGTAGCGGAAGGACGAAGTTGTGAGTGGGGTCATCTTTATTGGAAGAAAACCTGCAAAATGGACTGGGTGGAAGAGTAACACGCGGGTGTGGCATAAGCTAAACCGCTCCAATGCTTAAGTCAGTAAGGGAGGAAGATTTTAGAGAGAAAAAGAGTGGAGAGTGATTTTGTAGAGTATTTTGTTTGGAATTAGGCATACCTTGGGTTTCTGGTGCTTTCTCCTTTTATAGTTGTTTGTTGTGTTAATGGGCAATGAATTCCTGCATTTATGCTTAACGGCTAATATGTTACGAAATTCATGTTTGGTGTGTACAGCTCATTTGTTACTACTTCGTCCATTACTCTTTATCATTAATGAGTGTAATAAATGTGCAACGTCTTCCTTGATCAATGATGGTCTTAATAGCATTGAATGCAGAGACATTTATCATAATCAATGGTCTTTTGCTCGTTGGTACTTCGGTTACGCTTTTACCTGTCTGGTGTATTAAACGTCACGCTTGTCATTAATGGAGGATTCATTTAGTGTGTGCCGTTGTCATTCGGATGAAGCTGGTTTGAAGGACAATGTTGGCTTGATGGACGAGGCCAGCTTGATGGACGGCGCCAGCTTAATGGACGAAGCTAGCTTTTTTTTTTTAAAGAAGAGGGTAATTATTCTACTCATCAATTGCCCCCTTCATTCCTGTCTTTGTCTATGTGACAAAGGCGGGAATAATTTTGAAACTTTGCCTTCCTCGTTTTTCGTGTGCTCGCGTTTATTGTGGAATGGTGCGTAGATTGACTTCTTGAGCTTATGCTTGTCAATAGAATCTGTATCATTGAAATGATTGTTGATTGATTACTTAAGCTTATGCTCGTCAGTAGAATCTATATCATTGAGATGATGTAGATTGATTACTTGAGCTTATGCTTATGCTCGTTAGTAGAATCTGTATCATTGAGATGATATAGATTGACTACTTGAGCTTATAGTCATTAGTAAAATCTTTATCATTGAGATGATATAGATTGACTACCTAAGCTTATGCTCATCAGTAGAATCTTCATCGTTGAGATGATGTAAATTGAGAAATACACTTAACATGAAAGAGACATGTATCTTTTTGCTTTGAGTAAACTTCTTTTCTCACCTTATTTGTGAATGGTAGAAATTCTTACTTCACCTATGGGAATCTTGGTATCATCTATGTGAATTCGTCTTTCTTACAAACTCCCACAACTTTTTCTGATTAATTAAGGTCTCCATCTACCTTTTTAAATGTCCTGCATTTGTCGATGCAATGTTCATGATATTGATGAAACTTGCAATAATTGGTTATATCTAGGCCGTTTACTAGAACCAACATGGGCTAAGGCCATTGTGAAGAGGGTCCATCTTTTATATGCATTAACTCTTGTTCAATAGACATGATCAGTAGAGTAAAATTAGTAAAACTTAACCTTAGGTTTTCATCATGACATTATTAGGCATGATGATGTTGCATTGTGTGAGTTATTCCCACGCTTATGCATCTTTAGGTTTTCCACCTTCATTCGTGGATCATAGTGAAGGCAGGAAATGAAGAAGGAAATTCATCATGAAAGATATATGTATATATACATACGTATATGTATATATATATTTTTAGTAACCTTTTTTTCTTGCCTTATTTGTGAATGATAGAAATTCTAGCAAGAGTACAAAAATGCAAACATGCTTAATGCTAAAAATGGGATTTCAAAGGAAAAGTCCTTTTTATACTCCATGCCCTGTGGGTGAGTGCAACTTCATAAGTTCCTTTCATCTCTCTTCCTTCGTGACTATTGCACCTTTTGCATTCATATACTTTGGAGCTTTCTGGAGTAGTTCTGTGACTGTTTTTGGTGGACTCTTGGTGATTGAGAAGAACAAATCTCCGAGTAACAACCCTACTTGGAAAGTCTTTAGGATGACTTAATCTTCAGCTTCGTTTACCTACAATAGCTCCTTATTGAATCGGGTCGCATACTATCTTAGTGATTCTCCTTTTGCCTATTAAATGTTGAGAAGATGATCGATTGGCTTCTTTTGTCTTTGCCCCCCAATGAAATGACGAACAAAACTCTTGCTGAGTTGTTCAAAATTTACAATAGTTCCTGGGTGTATCTTGCTAAACCATACTTTAGTTGCTCCTTTCAGTGTCATTGGGAATGCCCTGCACATCACCTCGTCTGGGGTCATCTGCAATGGCATCAATGTCTTGAATGATTCAATGTGATTCGAGAGATCCTTGGAATCGTTATACGACTACAATTGTGGGAGATGGAATTTTGGTGGGAGGGGTCTGTTCAGTACTTCAGTAGTAAATGGTGAGTCCGTCTTTTGAATCATCCCATCCAAATTTTCTTTGCCTTTGTCCTTCATTGCACTTTTGGTTCGTTCATCTCCTTCCTCATGTCGCGAAGCTCATTCTCCACCTTGGTGGAATCTTCTCCTGAGGTCTTGTCCCGCCTGTTGACTTAAGAGTTTGATTCTTCTTCATTTTGGTTTTCACCTATTCGCTGATGTTCTGTGTTTTGAGATTCCATTGTCTTTCGTAGTTCTTCATTCTAGCGAGTCAACTCTTCCACAACCAGGAGAACCTAGATTTGTTGTTGTTGCACAACTTC
This sequence comes from Quercus variabilis, assembly GCA_030445155.1. Lineage (NCBI taxonomy): Eukaryota > Viridiplantae > Streptophyta > Magnoliopsida > Fagales > Fagaceae > Quercus > Quercus variabilis. The sequence goes on along the minus strand of CP129446.1, from coordinate 37,911,529 downwards.
TGACTGTTGTGCAGTTTCAACCTCCATCTTGTACTTCAAGGAACTTTTTTGTCACTGGGAAAGATGGCTTGAATGATTAGAGTTTCCCACAGACGGCGTCAAACTGATGATGCAGAAAATCAGCAATTGAGCTCTTCGTCATAATTGATGGACGAAGCTGTGATTGTGGTCATCTTTGTTGGAGGAAAACTTGCAAAATGAACTAGGTGGAAGAGTAACACGCCAGTGTGATGTCAACCAAATTGCCTCCGATGCTTAAGTTAATAAGAGAGAAAGATTTTAGAGAGAAATAGACTAGAGAGTGATTTTCGTAAAGTATTTGTGTGTAATTGGGCATACCTTAGGTTTCTAGTGCTTTTTCCTTTTATGGTTGTTTGCTGCATTGATGGGCAATGAATTCTTGCATTTATACTCAATGGCTAATACGTTACGGAATTTATGTCTGGTGTGTACAGCTCATTTGTTATTGATGCTTCACATGTTACTCTTTATCATTAATGAGTGTAATAAATGTGGAACGTCTTCTTTGATTAATGACGGTCATAATAGCATTGAATGTTGAGACGTTTATCATCATCAATGTTCTTCTGCTCGTTGGTCCTTCGGTTACGCTTTTGCCTATCTAGTGTATTAAACGTCACGCTTGTCATTAATGGAGGATTCATTTAGTGTGTGCCGTCGTCATTCGTCTGAATGACGAAGCTAGCTTGAAGGACGATGTTGGCTTAAAGGACAAGGTGAGCTTGATGGACGAGGCCAGCTTGGTGGACGAAGCTAGCTTTTCTTTTTTAAGATGAGGGTAATTTTTCTCCTCATCACCCCCAATGAAATAAAGAACAAAACCCTTGCTAAGTTGTTCAAAATCCGCAATAGTTCTTGGGGCTATCTTGCCGAACCATACTCTGGCTACTCCTTTTAGTTTTGTTGGGGATGCCTTGCACATCACCTCGTCTGGGGTCATATGTAACTGCATCAATGTCTTGAATGATTCAATGTGATCCAATGGATCCTTGGAACCGTCATACGACTCCAATTGTGGGAGACGAAATTTCGGTGAGAGGGGACGATTTAGTATTTTAGTAGTGAATGGTGAGTCCGTCCTTCGGATCATCCTATCAAAATTCTCCTTGCCTTTGTCCTTCATGGCACTTTTTAACTCATCCATCTCCTTCCTCATGTTACAAAACTCATTCTCCATCTTGGAGGAATCTTCTCTTGAGGTCCTGTCTCGACTATTGGCTTGAGAGTTTGATTCTTCTTCATTTTGGTTTTCACCTGTTCATCGATGCTCTGCGTTTTAGGATTTCATTGTCTTTTGCAGCTCTTCATTCTGGCGAGTCAACTCTTCCACATTAGCTAGAAGGGCCTGGATTTGTTGTTGTTGCATAGCTTCTGGTTGTTGGGCAGTTTCTGGCTGTTGTACAATTTCTGGCTCCATCTCATACTTTAAGGTACTCTTTTGTCACTAGAAAAGATGGCTTGAATGATTAGCATTTCACACTAATGGCGCCAAATTGATGATGCAAAAAATTAGCAGTTGAGCTCCTCGTCGTAGTGGATGGACGAAGCTGTGAGTGGGGTTGTCTCTATTGGAAGAAAATCTGCAAAATGAACTAGGTGGAAGAGTAACATGCTAGTGTGGCGTTAGCCAAACCACCTCCAATGCTTAAGTCAGTAAGGGAGGAATATTTTAGAGAGAAAAAGAGTGGAGAGTGATTTTGTAGAGCATTTTGTGTGTAATTGGGCGTACCTTGGGTTTCTGGTGCTTTCTCCTTTTATAGTTGTTTGCTGCGTTAATGGTTAATGAATTCCTACATTTATGCTCAACAACTAATATGTTACGGAATTCATGTCTGGTGTGTACAGCTCATTCGTTACCATTACTTCGTCCCTTACTCTTTATCATTAATGAGCGTAATAAATGTGTAACGTCTTCCTTGACCAATGACGGTCTTAATAGCATTGAATGCAAAGGCATTTATCATAATCAATGGTCTTCTGCTCGTTGGTCCTTCGGTTACACTTTTTCTTGTCTGGTGTATTAAACGTCACGCTTGTCATTAATGGAGGATTCATTTAGTGCGTGCTATCATCATTCTGACAAAGTTGGCTTGAAGGACGATGCTGGCTTGATGGACAAGGCCAGCTTGATGGACGGGGCTAGCTTGATGGACGAAGCTAGCTTTTCTTTTTTAAGACGAGGGAAATTTTTCTCCTCATCAATGACCATGTGACTAACCCTAAATATTAATGAGGATTTTATTAAAAAATGAAAGAAGACTAACAACACAATTCTAAATGTTTTTGGTATATTAGATATATCAATTAAAAAAAGTAAAGAAAAAAAGAAGAATAGATATATACATACAAACATCAAACAATTACATGAGAAAGGAATAAAAACTATATAATATTATTAAAATAAAATAAGTAAACAAAAAAAAAAAGTAAAAAATGGAATTTGGGTTTTCCCACAAATGCGTATGTAGCATAATGAATGTGTACGCACCATTATGTTAGTGTACAAATTTGGACTTCAGCCAGATTCTTAAATGCGTGTTATCTTTATACAACAAAAATGAGGTACATGTAGACCCATTATGGGGATGTCGATGACCTGTCCCTCGTTGGAATTGGCTATCCCAACTTATGTGTGAATCAACAGCTTGAATAAATGATGAGTTTTGAATATTTGATAAAGAAACCTAAGACTAATGAAATATTGGTGATGGGATCATCAAAATGGCCAGTGTAATTGAGAAACCATAAGAAAAATATTATTTTTCCAACGATTAAAGGTTAGAAAACTCAATCAAGCTCTCATAAAAAGTATTCTTACACTATTAGAAACTTTGTAATCATTTTGGAGTGATTTTGCCAGAGTTTTCATTATAGGTGAAAATTGGGATCCTTTGGATGGTGGAAAATAGAGGTATTAATTATAATCTTAAGGGAGGCTAAGGTTTGGTGGGACATTTAAGTTAGCCTATTGGACAGATTGATTGACTAAAAATCCTATCAAAAAGGAAAATGAGTGGTTTTAGGCTTTTGTCCAAAAAGATGCATAACAAATTAGGTGGGTAGTGCGTATGCGTCTGAAACCTTGCATACGCATCTTTTGTAAGTCTCTTGGAAATTGAGCTTAAAAATGAATGGTAAGCTTGAAAATGGATTTTAGGCTTAAGCTTGGTTTCTTGGTAATATTTTGGGCTTTATTAAGTCTTAGGGCTCCACACGCAACGCTGATCATTTTGTTAGCAATTTGATTTCTTGTCATTGGGACTGAGGACCTCAGGTATAGGTTGGAATGAAATGAGGTGTTTATAAACACATTATTAAAATGATGTAGAACAGACAACATATGCCTTCTTGGAGCAGAAGAGGCGCAAGAAGTCACAACGCAAGATTTAGGGAAACAACTTTCTGATCTTGAATCATGACAAATGCCATGTATGTCAAGAAAATTTAGGCAAATTCTTTCATTAAGGCCCCAAAAACATTGTTTTTGCTATTTATAGTAATATTTGTTTTTCCTTAATAACTTTTAATTTAAAAGTTAGAATAAGGTCATGTCTGCTTTGGGACGACTCTTAAGGTTAGTAGTTTATGATTCTGCATTTAACTCAATTTTGCCAATTTTGATAAATTTTGGTATTTTGTCACCTAATCGCATAATTAGTGTGAATTAGAGTTTTAGATGTTTTTCTCAATATTTATATGTTTTGTACCCATCAAAGGAAAATCAAACTATTATCAATAAACATAGACTTTTTTCAAATTATTTCTTTGGTGGATTCTACTTTTCTTCTCTTTGTGGATTTAGGAAAACCCTTGTGAATTCGAGATTTACCAGTAGGAACTAATAGTTTAGTTTCTGTTCCATCAAGAGAGTATCGTGTGTGCTTTCTTTAGGCTTCCACAACATCATAAAAGCTTAAAAAAAAAAAAAAAAACAACAACAACAACAATAACAAAAAACAAAGCAAAGAACACTAGAACTTTTAGGTTTCTAGATCAGCCTATGTACTCGAGACTATGGTTGTGGAAGCGAGTTCCGCAAGACGTGTACACAAGGTTAAGCATGTGTACATGCCTTGAGACATAAACACTAAATTCTATTATTCTAGCCAAAACATGTTTCCAACTGACAGGATCCTAAGCTAAGAAAGCGATTAAAACACAAAATTAAACTACTAAGTTGAAAGAAATTAAAATAAAACAAGAATTTAAAGGAATTAAAAAGGAAAAGGAAAAAGAAACCTTACCTCGAAGAAAGAACCAAAACTTTGATTTGAACTACTCTACCATATAAACAAAAAAGTTTCTAACCTTTAAATTGATGGGTCAATTACTTGGGAGAGGCCTTGGCCAAGTATGAACAAACGAACTTAAGGAATTTTAAATAAAACTCCCTCTTTTACAATGGAATTACTTTGATCGCAATTCCTATTTATATTTTTAGGATGCTTACGTGTTTGTTTGTTTACTTGAAATGGGGGTAATTGGTTTTTTATATTTAAAAATCTGAATGCAAAGCCTTCTTCTTCCAACGAGATGGGATCAACTTTGCACAATTGCACCAGATTTTAGGAAATTTTCTAAAGCAGCTTCACCAATTCTTACATGCATACACATGTACCATCTCTACACGGGTAGTCACAAGCAAGGGTGGAGGTAGAAAATTTTTTTGGGGCTAAGTTGTAGCACTAATATATTTATCAAGACAACTTCACACACATATATATACACACACTTTTTTATTTGATAAGTTATATATACACACACCCAACCAAAAAAAGAAAAGAAAAGTGTTTTAGTATTTTCAATCTAAATTATGTTTGATGGCAATCTTTCATAAAATAAAATTAATTTTTACAATTTCCATAGTGAAATTCTTAAAAAGTTTCATTTTCGATACAAATTATCAAATTTTATACTAAAGTAAGTAAAAAATCTTTCAATTGAACTAATGACAATTTCAAAAATATGAATGATCCAAAACTTGGAGGAGCAAGTTAGACTCCAAACGTATTTAAAACTATCTTGCTTTAACCTATTATGTGGCAACTAAAGAGACATTTCATGTGTAGATTCAGTGACAAATTTTTTTTAATAAGTCAATGACTTGTTAATTGCCACATAACGGGTTGAATAAAATATAGATTCAAACCTGCTTGGTGCCAAACTTTATCAAATATTTAATAGATATAAGAGTACATTTTACAATAAAAAATATAAATGCGAAAAATAAAGTTATGTCTCTATAACTATTAGACCTATTTTTTTTAAGAGTAACATTGAACTAATTCAAATACTTGGAGGGAACTCTTATTTTTGTAAACTAAATTTTGAAAACATTAAAATAAATATATAAATTTCAAAATGGGGGGAGAGGGGGGGGGGGGGGGGGCGTGGCCCCCCAAAACATAACTCCACCCCTGTTCACAAGACTACATACATAGAAATCAAACGCTCCATTGTATTATATGACAAAATTTCTATTATTTTTTTATTTTTATTTTTATGAAATTATTGTCTTTTTTCTTTTATGAGAAAAAAGGGGGGGGGGGGGGCAGGGGGCGACCATGTGAGACTCACCCCCTTGGGCGTGACCATAGGGGCAGCCTCCACTAGGAAATGTTGGATTGGGTCATAGCTATTGTGACTAGGATGCCACAAACCTTACCCTAACACCCCGAGAGAGCTAGCAATAAGGTGCATGAGTGCTCCCACCTCCCATCCCTGGTACCCGCCAAGGTTTGAACGAGGGATCATTGTGTATGCGTGCAGGATCCTTACCACTAGGCCACCCCTCCTGGGGCATGAAATTATTATCTTATATTATCTCTCTCTCTCTATATTCCTTCTTATATTTCAAAAAATAAAGATCATTTTGAAATATAGAGAATTATTAGTTTACATGTATAATACCATGTAAAGTTTTCATTGTGGGAAAAAATGTGGCTAATATTTGCCTTTGAAATATATGGTAAAGATTTTGAAATTTTTTATGAAATTATTGTATTATATTCTCTCCTTTTACATCCCATCTTACGTTTCAAAGAATAGGGGTCGTTGTTTCTCAAAAAAGAAAAAGGATAAAAGGATAGGGGTCATTTTGAAACATATGGTGTAGATTTTGAAACATATGGTAGAATACTAAGGTGGTGTTTGGATTTTTTATTTCCATAACTTATAACTCTGTTTCCATAACTCATAACTCAAAAATGGTGGAACCCATGACTCAAAGCTTGTTTGGATTTTGTTTTCAGTTTTTATTTCCATCACTCAATTCTCTGATTTTTGAGTAATGAATTATGGAAACTGAAAAAACATTTTAGTTGTTTTCAGTTTCCATAATTTTGTTTTCAATGGCATTTTCGTAAATATATTGACATGGTGGCTCCCATTTACTGTGTCCTGTCTCATCCTTCAGACCATCTCTTTTTTTTTTTTTCCTCTTCCTCTTCTCTTCCCAAGCCACTCTCTTCTCTTCATACCCATTTGCCATTAACACAACCCATCCTTCGGACCATCTCTTTTCCTTTATCTCATCATGAATTATTTTTTTTTTTCGTTGTAAGCTTTTTTTTTTGTCTCAGCTCTGCAGTTCTTTCTCTTTTTTTTTTTTTTTTGTTCTTCATCATAGAATATTTTTGGTCTGAAGCTGCACTCCATGACTAGGTAAGGATGGGTTTGGATTTGGATTTGGGGTTTCAAAATACCCACATGAATGGGTTTCAAAATACCCATTCCTTGAACATGGCGATTGGGGTTTTGGCGTGGTGTCCTAGCCGAGACTATGGACGAAGATCTTGTAGTGGGCCAGGTCCTCATCCGCCACCTTTCAGATCCAATCCGCCACATCACAGTGCTTATCCGCTCGTCATTGCCGTATCGGTTCTGTATTGGCTCGTTGTCATCGTCGTCCCGTTGTCGCCGACTGAGGTAGAGGTTGAATTAACCGTTTGATTGGCCGCATTTTGTTGTTGTTGTTTTGTTGTTGTTGTCGTTGCTATTTTTGTTATTGTGGTTGAAGCTAGGTTCGGGTTTGCTTTGTTGTTGTTGTTTTTGTTGTTGTGGTTGGAGTTGGGTTTGGGTTTGTGTTTTGGGAGAGTTTGTTATTGTGGTTGGAGTTGGGTTTGGATTTGCGTTTTGGGAGAGTAACAGGGGTGAAGGAAGGGAAATGAGAAAAAGAGAAAATAGTGGGGCCCACAAAACAGCTTTGCTCTGACCAAGTGATAGGTATGGGACTCACAAATAGTTGAAAAATATTGAGTGATAGTGTCAAATGGGGTGGGGTATTTTAAGTGATGAGTGATAAGTGTCAGAAATTGACTGAGAAGTGATAAGTGATAAAAAAAAAAAAAAAAAATCTTCTTGTACTTTCCTCCTTACAAAACATCAGGAAGAGAAACGAAATTCATTATAAAACAAATGAATTTATTTATTTATTTATTTATTTATTATATATATATATATTAGAATTTTGTATATAAGAAAGCAGGTAATGGATTAGTTCGTTGGATTTATATATGATGCTGGTAAGTAGTTGAACCCTTGATAGACTCCCCCTTGCAAATTGCAACAAGAAATGACTAAATCTAATCAGATAAACATACCAAGATCAACGGTACATGATTTAACAGACTTCCAGCGTAGTCCGCACAAAAACACAATCACCGGCCCAGTAGTTGACTCTTCTTCGCCACAAAAACAACAACTGCTACGAGGGTTGAAGAAGACTTTTAATTGTTTGTTGAACCAAACAAAGACCACAGAAACACAGACCCATCTTCCTCGAAACCACACACACTTTTCCACCCTAACCCAGTTGGCTTCTTATGACTTTTTAGCACAACACGGTTTTGATCTAAATTTTGTCCAGAGTCTAACCAATCAACAACAAATTAGTACTTCATCTTTCTTGTGTGTTGAATCCTAGCTCCTCTCTTGTTGTTTTTTCATGGATCACGCTCTCCAAGCACTCGTTGCAGCCACCGCAAGCTTCTTCGTCGTGACCCTGATCTTCGCTTTCTTGGTGATTCTATGTCGAAAACCCAAGAAACCCACACCCACAACATCCACCCAGCGCCCTGGACGAGCTCATAACCCTGTCAATAACATGACCGAGCTATCCTCGGTCACAGATGAGAGCGCTTCCTTCGACCCTCACCTCCGAATCTCCATGCAGGAGCTGAGGAATGCCACCAAAGATTTCTCCACAGACTTGATCATCGGTGACGGCAGCTTCGGCCTTGTCTACAAGGCACGGCTCTCCAACGGCGACACCGTCGCCATAAAAAAACTAGACCCAGATGCTTTCCAAGGTTTTCGTGAGTTTCGAGCTGAGATGGAGACTTTAGGTAAGCTTGGACACCCAAACATAGTCAAAATTCTCGGCTGGTGCGCGTCCGGCAATGATAGGCTTCTCATATACGAGTTTGTTCAGAAAGGTAGTTTGGATCAGTGGTTACAGCAAGAGCAGGATGTGCCCACTTTATCTTGGGGGACTCGAGTTAAGATTGTCAAGGGTGTGGCTAAAGGACTCTCTTACTTGCATAATTTGGAAAAACCCATTGTTCATCGAGATATTAAGGCCAGCAATGTGCTTATAGACTCTGATTTTGAGGCCCATATTGCTGATTTTGGTCTCGCAAGGAGGATCGACACCTCGAATTCACATGTGTCCACTCAATTTGCAGGCACAATGGGGTACATGCCCCCTGAGTACAAAGAAGGCCTCACTGCAGCTACTCTCGAGGCTGATGTTTACAGTTTTGGGATCTTAATGTTTGAAATTGCTACTGGGAAACGACCCAATTTGCCTACCCTTTTTGATGGGAAAGAGGTTGGGTTAGTCCAATGGGCAAGGAAAATGCTGGCCCAAAATCAGCATATGGAAATGGTGGACGCTAGTTTGTCGAGGGAGGATGGCCTAATAGAACCCCATGTGAAACAGTATTTTGAAATTGCAGGTATGTGTACTAGTGAGATACGAAAAGAAAGGCCAGCTATGGCTAAGATTGTTGAAATGTTAGATCAAATTCCTGTCTGAACTTGCATTGCAGCAATGTTGTTATTGTTAAAGTTCTTTGTGGGATGAGCTCACTTCATGACAGGAATGTAAATAGCTTGTTGAGTAGGAATGTTTAATGTTATTCTTAAAGAAAGGCTGTTAGTGATGGACAGTGCAGAAGCCAAATCCTTGAAATGTTGTAAGAATTCATGGCTTGTTTAAGGCCATCACATTATCCTTTTCCCTTAGAAGGCATTGTAATTGGTCTTTTGAGAAAGGAAATTGCTCAAAAAAAAAAAAAAAAAAAAATCCTTCTTTGTTACACTTGTTTGTTATGATCAAAGTTAGTAATATATGGAATTCTTTGTTGTAAGCAGTTTATGTCTTTCGAAGGACTTACTAAAAATTCAACATAAAAAAAAAAAAAAAGGATAAATAATAATAGTAATAAACAATGAGTAGAAGTATGCTAGAGAATTGGTAGCGACTTTCCAATTTTTTCACCTTATATTAGTATAAGAACGTATTTTTCCTATTTTAGTTAACTGCATTTTTTTTCAAAACACCCATATCAAATTCCCTATTATATACCCTGTTTCATTTTAATAATATTTCCTCTCATTTATTCTCTCTCTTTCTCTGCATTTTCACGATTTTAGGTTGTCGATCTAGTGATTTTGGGTTGGAGTTTTCTATGTTGGTGGGTTTGGGTTTGTTGTGTTGGTGGGTGTGGGCGCGATTTTGGGTCACCGATCTCGGGATTTCAGTGAAGAGAAATCGTTGTTAATAGTGGTGGCGAGTGGTGGAGCATGGAAGCTTCTTTGTTTGGATCAGTGAGAGAAAGTTGGGTTAGCGGAGAGAAAGGAAGGCACCTTTGGTGATGGCGGGGGCGGTTACAAATTAATAGCATGGTTATATTGGTTTAAAATAATAAGATATCATACAAAAAAGGCTCCAAATTAGGATACAAATTAAGTAATTACTATGTTGGGTTTTAGCATCACTCAAAACTCTAACCAATATCTCACATCCTGTTCTCTATTTTTATCTTAACTCACTCCCAATTTGTTTAGCTAAAAAATTGGCTTCAACTTTTGGCCTAAAAACTCAACTTTAACTCAAAATGGTGGAGTCTACATGTTTGATTGGGTCAGAACGGTCCTCCCCTCATTACCCGTGTGAACATTCCCTCTCCTTAGTTGAGACAACCCTCTAAGGAACCAAAGAAGCCAAACCCAACATCCAGCTAAAAAAACTCAGCCACCCTGCCTCCTACCACAATTGACAACCCACAAACCCACCAATCGCAACCTAAAAAACCCGCCGATTGTAACCCTAAAAAACCTAACCCATCGTCGTTGTTTTCCATCCACCACCGCACAAATCACAACAAATCAAACCCATACACCATATAAGATCGACTCACACCACTACCTCCTTCAACACCACAACAAATTACACCACAACAAATTACCCCATAGAACCCATAAACTCTAAACAACAAATTCCAAACCCAGAAAGCACATCTCAACCCGATCTAAACGCAAATCACAACCAAAATTGGAGCTCTAATCTATTTATTAAGCCTTCGCCATCATCATCGAAGTCCGATCTTTTTATGTTGTGAGAGAGAGAGAGAGAGAGAGAGAGAGAGAGAGAGAAGAAAGAAAGAAAGAAAGAAAGAGAAAAGAAGAAAGAGAAGAAGCATATAAACTGAAAAAGAAATAAAGAGAAAAGAAGAAAGAGAATAAGAGTATAAATTGAAGAAAGGAAAAAAAAAAAAAGGAAGAAGAAGAAAGAGGGCGTTGGGTGTCTGACTTGATGTTGGCTTGACACTGAGATGGGTCTCATGCATTTGCATAAATTTACAAAAAAGCTATCATAACATATAACTCTTCACTTGAAAATATCAGAAACTTGTTCTTAATTTTCACAACTCAAACTCACTTTTTTAAGTATTGAGTTATGAAAACTAACCCAAACAAACTAAATTGTGGTGGGGCTACAAAATTTGAGAATTAAGTTATGAAAACTGAGATTTGGAGGATGGAAACTAGCAAACCAAACATAGCCTAAGTTCACAACCAAACAAAAAAGGTAAATAGGTTTAGTGCAGTACATATTATGTGGTATTGTATGCCTAGTTTAATGACTCGAGGGTTCTAGTTTCTCGAAACTTTTCATTAAGAAAAAATTGATATATGAGAGTTACAAATTAAAACATCAGCTTTGAATGAGAAATAGCAACTACATAAGGTGGCAATGGGGCGAGACAAGCCTAAGTCATGGGTATCCCACCCTTACCCTTGAAAAGGTTACTCTCCAAACTAGTTTGGAGAAAAATCCTTCAAACTCTTCTTATATTTTTTTATTGGACGTGAATTTTGAAAATCTAATCATTGGATTACATGTTCTTATTATATCCTCCAAGCTAACAAAATTTTAAGAAAATCAAATATCAATAGTTATATCGTCAATTATATGTTTAAATTTCAAGTTTTTGTAGTAAAAAATTATGCATAAAAAATAAGTTTATTGATCAAATAGTAAATAATATTCAATTTAAACGAAATTTGACATGCATGTTAAGAATATAAAGAACATGCGATCAAACAGTTAGATTTCCAAAATTCACATTCAATAAAAAGATATAAAAGGAGTTTGAAATGTTTCTCTCCAAACTAGTTTGAAAAAAAAATCTTGTCTCCCTTGCCCCATAGGTGATTTCCTTACCCTGCCACCCACCATGCCCATCCCTACCCTAATCTAAGGACCCTACCTCACTTGCCTCACCATGTTTTAGGAGTTTTAGTCGTTGATGATGATGGCATGAGAAAGGATGGTGCTTGAGCAGCATTAGGCCAGTCATATGGCTTTATGTCTCCTTAACACACCAATGTCTCCTCAAGCTAGATTCTAAATGCTCCTAAATGTTCTTTAAGGGGGGACATGTTTGACATGTCCGATTCACCAGCTCGAGTTGGATCAATAAGCTGTGGATAGAGGCAGCATGTTGAGGCACTTTGCTCCACATGGTGCCCCAAAGCCATGGCATGAGAGGGCCATGGTGGACAGAGTTGGTTTCATAATGGATGGTAGTAGGTGGTGTCGACCCATGAGTGGTGGTGCATGGCATTGGTGACTTGATGGCTGGTTGCTTGTGTATGGGCTTGGTAGCTTATGTACAAGGCAGGGTTGGGTTGCCATGATGATGTGCAATCAGATGGTGTGTGAAAGGCATGGGTTGGTGAGTTTTGCTTTAGTGCATGGATAGATGCTAGTGGGCTGATGGGCAGTTACCTTATGTGTGTGTTGCATATGGACAGGCTGCATAGGCTATGTGGCTAATGGGGGATGGCTTAGGCATGGGCCAAGCCTCCCAAAACGTGGATGGACATGTTGTGTAGGCTGCTAGGTGATGGATAGAAGCCCCATGATATGCTGAGACATGGGCTATGACATGTGCCGATGTGCAATAGCAGTTACAAGTAGTTCTTGGTGTTCCTAATGTTCTAGTCTACTGTGTAGGGGCTGGAAACGTGGAGAATGAGCTAATACAACTGCAATTGATGGTGTCTTAAGTCAGACCCAAGTGGCAGATTGTCCAAAGTTCAATTATTTCTGCATATTTGACCTTTATATTGTTGGGAGTGTCAACAGCAAATTGTGTATTTTGCTTTAGAGAGAATTTTGGGTATTTCTCCAAGCTTTGTAACTTGTAAAGGTTTTCTTTGTACTTGAGATTGAGTAATAAAGGTTGGGGGTGGCTTCCTGAAAACATAGTGTATGTACTGTGTGAGTGTGTCCTTAATAATTTGTTCTAAGTGTTTCAGTCATGTGTGTGTGTGGTGTTGGCTGAGACTAAGTTATGAACTTAGGGCCATCACAAGCAGGCAATTGGAGAGAAAAATTGACCTTGTAACACCATGCACTGCACCTAATAACAAACTTATATTAGAATTAAAGAATAAACTTGTTTGGAACTACTTGGACAAGTTCAGTGGCTATGTCTTTCACGCTAGATTTAACATTCATTTCATTTGGCTTATAATAGTACTAGCAATAACATTGACAAGAAACACATTCCAGATGTTGAAAAGAAAAACATTATAGAATGCTTTCTCCTTTCTCTTATTGCGGGAAATAGATTTCTCTATTGACGAAAATAACATCGTTTATATGGGGAACACCTTACAAAACTAAACTCAAGACAATGCTTGGAAGGTAACCTATTACTAGCTCGCTATATTTCTTGCGCCAAGGCACATAATAAATTTACAATGCGACGACAGCCCCAAGAGAAAATTTCTTTAGGCTAATCTAAATCAAGGTGCTTGGTGCTTGGTTTTTCTTTCCCAATTATAATTCAAGCCTTCTTAATAATTTTAAAATGTACCAAGATTGAGGGATTATAAGAATATTCAATTTCTCGCAATAAACCTATGACTAAAAGTTAGAGAAAACTGAGAACATAATACCAAAATCAGGTTGGTGGTTGGATAAAAGAAAGAAATATCATTAGTTTACTCATCAACTGAATGCACTGTTCAAACAAATTTTGTATCTATGATGGAAAAAGGATGAAGATGCTCTACTAAAGGCCCTATTAAAACACATTCGTTAATAACGATGGAATTGGAAGAACAATCTCTGTATCATGCTCTAAATACACAATCAAATTAATAATTAAATAACTTGGCAAACAACTAAAATGTTGAAGCCACATGAATAAACAGAAAGCACAACTAATATCTCTAAAAGGGAGACAAGTAGAGGTCTCAATACCTTATAGTATTAAAAAAAATTCTAATAATTTAAAATGAAAAAATTGTAGTAATAAATTGATAATTTCAAATGTGCAATTTATTACAATGAAAATCTTGCAGTGAAATTGCAACGAAGATATATTATTGTAATAATCTCTTAACAATTATTTTACAATCTATTACAATGACAAACATGAAGTAATAGGAAATTAAATGATAATACCATTGCAAGAACTTGACTAAAATTATTTTTGTAAATTATTTGTAATCTATTATAATAAGAGCTGTAAATTGATATCTGTGGGAGGAAAGGATCCGAACACAACATAGAGCCCATGGGCCCAGTCTGAGGATAGGCAAAGGCCCATTTGTCAATGGTGGCTCCAAGAATTTTTTTTCCAAGGTGTTCCTCAACAAGCATAAATTACACAATTTAATAAAAAGAAAATTTTATATATTGACAACAACAACAATCAAAAAACACGCAAATACATAAAGTTTACAATTGCCTTCTATGAGTTTTCATATTTTGAAATCGTTGCATGATAGTCTCATTATCAATGCTACAAGCTACATCTCTTTCAATATACACAGCCATGCAATCATTTATCCACTGATCTCCCATTCAATTACGTAGTTCATTCTTTATATATTTCATTGTTGAAAAACTTCTTTCTACTATTACAGTAGCGATAGGAAGGGTCAAAGCTAATTTCGCAAGCAAATAGACTAATTAATAAGTCTCATGCTTTCCTGTGTTCACTAACTTTTCAGCAAGTTCGCTAACTCCTTGGCGCTCTAAAAACAAGTCATAGCTGCGCATATCAAAAATGTAATTCTGAAATTGAGATTCAAGTGCCAAGATATCTATCCCAAGTAAATCAGATGAACATAACTTTGCTAGACGTATCAACTTTTCCTTATCAAAAGCCACAAATGAATTACTTGGATATAAGCAAGCTATACAAAGTAGCAAATCGGTATTCGCCTCTGAAAAATGGTTGTTAAGCTCTTGAAATTGCATATCTATGACTGTGTAGAATAGCTCAACATGATAATGATGTAAATTTATATTTTGTTGGGTGTTGCCTCCCACTAACTACAAATATTTGATCCATGTTCAAGATAGAAATATCACGTGTGGTACAAAATGAAAACACTTCAGTCAATAAAGATATTCATTCATCATCTCTCATCACTTGCAATCGTTGTTTAGACACTTTAACAAGATCCAAAGCATTTACTATATATTGATTGATTTTTTTTTTTGGCAATGCTATTGATAACTCATTTGTGATCCCTAAAATGTTTTTCATAAAGTGTAGAGCAAAGACAAATTCAAAAGATAGAATTGACCTCATAGTAGATCAAGCTTCAAATTTTTGGTTGGAGAGGCCATCTTCTTCAATAATCTCAAGTACATCAACAACAGCAGAGAACATCAAAATCAAGTTGAGAATAGTCCCATAATATGATCTCCAAAGTGTTTCACTAGGACGTTTAAGATTTGTCTCTTGATTCAAACCTTACCTGCTTCTACGTACACCATTCTCTAATTCTTGTTCATCTCGAAGAGCATCTCATCTCTTACAAGAGACTCTAACAACAGTTACTAAATTACTAACCACATAAAAAAATTTAGCAATGTTAATGTGATTTTTAGCAACGGCAACAAGTGTCAATTGAAGTTGATGAGCAAAACAATGGACATAAAATACTGACTTATTCTCTTTCAAAATTAAAGTTTTGAGACCATTGATATCACCTTGCATATTACTAGCCTCGTTATAACCTTGCCCATGTAGTTTCGATAAACTCAAATTATGTTCACAAAGTAAACATTCAATGGCATATTTGAGTGACAAAGCGGTGGTACTTGCTACATGTACAATACCAAGGAACCGCTTTATAATAATTCCTTTTTTGTTCACATAACGAAGAACGAAGACCATTTGCTCTTTCACTGAGATATTATGTGACTCATCAACTAATATTGAAAAGAACCCATTGTCAAGATCCTTGATGATGGCTTTGGATGTTTCACGAGCAATTGCATTCACAATGTCTTTTTGAATTTCATGGTGGGTAAGCTTGCAATTTTTTGGAGCTTTTTGCAACACTTCATTGATAGATTTATTGTGATCCCCCAAAAATTGTAGAAGCTCAAGGAAATTTCCTTTATCACTTGAACCTTGAGATTCATCGTAACCACGAAAAGCTAATCCCTGACATAAAAGGAATCTTGTGCAATCAACTATTGCATTTAATTGAACCCGATATTCAATTTTATCTTAATTTGATTGCTTAACCAAAACACTTTGAATGTGTTGCTTTTCTTTCATTAGATCTTCACTCTTCTTAACAGCTTGATTATGAGCACTATTAACTCCTCCAACATGGAAAATTAACTTCTCTTTCTGATTCCAAAGTTTGAATCTCTTTGTTACAAAAGTCTTACTTCTGCCTTGCTTACCAACATCTTGCCCAAATAGGTAGCAATATAAACAAAATACTGCATCCTTGTTTATACTATATTTCAACTACTTTCTATTTACAAACCATTCGGATATAAAATTGATGGGGCTTTCTGGAAAAATATGATAAAAGGTAATCATCATGGTTTTGGAAAACAAGTTGACAAAGGCCTTTTTGTAAATAATATCTTCTTATTTCATTATGATTATTAGGATGATAAGATGATATCTTTTCTCACAGCCCAGGATCTGAAGGAAGATTTTCTAAGTTAAAGTCAGCACGAATTCGCTTAGAAGATGAAGATGAATCTTGGGTTCGTGGTTTTCTTATCAAATATTTGTCCATAATTCTAGCAAAAGAATAAGCAATAAACTATAAGTTCATTTGAAATATTAATAAAATTATTAATTATTGTTGTTTGGTTGTTTTATTAATTTGTTTGTCTTTTATAAACTATAATTTGTTATAATGTTGTTTCATTAATTATTAAATTATTAATTGTTATTTAGCCTAACATAATTTAATTTTTTTGTCTTTTATAATGTATTGTTTAATTAAATTATTAATTATTGTTTATTAGTTGCCTCATTATTTTTCTTTACTAACTATTAGCACACACCCCACTGTGCACTAGCACACACCCCATGTGCATTATCCATTGCCAACCCGTTGCATGCATAGTGCCTAAGTCCTAACATAATTTAATTTTGTCTTTTTATTGGTACGTTAGGCTAACTACCTCTCATGCCTTTACTTCCCACTCGGCCCCATGCCCCCATCCACCCACCACTCAACAAACAAGCCCTAGCCCCTATGGCCCCAATTATAAGAGCACAATCATAAATCACAATAGACAATACACCAAAAGTGAAACTCAGTAACTCAGCAACATGAACACCAACAAATAAAGTCAAAATAGGGGCAAATATTAATAAAGTTACAATAAAGCTAAGTAATTACAGTTCAATAAAGCCAAGCAATTTCACCTAAAAAAAAAAAAAGAATTAGCCAATTAGATAAAGTCTTTAGACTTAAAGAGAGAGAGACTCTCATTTCACTTTCAAACTTTTAGTCTTTAGATAAAAGAGAGACAGAGAGATAAAGAGAAGTAAGAGAGAAAACCCCTTAGAGAAAAAGAGAGAGTCAGAGAAAAGAAAAGTGTAAAGTAAAGATGAAATACCTTGAGGTTGAGGGAACAGGGAGGCATGAGGCTAAGGGGCGGCGCCGTCGAGCAGGGGCATCACATTGAGGCGATTGGCGAGGAAGGAATCTCCGATCCGATCAGACCGATCTCCAATCTCCAATCCGACTAGCGAGGCGATGACCCATCTCTGATCCAATTGGTGATGACCAATGAGCTCTGTTGCTCGAGTTTGAGGCGGAGGCGCCGTTTGTTGGTCATTGATGACTGATGAGGTTTTTTTCTTTAGGTTAGGCTTCTCAGTTTCTGATTTCAATTTTTGCTTTACTTGATGAATCGGCGGACATGTATATTGGGTTTTGGTTTTTTTTTTTTTTTTTTTTTAAGAATCTGTGGGTTTGCTACCATCTGTTGGATTTGCCATATGTTGTTTTTTTTTTTTCTTTAGATTGGGTTTGCTTTCCCATCTGTTGTTTAGGATTGATGTTGGGCTTTGGGCAGTAGGCTTGCTTTGTTATAATTTTTTTTTTTTTTCCAGATTTTAGTTCAAATTCTTTTTTTTTTTGCTTGAAAGTAGAACATATAATTTTTATTTATTTATTTGAGGGTGTTCCTAATTTTTCTTGAGGGTGTTCCTATTTTTTTTTTAAGGGTAAACAAATAAAAAAATTTAAATTATATATATATATATATATATATATATATATTTTTTTTTAGGTCAGGGTGTTCCTAGGAACACCCTAGACTCAACGTGGCGTCGCCATTGCCATTCATGCACCAATCTAGACCCGACATATGGACTAAATTCCAAGGAGAGAAGACATAAAGACCACACTAATCCAGACTTGACATGTGGACAAAGGTCTAAGGATGGAAAATAGACAGACCCATCATCCAAGGAACCCAAGGAACGAATGCACCTTGAGAATACCTCAGTTGGCCATCTGCACCAAAAGACAGGGCACCATGGAAAACATCATAGACGTGCAAGTGAAGAAGAAAGGAAATATTTGGGGAAGGTAGCCATTATCTCCACATTCAATGCACTACACCAACTTAGCTGACAACATTAATGAGGAAAAGACACTTGAACAGTAGTTCCACATCTCACAACACTCTCTACCACCTCCAGCAAGGTCCTGATGGGACAAGCATCCCAATTGCTACCTAGAGACGTACAAGTGGAGGGCTCAGATGCATTAGGAGGGACTATATAAAGGAAAGGAACCCCCTCCAGGAAAGGGGTTGAAAGATAGAATTGGAATTAGAGAGAAGAGAGTGTCAACTGATACCAGGACTTGAACAAAAAATATATAAAAGTTACCTCCTCTGACAAGCTTGGGGAAGAATTTTATACCCGTTCTGTGTTTCTTTCTACCATATTACGAGTCTCAATTCCATTAATTTTATATCTAGTTCATACAAAGCATTATAGTTGACCTAGCAAGCCCATTCTCTTATAAAGTAATTGTGTTGGGCCAAAAACACCTAGTATTACTATTCTAAGTGCGTTTGGGGCCGTTTTTGTGCTCTTACAATTAGCACCGTCTATGGGGATTGTCATCTGTAATCTTTGTACTTCAAGCTCCTAACAACGGTAAAAAGAAAGAATGGCAAACTCTAGGCAAGATAGAGAGGAGTTTGTGGGTTCTCATTGAGTTGACTAATTTGTCAACCTAGAGAAAAGAAGAGACCAAGAGGCCAATCAAACGCCTAGTGTCAGGGTTGAGACTATTTATATAGATCATACTAGTAGAAGTCAATCGAGGTCAGGAAGTCATATTTCACACGACCAAGAGACATGAAATCTTAGGTTAGAGATTGAGCATCTACGTAAGAGGCTTCAACGTAGAGTGCGTGTTAGGGGGGATAGAACACCCCTATCAAACCAAGGCTTCGATTCAGAAGAGGACCACTGCTACAGGCAGAAGTCAATGACTCCCCCTAGTAAGTCTTTCTCGACATCCTCCTACCTAGATGGTGGGAAAGACATTGGAGGAGAAGAAACAAGAGCTCACCCCTTGAGAATATGGGGAATGATGCTATAAGTAGAGCCTTGCGCAAATCTCTAGGTCACCTTTTACGAACCAAATTGAAAGGGCCAAACTCCCATATCGCTTTGCCCAACCGACCTTCACCATCTACAATGGAAGGACCAACCCATTAGAGCATGTGAGCCATTTTAACCAAAGAATGGCCATCCATTCCAAGAATGAAGCCTTCATGTGCAAAGTGTTTCCCTCCAGCCCCGAGCCTATTGCCATGAGGTGGTTCGATGGGCTATATGAAGGCTTAATAAGTTCTTATACGGGGTTGACCAGAGCCTTTGGGGCCAGGTTTGTGACTTGCAGTAGGGTACCTAGGCCTCTAGACTCTTTGCTGTCCATGGAAATGAGAGAAGGGGAGACACTAAAGTCCCTAAGCATAAAGCCTGCCTAAAGTATACACCAATTAATGGACCATATTGATAAGCATAAATGGATCGAAGAGGATCAAGTGCAGGGTAAAGGAAAAGCCAAGGTTTTCACCCTCAAAAGGAGGGACCCTCGACTCGATAGGTATGGTCTTAATTGATCAAGGAGAGAATTTATCAGCCAACCTCCACAGGCCAATGCCCAGGTGGTTAGCTCGGTGTTTAAGGAGCCCGTACACCAGATCCTTGAAAAAAAAATGAGTCTTATTTCAAGTGGCCCAACAAAATGGGAGGAGACCCCACTAAGCGTAAATAGAGTCTCTACTGCAAATATCATCAAGACCAGGGGTATACAACCAAGGACTACAGAACCCTTAGCGACCATATAGAGCAATTAGTCATGGCAAGGAAGTTGAAGTAATTCATGCACCAGTTTCCCGAGCAAGGAAGTCAGGCCAAGCAAGGGTACCAACGAGAGGCCGTTCCATGCCCATCATTGGGAACCATCATTCTTATTCTCGTCACACCAAGTCAGGAGGCAGCCCCCTCTTCTAGAATCATGTCCATAGCATCAAGGTCAAAACTCGAGGAGCAAGTTCGAAAATCCAAGAGGGTCAAGGCAAAAGTACAACTGACCTTAGGCTTCTCAGACGAAGATAAAGTGGGAACCTTTCAACCCCACGATGATGCTTTAGTAGTTACCCTCTGTATTAGAGAGTATGACGTGAAAATGGTGTTGGAGGACTAAGGAAGTGGAGTTGAGATCATGTACCCAGACTTATATAAGGGGTTAAACTTGAAACCTGAGGACTTGAGCAGATATGATTTACCATTGGTAGGATTCAATGGAAGAACCATGACCCCTAAGGGGATGATTAAGCTGCTTGTGTAAACAGGCAATGAGGCAGCCGAAATCGAGTTCATCATAGTCGACGCCTACTCACCTTACATGACAATTTTGGCTAGACATTGGCTTCACGCTATGGGAGCTGTCTCCTTAACCCTGCACATGAAGGTAAAGTATCCCACCGAGGGACGAGTGAGGGAGCTAGTGGGAAGCCAGACAATGGCCAGGTAATGTATGGTTGCTGCTATCAGGCACCAATTAGCTGAAATGGACTCGCTCGGCCTAGATAATGTTTCATGGCAATTAACAGTTAAAGAGCCTGAAGATTCATCCAGGACTATAACAAATGGTTTGTAGTGTGAAGAGTTGGATAAAGTTATCATAGCGTCAGACAATGGCAAGTACTTTTACGTTGGGACCTAGTTGTCCCCAATTAAGAAGGAAGAATTGTTAGTATTCTTAAGGGACAATCTAGATGTCTTTGCATGGAGTGCGTATGAGGTGCCTAAAGTAGACCCAAATTTCATATGCCATCATCTTAATGTGAACCTAGCTATTGTGCCAAAAAGGTAGCCTCCTTAGCGCTCTTCCAAGGAGCATGCCAAGGCAAGGGAGGAGGAAGTAAACAAGCTCAAGCGAGCTAGAGCAATCAAATAGGCATTTTATCTCGAATGGCTAGTCAACATAGTGGTTGTTAAGAAGAATTCAGGAAAGTGGAGGGTTTGTGTGGACTTCACTAATTTGAACAAGCTTGCCCCAAAGACCCCTTCCTAGTTCCCCAGATTGATCAGTTGGTAGATGCAACAATCGGCCATCCTCAGATGAGTTTTTTGGATTCCTTTCAAGGCTATCATCAAATACCATTAGCCTTGTTTAGCTAAGAAAAAACTGCATTTTTGACCCCTACCGGAAATTACCATTACTGAGTAATGCCCTTTTGCTTAATGAACGCTGGATCTACCTATCAGAGAATGGTGACAAGGATGTTTGAACCATAACTGGGTCAAAATGTTGAGGCATATACTGATGATATGATTGTAAAGAGTAGGCAGGTGTCTAAGCACTTAAATGATTTGGGAAGTGTATTTTCGGTACTTAGAAAGTATAAAATACGCCTTAATGCTTCCAAATGTTTTTTCGGTATCAGTTTTGGGAAGTTCCTAGGTTATATGATCACCCATCAAAGGATAGAAGTAAACCTTGACCAAATCAAAGCCATCAATGATTTGCACCTACCTTGAAACCTAAAAGAAGTGCAGAGGTTAACCAGAATGACTGCAGCTTTGAATAGGTTTATTTCTCAGTCGGCCGATCGTTATAGACCCTTTTTCCAGTTTCTTCATAAGTAGAAAGATTTCATATGGACCGAGGGGTGTAACATTGCTTTTGAGGAACTGAAGAAATACTTATTTCATCCTCCCATCCTGTCTAAGCCTGAAAAGGAAGAGGTCTTGTACATTCACATAGCTGTCACAAACCATGTAGTGAGCCTAGTCCTAGTTTGAATAGACTCCAGGGTGTAAAAACTCGTCTATTATGTAAGCAAATCCCTTCAAGAGGCAGAAACCCGATATCTACCCTTCGAGAAGGCAATTTTAGCTATCATACATGCCATGAGGAAGCTTCCCCATTACTTCCGAGCCCATATTGTTGTTGTCCTTACCCAGCTTCCTATATAAGCATTGCTTTGGAGGTCGGACTATACAGGAAGAATAGCTAAGTGGGGAACTATGTTGGAAGCATTTGACATTAAATATTTACCCCAAATAACCATAAAGGGGGAGGTTCTGGTTGATTTAGAGGCAGAATTTAGTGAGGGGCTAGAGGGTCTAAATTCGAGGAGGACGGGATACCCGGTGTGGAGGTTTTATTGGTCTCCACTCCCTACCTCCCATTATGGGAGCTTTACTTAGATGGGGCGGCCAACCAAAAAGGTTATGGGATTGGAATCGTTCTAGTATCCCTCGAGAAAATAACCATGGAGAAGTCTCTAAGACTAGGTTTTCTAGCTACAAATAATGAAATGGAGAATGAAGCCCTCATGGCGAGAATGATTATGGTGAAAAAACTTGAAGGCAAAGCTATGGATGTTTTCTCTAACTTAAGGCTAATTGTGGGGCAAGTGAAAAGTGAATTTAAAGCTAGGGATCAAAGGATGCAATGGTACCTTGGCAAAATCAGGCAACTATAATCCAATTTTAAAGTTTTCTCCATAAAACAAGTTCCCAAAAGTAAGAATTCCCATACCGATTCGTTAGTAACCTTGGCCATCTCATTGGGATAGTGCCTTCCTCAAGTCATAATCGTTGAAGATCTTGTAACGCCTAGTTGTGATAGTCGAGTTCTAATCAGGGTAAGCAACATACATGTCAGTCCGAGTTAGATGGATCAGGTGGTCTCATTTTTTAAGGATGGGGTGTTACCTGAGGACAAATCCAAGGCTAAGAAGATTCAGAGGAAGGCACCACAGTACTGGCTTACAAAGGAACATAAGTTGTATAAACGATCATTCTTTGTGCCGTATCTGCTTTGTGTCCATCTAGAAGTACTTAAGCCACTATTGGAAGAGCTTCCTGAGGAAATTTGTGATAGTCACACAAGAGGAAGGTCTTTGTCACACAGAGCTCTCACCCAAGGTTACTCGTGGCCTAATATGCAAAAATCTACCCAAGAATATGTTAGAAAGTATGACCAATGCCAAAGGTATGCCCCGAACATCCATCAACTAGGAGGAACCTTGAATACCCTTTCCAGCCTATGGCCATTTGCACAATGGGGCTTAGATATAGTTGGTCCTTTCCCAAGGGCAACGGGAAACAGAAGATGGCTCCTCGTCGGAATTGATTACTTTACAAAATGGGTCGAGGCCGAGCCCCTCTCTAATATTAGAGATTAAGATGCAAATAAGTTTATCTAGAAAAACATTGTCACCAGATTTGGAGTTCCTCACACACTGATTTCGGACAATGGGCTTTAGTTCAATAGTAAAGCTTTCCAAAAATATTGTTGCGAGCTAGGCATTAGGAACAAATATTCCACTTCAGCCTACCCTCAAGGTAATGGACAGGCTGAAGCTGTCAACAAGTTCATAGTTAATGGGCTAAAAAAA
Source organism: Quercus variabilis (assembly GCA_030445155.1). Classification (NCBI taxonomy): domain Eukaryota; kingdom Viridiplantae; phylum Streptophyta; class Magnoliopsida; order Fagales; family Fagaceae; genus Quercus; species Quercus variabilis. The sequence goes on along the minus strand of CP129446.1, from coordinate 37,887,759 downwards.
AAGGTTGGATAAGACAAAGGGAAGGTGGGTAGATGAATTACCACATGTGTTATGGACATACCGCACCACACCTAAGAGATCAACAGGAGAGACCCCATTCTCAATGACGTATGGCTTTGAAGAAATCATCCTTTTGGAGACAAGGTTCCCAATGTTGAGGACAAGCTAGTTCAATACTGATGAAAACAACTGACTACTCTTAGTAAGCCTATATCTAGCTGAGGAAAGAAGGGAAGTGGCTGCAGTTCAATTGGCTCATTATCAACAGAAGCTCAAGCATGGATATGATAAGGGCAACAAAGCAAGAGTGTTAATGCTCAGAGATCTGGTCCTAAGAAAAGTCATGGGAAATGCTAAGAACCTAGCCTAGGGAAAACTAGGGCCTAACTAGAAGGGACCTTATCATATAACCTCAGTGGCAGGGATAGAGGCTTACTATTTGGAAGATTTAGATGAAAATGTTGTCCCGCGTCCTTGGAATGTAAATAACCTACAAAGATACTATTATTAATGAAAGGTTTTGAAGTTATGTACTTTTCCTTCTTTATCAACTAAATTCTATTCCTACCTAGGGCCTCTACATTTTAACTCTTTTTAAATTTGTTAAGAATTAATTAGAATCTCGGCCATGTTCGACTCCTTGGGTCACATGCCTTAGGTAAATTAACTTTTTTTTTTTTAAATTGGTTAAGTGTTAAACAGAACCTCGACCATGTTCAACTCCTTGGGTTACATGCCTTGGGTAAATTAACTATTTTTGAATCAGTTAGGTGTTAAACAAAACCTTGGCCATGCTCGACTCCTTGAGTCACATGCCTTAGGTAAATTAACTCATTTTGAATCGATTAAGTGTTAAACAGAACCTAGGCTATGTTCAACTCCTTGGGTCACATGCCTTGGGTAAATTAACTCTTTTTAGATTGGTTAAGTGTTAAATAGAACATCGGTCATATTCAACATCTTGAGTCACATGCCTTGAGTAAATTAACTCAATTTAAATTTGTTAAGTGTTAAATGAAACCTCGGGAATGTTAGACTCCTCGGGTAACATGCCTTGGGTAAATTAACTCTTTCTAAATTGGTTAAATGTTAAATAGAACCTCGGCCATGTTCGACTCCTCGGGTCACATGTCTTGATTAAATTAACTCCTTTTAGTTGATTAAGTGCTTAATGGACCCTTGGCCATTTTTGGCTCCTCGGATCAAAAACTAAGGATAAGTCAATTCTTATCGGAATAGATTAAATGCCTAGGATGAACTGTGACATATTTATAAATAAATAAAAAAAACCACACACACACACATAACTGATAAAGGGGAATAAGGCATAGGAGAGAGGGAGAAAAACCATGCACACGAACTTGCCAAAACTAAACTTCTTTTTCTGATAGATAGAAGAAGAATTATAGGGTATGACTGATAAAAAGAAAAAGAAGCTAGATTATGATTAACCAAAAAAAAAAGGGAATGAAAAGAAAAAAAAGTTCCCTTTCTATGAGGCAGCCTTTGGATTGGCTTCATCACTCCCTTTTTCACCCTCTTTAGTAGGTTGGGAGGCTGGAGCAACAAAGCTCACCCCTCCGACCTAGTCGATGAAGTCAGAGAAGAAGCTATGAAGCGAATGGCCAAACACAAGGAAGCAAGGACTAGATACTATAATAGAAAGGTTAAGGTAAGAAGGTTCAACACAAGAAACCTCATCCTTCAAAAGGTATCACAAGCAACAAAGGACCCATCCCAATGAAAATTGGGACCAGCCTGGGAAGGCCCCTACGAAGTAATCCGTCATCATAGAGAAGGCCCCTACTACCTGAAGTCTTTAGACGGCTAGGAACTACCTCAACCATGGAACATAGAACATTTGAAAGCATTATCATAAGATCAATAATACATGAAAGCATTATCCATGCGTATTTATCAATGATTATCCATGATCTATCAAAACATGTACAACACTTAGGAGTCATCCTTGGGAGACGTCCCAAGGACCTCCTTCATTAAGATTTCAAATCAAAAGCTATTCACACATAGCCAACGGCGTCATAGCCATCGAAGTTGTTGATACACAACTACCAAAGTCAACTAAATTAAAGTTGTTCAAACACAACCAATATAATCGTCATTCAAGACAACAAAAAAATGGTTAACGTAAAAAACACTCCAATACCACGACTAAGTCACAAGTACAGCGCAACTTCGTCATTCAAAAATGACTCCATAAAAAACTGTTCAATCATAGCTAAAAGTGCTAAGTTTTTCAAACACAACTAACATCGTCATTTAAACATGACTCCATAAAAAGCTGTTCAAACACAGCTAAAAGTGCTAAGTTGTTCAAACACAACTAACATCGTCATTCAAACATGACTCCATAAAAAGCTGTTCAAACACAACTAAAAGTGCTAAGTTGTTCAAACTTAACTAATATCGTCATTCAAACATAACTAAAAAAAAAGTTGTTCAAACACTGCTAAAAATGCTAAGTTGTTCAAATACAACTAAGATCGTCATTCAAACATGACTCAATAAAAAGCTGTTCAAACACAACTAAAAATGCCAAGTTGGTCCAACACAACTAACATTATCATTCAAACATGACTCAATAAAAAGCTGTTCAAACACAGCTAAAACTACAGAGTGATAAACACAACTAAGACCATCATTCAAATGTGACACAGTAAAAGCTGTTCAAACACAGCTAAAGAACTCTAAGTTTTCAAATACACCTAAGGTTGTCATTCAGAGATGAATTAAAGCACAACTAAAAACACTAGGGTGTTCAAACACGATCAGCACTGTCATTCAAACACAATTGTTCCAACATATCCAAAAACAGAGAGCTATTCAAACATGAGCTAAGTATGAAAAGTTACTTTAACACATCGTCACAGAAGGTTGTCCAAGCACAACTAAACATAAAAAGAGTTGCATGCTACAACCAACCTACCTATCATTATCAAAGTAATTGTTTACTTGCCCAAAACAGTGGGCCCCAAAGGAATTGTTCAATCGCCTAAAACAATGGGCCCAAAGAAAAATATTGTTCTTGCCCTGCAATTAAAAAAAAAAAGGAAAAGAAAAAAACAAAAAGATTACTGCTTATCAGGGACAGGGTCTGCAGGAGTTGTAATTGCAGCCTCTTTCATTACCTTAGTAACATTTATGACTTCCTTCATCACATTCTTTACTGTAAACTCGGAGGGAAGATTAGCCAAGAGCTCTTCTCAACCTCATCCATAACCAGACCAGAAAGGTCTAAGTCAGGATGATGCTTCACCATCCATTTCCTAAGAAGCTCAAAGCCCTCCACATAGTACCTACATAGCTTATTAGAATACTCATCAGAGTTCTTGAACTCCTTCACCGCCGTGGCCTCAGCCTTCTATGACTTCAACTCCAGATCACCAATCTGCTTGTCCTTTAGCTTGCAGAAGTCCTTCTCCACTTGTAGGCATTTCTCTAATACTGCCACATGTTCCTTGTCATTTTCAGCGTCAACAGTAAGAATGGCAACCTTGTTCTTGATCATCTCATTCTCAATAGATAGAGATTTTATCATAGGCTCAAACGTGGCCATCTTCTTCTCCAAGTTCTAAAGTTTTTCAGAGATGAACAAAGACTCCCCCAAAGCCTATGAAAAATTTTACTTAGCAGAAGTAAAGAGAAGGAAAAAAAGAAGTAAAAACAACCAACGGTGCATACCTGCACAAGCTTTTGAATGTGGGACGACATCACCTCATTGGACAATTTTGCCATCAGAGGACTTAGGTCTTCCACAGAAAGCACTTCATGAGCCTTCAAAGCCGCTGCATCAGCATCATGCTAAAAGGTTGGAAGAAAAGATCTACCACCAACTTTCTTCTTCTTCCTAACCTCTTCTCCACTGGAGGCGACCACCTTTAGTGATGAAGTATGAGAGGCAGGGCGCTTAGTAGGCGAATAGGCAAGCAAAGGAATTACCACATAGTCTTTCCTGGAAGCGTCACCCATCTTTTTCTTGGATAGAAGGCCACTGACAGAGCCGCCCTTGGCCTTCTTCTCTTGGGCCTCAACTAACTTTTGCTTACTAAACCAAGTTGTCATTCTTGGAAGGAAGAAGACAACATATAAAGAAATAAAAGAGAAAAAAAGAAAAGAAAAAGAAACTGAAGCTCGATATTCCAAGGGAGAGGAGTGCTCACTCTTTTTCACAACTTCCAAAATTTTTCGAACCTTAATAGATGGTTCCAGACCCAAAAAGTGAAGAAATAAAGATTGAGGAGAAACGAGCTCGTCAAAATCTTTGACGAACTCCAAGTACTCCTTCACTCTTTCAACTCGACGCTGATTCCACTTCTTCAGACGAGGATGTTAGGAAACTACAAACAGAAACACAAGTAAGTCAACTATCATCATCACTCATAAAAGAAGGGAAAAGCAACTGAAAGACGCACCAGACACAGGAACTCCCCAACTACGAAAAAACTTAGGGGCTTCATCCAAGTCCTCACCAGGGACGAACTCCTAACTGCTTTTAGAGACAACAAATAAATTTGGCTTCTAATTTCAGAGAGATGATGGGTAATCAAGGATCAACCTAGAAGCCCTATCCCACAGCTTAAACTCATAATAGCCGGGATCCTTGGATTTTCTCAGACGATAAAAATGGAGGAATTCGTCCCTCCTAATAACATCCCCATCATTGGCGGGCATCCATACCACCATGCAAGAGATGAGGATCCGCCAAGAGTTAGGCACTAACTATGCCGGGGCAAGATGCAAGTAGGAAAAAAGTTCCCTAACAAAGGGATGAATAGGGAAACGAAAGCCACTAGTAAAATTGGCCTCATAAAAACAAACCCCAACGGCATAAGAGTGACAAGCCCTATCTTTATCACTTGGGATCCTAATTTTTACAAAATCAGGTACTAAAATCTATCCCTGATTCGTTGCTCATCAATCCCCGTGAGGGGACACGAGATAGTCCAAGCTTTGTAGGGGGTGGAAACAAAAGTAGCTTCCGAGATCATGCGATTATCAAATGAAGATAACGCTGTCTCTAGATCACTAGACCTTACTTCAGATATCTTTAATAACCTAGCTACCCTAGTAGAATGGGAAACCATAGGGAATAATGAAGAAAGAATGGAAGTGTATGGACAGTCCTCCCCTATGAAGAAACTAACTCTCTCAAGATACTCCCCCCTTTACAGACTCGAGTAAACAGCCTAAATGAGCAAAAAAGAAAGTTATCGAAGGACAAGCTACATTAACACTAGAATAATCTACCATGGAAGAACCAAAAAAGAAGCAGGAGCACGAAGGACTTATTAGGAAATGCAAGACAGAGAAAAGGAGCTTGGAGAAGAAACAAACCCTAGAATAGAAATTGAATAAGGAAAAAATACAAAGAAAAGGAAAGAGGAGGGAAAAATGCAAAACAAGTTGCCAAAACACACATGGGAAAATTGAGACATGTTCGCACGACAAAAGTATCTTGGCAGTACACACGGCATTCAACTACTCAAACATCAAAACCATCATAAATGAGCAATGCACGGAATATGAAGCGTCAGACGAATTTGTTATTATCTCATCTAACAGATGACAATTCAAACAAGGGGGCAGCTGATGAGTCAGAAATTTATGGTTGTCACTACGCGAAGATCGTCTTTTACCCAAAGAAAACGTTACGCATTTATTACGCTCATTGATGACAAAACGTAACAGACAAAGCAACAGTCACAAAATGAGCTGTGAACTTCAGACAAAGATTATGTAACACACTAGCCATTGAGCATAAATACAGTGGTTCATTGCCCATTGATTAGGCATTCAACTATAAAAGAGAAAGCACCAGAAAATTAACGTACGACCAATCAAACACACAAATACTCTACGAAATCACTCTCTACTCGTTTTCTCTCTAGAATCTTTCTCCCTTACTGACTTAAGCATCAGAGGTAGTTTGGCTGATGCCACACCGGCATTTTACTCTTCCACCCATTTCATTTTGCAGGTTTCTCATCCACAGAGACGACCTCATTCGCAGCATCTTCCATCCGCTACGATGAGGAGCTCCACTGTTTATTTTTTGCATCATCAGGTATTATTCAAGATCATAGACCAAAAAAAGGGATATTTGAGACAACATCTCATATTCTAATCTAGAGTCAATAAATTTAGAGAATGAAGATAACCCACATGTTCCTAATGTATTGGAGAGACCCCAGGCAACAAGGTTGAAAAAATGATTGAAGAAACAAAAGAGCAAAGAAGATACGACCTCAAATATAGAAGACTTATTAAGTGTCTGTTTAGCTAGCTTATTTTTTTGTCAACTTATTTTACTATACAGCTTATTTTTGCTACTATTCATGAGTCCCATTGCACTTTTTGTTACTATTCATAGGTCACACTATACTATTTCAACTAACATTTACCTTTGTCTACAGTACTTTCAACAAAAAGTTTTTAATTTCAGTAAAATAAGCGAATCCTAAACAGACCCTAAATGTCATGATGGAAGAAAGAAGAAAATTGAGTGAGATGAAATGGCCACCATTGAGAAAGGATGTCTTGCAGACCATGAGCAAGAGATTTCTCTAATTCATTTTGGGGATAAAAAACTAGCAACGGCACAAATGAAAATGAAAATGGAATTGGGAAAGGGAAATTTGAGATTGGAACAAATGGAGGAAAAAGAAATTATGATGATGGATTGTGTTGCCTCCAATGCAACAAGAATATATTCATCGACGCTAAATGGAAATCCTGGAAAAAACAAAGGAATTAGCTTGACTTGGGGTGCTCTTGTTTTGTATGATTAAGAGAGCACTTTAAACTTGTTTTGTTGTAATGTGATCCAACTAACTAGGAATATATTTGGTTAGTCATTTTGCTTTACTGCAATGTGATCGCACTAACTAGATAGTAGTTGTTATACTATTATTTGATGTTTTGCAAGCAATCAATAGATACGATGCTATTATCACTTAAACTTTCTATTAGAAGATTATATTTATCAATTAATCTCAAAGATGTTGTTCGATCTTAGTGTGACATTAGTCCTATTTATACTAAAAATGTATAATTGTTTGAAAAATATGATCGTTGTTAAATATGGCCATTTGAAAAATATGATCATTTTGTTTCTCAAAAAAAAAAAAAAATATGATCACTTAAATCAAATAATAATAAAAAGATTGTAGGGAAATATAGCAGGTGAAAATTTTGAAAAAGTTGTCATTATGAGATTTCAAAAATATGGTTGTTAGGAATTTGAAATATATAGCAGTTGTAAATGAATATGAATAGAGGAAGAATAAAGAAAGATTAAACAAATGAATAATAAAAAAATAGTGAAAAAATAATATTTAAATGAAATAGAAAAATGATAAATAATCTATTAGAAAATGTGTTTAAAAAAAGTAAGTAGACAAAATGTAAAAATTATAATTTATTCACTGAACAATACAGAAAAAATGAAGAGTTTGCTAGAGATGCCAACGTGACAATCGGCCACAAAGAATATCATTTACTTAGAAGATTTTAGGTTCTTTCTTGTCATTTTATTTGTATCAGGCTACCAGCCAAGGAATCTTTTTAGTTATATAAAAACACAACATCAATTTTAATTTATGATTAATTTTACTTTTCCTCATAATAGATGTTGAAAAAAAAAATCGCCCTTCCTACCCTTTTTAGTTATGAAAAAATAAGGGTTTTGAGAAAAAAAAAAAAAGTTTGATAAAGGGATTATTAGGCTTAAACAAAATAATTATTTCTTCCAAAAACAGAGGCTGCTGGTTGTGGACGACGTCAAATTTGTTATTACTGATTGCAAAGTAAAGAAAGATTTAAATATGTGGGGCACATCATCGTGGTGGGGGAGTGGCATTTGTTTTATATGTTTTTTGTTTTCCACAACATCAAAGACAAAGCTATAATAATTAATAAAGGGGGCCGAGTCCTCATTTTTTACTGAAGAAGTGATGGGAAATGGCGGCCGACGCAACAATATCTAGCAGGTAGCAAGAGGTCAAAAAGGCGTAATATCTAGTGTAAATTTGGAACGCATGTTTTCTGTGCGTTTCTTCGTTTGATTGAAAAATAATGGATTTTATGCATTACAAGATTTATAAGTAATTTTTTTTTAGTAAAAAAAATTTTAAAATTAGTTCTTACAGTATTATTTATACATTTAAAAATTATTTTGTTACAGTATTTTCAGTTTTCAATTTTTAGTAATAAGCAATTTCTAAACAAATCCTAATATCCTTTCCTTCCTTGGGAACTTTGGTTTAATGGTATTCAGCGTGTATTTAGTACAAGCGGAAAGTTTCAGTTTATTTGTAATTTTAATTTATTTTTTTTATTAGTTTTAGGTTTTATTGTACTTTTTAGCATAATTTATAAGTTGCATGGTACTATTCAACTAACTTTTACTTTTCCATAAAAAAAAAAAAAAAACTAATTTTTACATTTATCTACAATACTTTCAGTAAAAAATTACTTTCAACAAAAAGTTTCAATTTTAACTAGATAAACTGTTACTAAACAGACACTCACTATTCACCACGACATGTGAGTTTCCTTTTGAGATGACTTGATTGGGGTATGGGGAGACCTCTTTTTTTTTTTTTTTTTTTTTATTATAATAATAATTTGATAGTTACGGTTAACATTTTATACTATAATTTTTTATTCCTACCATTCAATATTACTAGTTCACTTAAACGGATGCTAAGGATACTATAACTTTTACTTTTACTAAATAAGCCTTATAAATTGACATGTCATCAAATTTTTTTTTTTAAGAAATCAAATATTCATTTATTCCATTTTTTAAATGGCTCTAATCATCAAATCAATTTGTAATTTTTTTGCTATTAAATTTATAATAACTTTAAAATTTTCTATTCACTTAATGATGATTTGGTTTGATTTCTATTAATTTTTAATTTTTTTAGGAAAATATTAAAATTATTACAATTTTACAAAAAACTTAAAAGCTAATTTGGAATGAATGTGATTGGTGGCATATTAATAACATAATAAATGAGTATTTGAATTACTTCTTGTACTTTGCGACATATCAATTTTTTGGACATATAATGAATTGTAGCATTTCTAAATCATTCAATTTTTTAGATCGTAAAAGTGAAAGAAAAAAATATAATCACTCATATTTTTTTAATAATAATAATAATAATAAAAAAGCACTTATTCACCCGTATTTTGGAGGCCTTATTCCTTTAGCAGGGGCCCAAGACCATGACCTAAGTGGCCTAGGCTTAGGGTATGCTCTAAGCATAATGACCTTCTTCATTACATATGTAACATTTATTCTCTTATTAGTGTTCTTCTTTTTTTTCTCCTAATATTTTTTTTATAGAGGAATTATGTTTTGACTTTTTCCAAGACAACAAGAGCAAGAAAATAAGTTTCTGCTTTTGTTTGGCAAATCGTTGAATGGGAAAGTTTGGGTTGCCGACGGGGAGCTCAAGTAATGCAGCAATTAGCTTGGATGGAGTTTCTTTGTCCGAAGAGAAAGAGCTTGATCTACCACGCATTTAAGATCTTTGATCAGCACATTAGCCACTTAACTAGTTGGCTTTCTTGTGTCACCCATATTTATTTTAATTTTATAAGATTAATAGTTTTACATTTAATTTTATTACTATTTACTTAATAGTATTTGCTAAATTTATTTGTGTTCAAGAATTATGCTTTGACATCATTACATGTGAATGTGAAATTTGTAAATTTATGTTAGAAATGATTTTAGTTTTAATTAAAATGCTTCTTATTTGAAATATTACTAAACACAAATTTTTTAAGCTTGTTTATATTTTATTATTTTCTATTCATTTTATAAAAATAATGAAAATTCATTTGAAAGTTGTTTAAATTGCTTTATATTTTCTTGAGGGTAAATTTTTTTTTTTTTTTTTTTACATATTTAATAGATTTATTTGTATTTTAATTAATATTAAATCAATTTTGACGTCGTTGCGGTTTGACCTTAGTTGAACCTTAGTTCGACCTTAAATGATTGAACCTCTCTTTTTCTTTTTCTTTTGGTTTTTTGAATGGTTCAGATTTGAAAGCCATGCATTTTTTATCCACCCTTTTCATTTTTTGTTTTGTTTTTTATTTTGTATTTTCAAATTGAAGGACATTTGATGACTACTTGGTAGCTACGTTGGCCAAAAATAAAATTGTAATATGTGTGTTAGTCATGTTAGTTTCTTCCATTGATTTTAATGGCTTGGACGATTTTGACACAATACCAAACGATTAGCGATTAATTTGACACATTTAAAGAATTAGGGTCCATTTTAACATATAGATTAAACAATAGAATTACCAAGATGGTCTCTCTCAACCAAAAAAAAAAAACCAAGATTGTAATTAACCCTAACAATAATTTATTTTGTCTTTGCTATTATGTGTGTTGGTAATGTTAGTTTCTTCCATTGATTTTAATGGCTTGGATGATTTTCACACAATACCAAACGGTTAGCGATTAATTTGACACATTTAAAGAATTAGGGTCTATTTTAACATATACATTAAACAATAGAATTACCAAGATGGTCTCTCTCAACCAAAAAAAAAAAAAAAACCAAGATTGTAATTAACCCTAACAATAATTTATTTTGTCTTTGCTACTATGTGTGTTGGTAATGTTAGTTTCTTCCATTGATTTTAATGGCTTGGACGATTTTGACACAATACCAAACGGTTAGCGATTAATTTGACATATTTAAAGAATTAAGGTCTATTTTAACATATAGATTAAACAATAGAATTACCAAGATGGTCTCTCTCAACCAAAAAAAAAAAAAACCAAGATTGTAATTAACACTAATAATAATTTATTTTGTCTTTATTACTTATTCTAAAATAAATTCTTAGATATTCTTGAAATACAAAAAATATTGTTCTATTCTTTTGCATTCATAATAGGATTTCCCATAAATATAAAAAGAGCGAGCACTGATCACCATTTAACTATACTCCAGCAATTCCTACGAATTTTCTTTTATTAGACTCTTACATCGCTGCAGCGTTTATTGCCCAGGAAAGGATACTTCAAACAGAAATGGGCATTTCTGAGTTATTTTGGAGCGATTCTCTATTTAAAGAAAAGAAGACGCACGTGGGCTGCTACAGCTGTTGGTTCCAGAAATGGGCATTTCTGAGTTGTTCTGGAGCGATGAAGCACGTGGGCTGCTACAGTTGTTGGTTCTGGATAATAATTTAGGGCGAATGTTAACAATAAAAAAGTAAAGTAAAAGCCGGGTCTGGTGATGGACCGTAGACTAGCAAATCGAAGTTTCATACGGATTGCTCCGGCAACTATATTAATATATATATATATATATATATATTTTTTAGGAGCTGCAACTATATTAATATAGTGTTTGTGTTTGGTAAAAAAAAAAAAACAAAGAGAGAGAGACTTCTTGACATTATTGATTCATGAGATTTTAGAAAGGTTAAGATTTAACTATAGTATTTTCATGTTTTTCTTTATATTTTCATCTTAAGATATTTTTATATAAATTTCTTTTCATGGGATAAAAATATATTTTTTAGTTAAATAGTCACGTGATTAAATCTTAAGATTTAACTACAATATTTACGTGTTGTCCCTTATATTTTCATCTTAAGATTTTTTTCATATGAATTTCTTTGCATGGGATGAAAGTATATTTTTTAGTTAAATAGTCACATGATTAAATCTTAAGATGAGAATTTAAGTAACAGCATCTAAGGTACTGTACTTAAGTTTTGCCATGTTAGAAAGGTCCAAATTAATTCTTTGTGCTATTAATTTTTTTTAATTATTGATTCTTGAGATTTAAAAATTTCTAGGCTTCTGGTCTGGTTTCTCAAAAAAAAAAAAAAAAATCTAAATTGATCTCTCCATATTAATTTTCATTAATTATTATAATTGAGAAAAAAATATCACATTATGTGAATGTGACCATTTTATTGTAAAAATAAAATAAAATAAAATAATATGTGCACAACACATGATCCTTTTCTATAAATTATTATAATTAAAAGAATAGAGATGAAGAGATAAGAGTAATCACATCAGTTAGTGTATTTTACACATCTATTTTTACATTAAAAACTTACTTTTTCTATTTTACACATCCATTTTTACAAAACACCCACATCAGTTTATCTATTCTATCACATATTTTATTTAAATAATCAATTTTCTCAAATTTTTTATTATTTTTCTCAACTACCCCATTTACATATGCACGCTCTCTCTCTCTCTCTCTCTCTACCCATTTTTTCTGATTTGTTGCTCTCTCTCTATACCCATCTCTCTACCCATCTCTATACCCATTTCTGAACACAAATCAACTCTCCCTTTCGGTCTAATCCATACCATCTCGGTCACAAGCATTGATCCACAGCTCCAATCAAGCAAGACCCGATCAAGCATTGATCCACAAGCACCAATCTCCCTAGCTCCAACCCACAGGCACTGATCAAATCTGACCAAATCAGATCTGACGAGATCTCCCTAGCTTCGATCGACAAGCATCGACCAGATCTCCCTAGCTCCGATCCACAAGCATCGATCAGATCCGAGATCTCCTTGGCTTCGATTAAGCTCCGATCAGGCAAGACTCATACCCACGAGCTCCGATCAAACAAGACCCACGAGCTTCGATCGTTCCAGTCAAGCATCGATCATTTCGATTAAGCACCGATCTGTCTCTTTGTTGTTTGTCCGTGTGGGCTTATTTGTGTTTGTGTTTGTGTTTTTTTTTGAGTAAGTGTATCTCTGTGTTGATATGTCTGTGTGGATGTGTTTGTGTGCATCTGAGGAAAAAGAAGAAAATGAGGAGAGGAGAAGTTACTGAGTTTGTTAAGCACGAAGAAAAGAAAAAAAAAGTGGCGAACATGAAATTAATAAAATAATAAATGTACAAGCTACAGTAACCGTGTATATTTACACGGTTACTGTAGTTTGTGTAGAGATATACACATTTTTACACACTTTTAGAAGCACTGATGTGGAGCATTTTTGAAGCAAAATGTATAAAAGTGGTTTTTTTTTTTTTTTTCCTCTATTTTACATGATTTTGTGGATGCTCTAAGGTTAATTGACAGCACATAAGGTTAAGGGCAAAACTTAAATACAGTACCTTAGGTTCCCTACTTAAAATTTTGACATCTGTCCTATTTAACATCTCAAGCAAACGACGTTAAAACTATTTTTTTTTCTTCTTCCTTCTTTTTCCTGTACTCCAAACGGCTTCTCTTCCAAACCCAAAAATTTTCTCTTCCAAACCACCCAAGACCCTTCTCTTTGAAACCCAAAACCCAAAAAAAAAAAAAAAAAAAAAAAAAAAAAAAAAAAATCTCATATCTCCTCTTTCACTTTCAGTGTGTGTGTATGTTTCCTTTCTTGTTTTCTAATCTATGATTCTTTCTTTCTCTCTAGGTGTGGGTATATCTATTTCCCTTCTTCTTTTCTGATCTATGCTTCTTTCTCTCTCTCTCTCTCGATGTGGGTGAACCTGTTTCCTTTCTTATATTCTGATCTATGATTCTTTCTTTCTCTCTCGGTGTGGGTGTACCTGTTTCCTTTCTTCTTTTCTAATCTATGATTCTTTCTTTCTCTCTTGGTGTGGGTGTATCTGTTTCCTTTCTTCTTTTCTGATCTATGATTATTTCTTTCTCTCTTAGTGTGTGTTTTTGTTTCCTTAAGAGTGTGGAAGTTTCGGGAATAGCTAAAAAGGGTATGTGTTTTGGTTTGAAACCCAATAGATCTGGCTTTTATTTTTTGATCTTTCTTGTTTGGTTAGTGAGAAAATGAGGGAGAAGGGTCCCTTTTTTGGTTTGAAATCCAGTAGATTTGGCTTTTATTTTTTGATTTTTGATCTTTCCTGTTTTGTTTTGCATTTTAGCTTCTGAGTTTTGGATTGGAATTTGGAATTCCCTTTATTATCTTCATTTTAGCTTCATCAATCAGAGGCAACCAGAGATTTGAAGCCATGGTTCTCTTGCAATTGCAATACAGGAAAAAGAAGGAAGAAGTAAAAAAAAAAAAAAAGTTTTACGTCGTTTATTTGGGTGGTTAAATTGGACAGATGTCAAAATTTTATGTAGGGAACCTAAGGTGCTATACTTAAGTTTTTCCCTAAGGTTAATTTGTAAATGGCCCAAATCCTAAGTTTTTTTTTTTGGGTCCAAAACCAAGAGGCAAAAGTTTATCTCTAAATCGATTTGACAGCCACTTCCTCTAATCTATTGTGGCAGTTCATGAAACTATTCATATATATTTTTAATCCACTTTTTAAATAAACCATATAACTTGTATAAATAATACACTTTAAATAAATTGTCATATAATTAGTTAGAGGAAATAATTCAAAACCCTTGTTTTAAAACAAGAAAAACTAAGAAAATGTTGCCTAAATTTTTTTTTTTTCTATTACTTAGCCTTTTTTTTAATCTACTCCAATTTAATTTATATATATATATATATATATATATAAGTGAAACTCTCTCCCAAACAAATAATGTTAGAGCATCCACATCAGTGGATGAAAAATCTTGTATAATAGAAAAAACCACCATTTTTACACATTTTGTCTCAAAATTGTTCCACATCAGAGCTTCCAAAATCTTGTATAATCATGTATATTTATCCATGAGCTACAATAACCGTGTATATATACATGGTTACTATAGCATGTGTATTTATTATTTTATTAATTTCAGTTCGCACCAATTTTTCTCTTTCTTCTCCGGGCACAACGACCTCAACTCCTCATCTTCTTTTCCTTAGATGCACACAAACACACCCACACACAAACACATCCACATAGACAAATCAATACACAAACACACCCACACACAAACAAACCCACATAGACAAACCAACAGAGAGATAGATCGGTGCTTGTGGAATGTCTGTGCTTGTGGGTCTTGTTTGATCGGTGCTTGCGGTACAGTTGCTTGATCGGTGCTTGACCAAGAAGGAGTGGGTCTTGCTGGAGATCGGTGCTTAGAGATCGGTGCTCGGAGATCGATGCTTGCTTGTAGATCGGTGCTTGCTGGAGATCGATGCTTGCTGGAGATCGGTGCTCGGAGATCGATGCTTGGAGATCGGTGCTTGCTGGAGATTTGATCGGGTATAGAGATGGGTTTTGTTTGGAGATTGGGTCTTGTTTGATGAGTGAAGCTGTCTATGGAGATTTGACTGGTATAGAGATGGAGATAAAGAAAGAGATGGGTAGAGAGAGTGAGAGAGGGAGAGAGAGAGCGCGCGCGTATGTAAAGAGTTTGTTGAGATAAATAATAAAAAAATTGAGAAGAATGAATATTTTATTAAAAAATCTTGTAGAATAGATAAACTGATGTGTCGTTTTGTAAAAGTGAATGTGTAAAATAGAAAAAGTAAAAAGAGAGCGCGTATGTAAAGAGTTTGTTGAGAGAAATAATAAAAAAAATTGAGAAGAATGAATATTTTATTAAAAAATCTTGTAGAATAAATAAACTGATGTGGACTTTTTGTAAAAGTAAATATGTAAAATAAAAAAGTAGATTTTTAATGTAAAAATAGATGTGTAAAATATATGAATTGATGTAGTTGCTTTTACTAATTAAGCTGCTTCTAAAATTTAAATCCTTAAAAGGTGCCACTGTCATCGAGATTGTGGAAGGGCGTACAAAGCTATTGTAATAATTAACTAGAATGTTTTTAAAAAAAAGTATTAATTAACTTGAAACTAGAAAAAGAATCCAAAAAAAAAAAAAAAAAAAAAAAGAATTCAAGATAAAGATTAAAGCTCATTTGGTAATGTTGTTTATATTTTTTTAAAAATATAAAATATATAAAAATATGTGTAATATTGTTTACACACTAAAATTTATTGTTTAAAATACTACTAAACAGTCTTTATACTGTCGGTGTGTCACGTGGGTGGCTTGCTAATGGCTGGCAGTGGTTTACACTTTACAGATAATGCGGTTAACATTTTATAGTAAAAAATGGCAGGTTCGTTTCTTTTAATACGCAGTAACCATAATAAACAGTCCGAATACCGTCGGTATGTCACGTGGGTGGCTTGCTAATGGCTGGCAGTGGTTTACACTTTCCAGATAACGTGGTTAACTTTTTTAGGTGAAAAATGGCAGGTTCGTTTCTTTTAATGGTCTGCAGTACCACAATGAATCATTATATTTATGAAATTTATTCTGTAGATTAGTCTTTTTCTTTTCCTTTTTGTGAAAAATTGCAGTACCTATTTTTTGATTAATGATTACAGTACAAACAAAAAAAAAATGTCTATGATCTTAAAGTTTTACCTTTCCGTTACTGAGGATTTTTTTAGTTAAATAGAATACGTAAAGTAAAAAGTATAGGGATATGTTAACAAATGCCGTAGGGCATTGATTAACAATTTAATTAAAGAAAATTTTTATGAAAAAAGAAAAAAAAATAATTAATATTTTAATAATTTTTTTCATTTCTCATAAAAGTAATATCAAAACTTTCTTAAAATAGATTCTTAACCAATGCCCCAACGGCACTCGTTAACATTTTCCAAAAGTATATTCTAGTAGCATTTATATTTGTGGTGTTAATAAATTTAACTTTTAACATTTAAAAAAAATTATTTTATCTATTTTAACACATTATTCTATTATGGCTTTCAAACTCAACCCATTTGCAGAATCGCAAAAGAGAAAAATTCAAGATTTTTAAAGTTGGATCGAGATCCAATCGAAATCGGACTGTAATGATGTCATAATTAATTTAATAAATACAAAATAATATAACAAATTTGTAAAAATGAGTAATCTTGATTAAAAAGAAAAATATATAGAGAAATTAATTAATTTTCAAGTACATTTTCACAAATTTTATATAAAAAAATATATAGTATTAAAAATACAGCACAAAAAATAAAAGTATATTTAGTAATTACACGTAATCCTTATAAAAAATATTACTTAAACAAGCAAATAATTTTGATGTTTCACATATAATAATGTTAAGTATATTAGTCACAATAAAATATTTATGATTTTAATTATATATCAAAAAATTATATATTTATAATCAGACCAATGGATTATTTTTTAATATATCTAAGTTTTTGAAAATTAAGGTAAATCCAATATGTTTTCACTTTAGACCATCAAGAGCCTTGCTGCCTTAGTAGTCAGCATTTATCTTGGATTATTTATTACTTGCGCCCGGGTTCTATTCCTACCATTTGATACTTTAGCATACTGAGCATGGTTTGAACAGTATTTGAACCATGTCCGGTTTTAAAAACAAGATGGTTCAATCGTGGTTTGAGCGATTCACAAACTTTAGTATAATATTCGGTTCTTAGGTTTTAAAAGACCAGCTTCTAGGACGGTTCTCGAGTAACTTGGTTGGACCGGTCGGTCTGGTCCAAGTTTGAAAACATTGCATTTTATAACTCACTCTACATTTTCATCTTTTATTTTTCACATCACAACCAACACTATTTATTTCTTTCTTTCTTTCTCACTTTCGCTCTCTGCCACAAAAACCCAACAAACCCACATAACTAGCCACAAAAACCACTAGCCACAATTGCCACCTAGCAAAATGACCCACCAACACCCACAAAAATGACTCCCACAACCTACCACCACTACCACTCACAAAACCCAACAACCAACCATCATCACCACCAAATAGCCCATAAAAACCTAGCAACTCACAACCTATTGTAACCCAAAATTGCTACCCACCATGTTGGTCTTGGAATGAAGATGAATGAGAGAACAAAGAGGAGAGAGAGCAAAAAGAGAAATTTGTAAAAGGAGAATGAAGAGAGAAGAGATCGACTATGGGTTCGGTAGAGAGAGAGAGAGAGAGAGAGAGAGTTGGTTCAGTGTTTAGTGGGTTTAGGCAAAAGACAGAGAGAAGAGAGATATTTGTGAGAAAAATGAGTGAATATTTGATTGAGAGAGAGACAGAGATGAATAAATTGAGGTTTATTTAAAGTAGTTGCTACAGTAGCTGTTGTCTGTAGCAAGTTGCTAAAAAACTTTAAATATAGCAACTCAAATAAAGCTTTGTTTTAGTTGTTTGAGAGCTAAAATAACTTTTTTGCTAAAATAGAATCTCCAATGTGAATGCTTTAATGAGTCGTCAGTAAATTAAGAATTATCACTTAATTAAAAATATATAAATTTTTTTAAAAAATAACAATAATTTGATAGTTATAATAGAAAAGTGATATTTAAATTTTAGAAGAGGTACCAATCAATTGAGTTACAAAACTTTTGATATTAAAACAAATATATATTTTTAATTTTATTCAAAGCTCAACAAAGGAGACTAGGGATGGTTTTTATAAAAGGGGAAAAAAAAGAGAGAGGAAGGAAATGGTCAATAATATTGCAAAACTATGAATGTCATTGTCCTTTTCTTATAGGTTAAGGATGAAAGTTTAATTTTCTTTCTTTTCCTTTTTTTTTTTCTTAAATGATTTTTTTTTCTTCCTTTACGCGTAGGTCTTTGTAACTTTCCACTTATTTCCTCATGCTTCCCTCTCAACTTAATTAGATGAAGTCGATTATTAATGGTTTCCCTATCATTTCTTCAAAATTAAGTTACAGAGAGTAAATTTGATAAGGCCACTTGCTATTGACCATTTACCAAATATTTATTAAATCATACATCACAAATATACTTAAAAAAAAAAAAGAAGGAAAAAAATAAAAATAAAAACTGCCTCACCCAACCCTAGTCAAACGCATCTGGTGGATTATGTATGAAAAAAAAAAATAAATAAAAAAGTTAATATTTTAATAAAATATGGTATAAAATAAATAATTTAATATGTGTTATTTTGAAAAGTGAGTATGTAAGTAAAAAAGAAAAAAAAGAAGAAAAAAGAAGAAGAAGAAGCTATTATACTAGAATAGACATAAAATTTTACTAACATGATAAATTAAGAGTGTAGCTTTTGTCTAGTGTCATGTGATATTGAACTTATTGCGATTATAACATGTGTTCGAAAATGAACACATGTCATGATCGTAGTGGACCCAGTAAACATTGGACAGAACCCATAAATTAAAACTTATTAAAAAAAAAAGACAGATTGAAAATGACAGATTTGTGGGCATTGCTTCGGACCAGGAAACTATTGATAGAAGGGGGTATTATCATATTCTTGGCAGCTAAGTTTGATTAGAGAGACTGGTTAGAAAAAAGAACCAGGCTCTATATTTCTTGTATTCATATGTTCCTAGTCCATCATGATAATGATCAATCGGATAAGATTTTTCTAAAATATGACCTTTAACACAATTTCGTACACCAAGTTGCAATGTGAAAGAGAAAGATCAAAGGATCTGTGTTCACCACGTGGCTTTTAGATATTTTGAAAAATTCCGATGTTGTATATGTAATTCCAACATTACCATTTGCCATTATCTTGAAAAGTCAAAAAAAAAACCAAAGTCCCCTTTTACCAGCATACCCTATGAGACTATTCAAACAACTAGACAGAGCTTTGCTTCCTCTCTTTAAATAGTGACCCTCACTGCTCTTTATCTTTCCACAACTCAACAATCAACAAAGAAAACCCAACATCACCATGGCTGCTAGTTTTACTTCTTCTTCTTTTCCCTTATTCATGCTTTTGATCTCTTCTCTTTTATTACTGGGTTCCTTTGCTTCTGCCTCAGAGAAACAATACGCTGCCTCTGCCCATGTAAACAAAGGACTGTCATGGGCATTCTACGAATCAAGCTGCCCTGACCTTGACTCAATTGTCAGAAAACAGCTTAAGAAGATCTTCAAGAAGGACATTGGCCAAGCCGCTGGCTTACTGCGTCTTCATTTCCACGACTGCTTTGTTCAGGTAATAATTATAAATCCAACCTAAGTATTTTATAAGCTCATGACTCAATGTTACTTTATTAGGGATCCATGATCGCTATCTTTTTACTGCGAGCATTCGTATTGGTTGAGGCATTTTGTTAAAATGCTAAATTTACCATCAAAATATAGCAAAAGTGGGCTGCATCAGTTGAGACAAACTTAGATTTTTTTTTTTATGCTGACTTACCGTGCACAGCCATCCATGACTGTGTGCTATAGCTCAGATCTTTGGCTGTACGCTAAGATGGTTAATTTTTAATTTTTTTTATATTAAAATATATATTATTTTATTGTGGCGGTGGTGTTGTTGATTATTGGAGCAGATATATTATTTTATTATATTATTTATATTATTTTATTGTGTTGAATATTAGTGTTTTGTAAAGTTGAAAAAATAGATAAAGTTTAGTCCTCTAATCTAATGCTCTAACGATAACGGCCAAAGCTTGCTCTGGTCCATATAAATATCCAATTTAAATATTAATTTGTAGCCCTTTTTAACAAATGGTTTCAAATCATAATAAGAGTATATTTGCGATTAGCTTATTTGGTTGAAATTAAATTTTTTTTTTGAAAGTAGTATAACTAATGGTAAAAATGAGTTGAAATAGTATTGTAAAATTTATGAAAAAGTGTACACTTACGAGAAGTAGTAAAAATAAATTAACTAGAAAAATAAGTTAAATAAGTGTTGCCAACGCACGCTAAGCAGTTAAAATGGCCATTGGTGAGCTCTCCATGAATTGCTTCGGCTTCCTTTCTCCTAACAGAGTGAACTTTTTTGCCCACTGATCGAACTCCTTTTTAGATAACAGACTTTTATTCATGACAGCTTAAAAGCCTTAAATGATGAAATTATATAATTACTAGACCATTTTGTAGCATATATGTGGTATGGAGAATGTATTTTCTGTATGCCATTGCCTGCACAGAATATTAGTTCAGTTAATAAAGTTACACTTAATAATTTTCACAATATGTATAGTTGATCAGACAGGTTTTTGTTAGTTCTTGTATGAGTCTACCGTTTACTTTATTGTCTGTTTCTGTCTTGACTTAGCAAAGAATAGTCGAATACCTACCACATAGAAAAGGGGAAAAGAAAAGAGAGAAATAATTATATTAAATAAAACCAAAAACATCTGAGCTCACTTAATTAAATAAAAGAAAAAGGCAACTAATTAAGTCAGATATTAATTAAATAAGTTTTTGATCATTGATCGTAATTGCCTATAAAGCCTATATATATATATATATTTTACTTATTTATTAATTATATATTGCATGCGAAACTGAGATATTCTTATATATATATGGATATCGATCAGGAATCATATGATTTGTTTAGGGAGTATTTGTTTGTGGGACCATTATAATTTGAGTATATGGATGAAATATATATATATGAGGTGTTTGTTGTTGTAATTTGCGATGCAGGGATGTGATGCTTCGGTGTTGCTTGATGGATCAGCCAGTGGTCCAAGTGAGCAGGACGCAATTCCAAACCTGACTTTGAGGGCTAAGGCATTTGAGATCATTGAGGATCTACGTGAGCGTGTCCACAAGGAGTGCGGAAGAGTCGTCTCTTGTGCTGATATAGTTGCTCTTGCTGCTCGTGACTCTGTTGTCCTGGTAAATTAATTAATAAATGCTTCCCTCAACCCCTTTTACTTACTTTATTGTATTTGTGCCACTGCCTATTATTTATGATTATCAATTTACCCGATTTTGTATATATATATATATACTAGCCTCATTATGCGCGTTCAGCACATGCGATGAGGGTTTTTTTTTTTTTTTTTTTGAGTTTAATGTAATTTTTTAATTTAAATTTATGTGAGGTTATACATGAATGAATTTTGAAGAAACTAAAATTTATGATTTGAAATGGAGTAAATTGTTAGATTTAGTATGCTAGATTTTAGGAAAAAATGTTTCACGTAATTTTTTAATTTAAATTTATGTGAGGTTATACATGAATGAATTTTGAAGAAACTAAAATTTATGATTTGAAATGGAGTAAATTGTTGGATTTAGTATGCTAGATTTTAGGAAAAAATGTATCAAACGATGTGAGATATATTTAAACAGAGTGTGTCAATTTTTAGGAAAATTTTTTTCTAGTGGTTTTTATTTTATTTTATGTTTATTTATTAAAGAAGATAGATTTGTTTTTGAATTATATTGAATTACAATTTTAACCTTATTTTTTATTTTTAAGAATAAGAATTATCTAATTAGATTAGTGGCATTTTTAATATTTTTTGAAACTATAATTAATTTTCTGAATTCTCTTAATATATATATATATAGGAGAAGAGATAACACCTACAAATCTTAATAATGCCCTATAAACACACATTTTGGAATTATATGCACTTTTTCATAATTTTTTTAATAAGCATTTGTTAATAAATAATTTTAGGAAAAATTTTTATGGGAAAAAAAAAATTTTGGCAACTTTTTTTATTTTCTATAAATGTTGTGTTAAAGTTTTTCTAAAATAGTTTGTTAACAATTACAGTAAGGATACCTGTTACCATGACTCTTTTAATTATAATTTTTTTGTTCATTTGTCATTTTTTTAAATAATATTTATAAATAGTTCAATAATTGAGAAAGAGGATATTTACAAATGCATTATCGTTTGTGTCACACTCGTAAATATCTTAATGGTAGTGGTTACGTTGGTTAGGTTTAGGCGGATATTGTAATAGTTGGTACAGGAAAAAAAATGGTATAGTAATAGATATATTATTCAAGGATGTCGCTGCCTTGTCTTTTTATTTTTATTTTTTAATTTTTTTGTCTTCTTTTTATGGTGTTGCTGCCTTGTCCCTATGTTTATGTAAGGAAGGTATTAAATTCCATAAAAAAAAGGTGAGGAAGCTATTAAATGCTAGATTTTCTACGGTGACCCGTTCAAAGTTGGACTAATGGGACACCTCAATTTAACGCGGAAAGGTTGGCTTCTTTTAGAAAATAATGTTCGTTCTTTTACAAATGCATTAGCTAGCTAGGGTTGAACTTAGAAGAGACGGTATAGAGGCTTATTCGATCCATTTCTTTTTTGTGAGGTTTGGTTTCGGCGTTTGGGCGTCTGCGTTCGCTTTTTTTTTTTTTTTTTAAGCCGGTTATGTTGACTTTAGTGGCAAAATTTCACATACTGTGCATATACTGTTCACGAACTATGTATGCACTGTTTATGTATTTAAAAATATTAAAAATAAACCTCACACTACTATTTACACATTTAAAAATTATTTTGCTACAGAGTTTTCAGTTTTCAGTTTTAGCAACAATAAGTTCGATCCAAACGGACCCTTTGTCAAATACTTGGACATATGTGGTCCATCTCATTGGGACATCTAGAAAGCTCTAGTTTGGCATATTTTTCTCACACATTGGTATCTTTTAATAACATATTTCGTAATCAGATAAAAAATTATAATATGATTGATTGTGAATAGTGATCATTTTTTATATGAATTTATTATTATTATTATTTTTTAATTTTTTTTTTTATATATCACTTTCTATTGACTATTTCAAAACTTTGTCATCAATTTTGGTATATAACTTTTATAGGTATAGAAAAAAAAAATTTCTTTTGGTGTGACTCACGCTAAAATACCATCTTTTTTTTATTTACGCATGTTCTTCATGAATGCAGTCAGGAGGCCCTGAATACAGTGTGCCATTAGGAAGGCGGGACGGACAAAGCTTTGCTACACAAGACGTTACAAGCGACCTCCTACCTGCACCCACAAGTAACGCTAGTACCCTTATTGAAAAACTGGCCACCAATCAAAAACTTGATGCCACCGATTTGGTAGCCCTCTCTGGTGGCCACACCATTGGTGTTGGCCACTGTGGTTCTTTCGAAGAGCGGCTCTACCCAACCCAAGACCCCACCATGGCCAAAACATTCGCCAATGAACTCAAAGAAGTATGTCCCGTATTAGGTACCAATGCCACCACTGTCTTGGACAAGCGGTCTCCTAATAAATTTGATAACAAGTACTATGTTGACCTCATGAATCGCGAAGGATTATTCACTTCAGACCAAGACTTGTACACGGATAGCAGGACTAAGGGCATCGTTGAAAGCTTTGCTCTTGATGAGGAGCTTTTCTTTGAGCAGTTTGCAAAATCCATGATCAAAATGGGACAATTGAGTGTGTTGACAGGCAAAAAAGGAGAAATTCGGGCAGATTGCTCTGTGAGGAACTCTGATAATGCAAAACTGAAAACCGTGGTGGAAGAGGATGAGGAGGTGGAAGCTCATTCTGAGTTGTAAGATAGTTTATCGTATTAACTGTTGCTGTTGTTTGTATAACTTGCCTCACATTCCTTTAAAAGTTATCATGACTTTTGAGTGGAGTTGTGGTGTGTCTTTGTGTTAGAATCTATTTTTCTCTCGCTTGTGTGTGTGTTTATTTCTCAAAAAAAAACCGTTGCTGTTGTTGTTCCATTTGTGCACTTTGTTGTTTAATATTATGTATTTCTTTTGTATTTTTGTAAGTGTTTTCAGACTTAAATTTGTATTGTATACTACTAATTGCTTGTTTAATGTAACACCTACCTTTAGTAAAAAGTGTCTGGCCGTGTCATATTAATAAATTTCATTGACATATTATTTAGAGGATATCCAACTTTCCAAAAAAGAATAAATACCTGATAAGATATTTTATTTCTATCGGTTGGATTTAGATCCTTTTACTTTTGTCTTATTCTTTTGTTGCTTGCTTGCTTGAGAAGATTCAACGATGGAGCGACTTTTGTTGGCAAGAATTCATGAGGACATTATGAAAGCAATAAATGGATGAATGGATGATGTGTACATTGCATCTGATGCTCTATAATTTTCTAGAAAGATGCTTAATTAATTCCAATGCGATCAGTTTATCTAATAAGTAATTATCACTCTTGCAAAGGTTTATATAAGTATCACGGAGGTAACAATCATTCAAAAGGATGCAACTTTTTTGGGCCTGTGGCATCCAACCTTTCTTTGTTTTGCGTCAATGATCTCTTTGTTTATCTAGTATGTACATGGATGTCTATAAATAAACACCAAATTATCATGTCATTGTTGCAGGTTTGAATCACATACAAAACCAAACAACGGAAGACAATAGGATCTACTTCTATTATACAGGATAATCATGTAAACTTTGAATCTTAGAAAAACAGTTTGAAGAAAACATATATACCCTCAATTTCATAGAAGCCCTAGTGTGTGGACTCTTTGTCAAAAAACTTGTCTTTTTAAAAAACATACACACATTAAAACTTCTGTAGGACCAAAGATATGATAAAACTCTAGCTCCAATGAGCTTTGGGTCTCTTATCAGCTCTTGACAAACTCAAACTTACTATTAATTATATTAACTACCACTATGGAAATATTATTGCATTATAGATTTTATTAAAGAAATTAAATCAGAATTAAGACTATTATAAAATCAATTGACCACTCCATGAAAACATCTATAGTGATACAAAATCATAAAATAACTATCACTTTGTAAATTATTATTATTTTTGAATCCCCAGTTTAATTTTTTATTTATTTTTATATTATATGAAATCTAATTTTATTAAATACAAACTTAAGTAACTCTTTACCAAAGTGGCTGGGTTTAACACTTTGAATAACCAATTCTTGTTAAACTTATCTCAATGTTTGAAACTAGGTTATAAGTTATCCTTTTGCTTTTTGGCTTTTATGTACAATTTTTTAAAATTTTACATTTTTTTAAACATTTTCTCACAATTTCAAAGTATAAGTATACTTTAGCACACTTTTAGTAAAATTATTTTAGCAAAAATCTAAATAATCTGTTCCAAATGGACACGTTGATATGCCTCTTATTGATATTATGGATTTTGTCTTGAGAATATGAGTATTCCCTCAACATTACATGTGATTAGCCAACATGCTAAGATTGTGACCATTATTTTGAGATCTCAAACCTAATATATCTTCTTGTTGGTTTAAGTGTAAAAAATGTAGGAACATTCCTCTGTTTTCCTAAATTTTCATGCAATTTCTTGACAACCAAACACATTAACACTTTCTTATTTTTCTATATTAAACCCTTAAATTCATAAATACATTTTACAACTTATCACCCCTATATAATTGAGAAACATCCATATCAACAATAGGCAAAAAGAAATTTGAAATTTTAGAATACAAAAAAATCTAGCAAATTTTCCATCAAGCAACAACTTTTTTGGTAACCAAAAAGAAAGGGCTTCTTATTTTAGGCTAGTGTCTTTGTGTTGGGTTAAATCCAGTAGCTTTGAGGGGGATAAATCCAACCAAAAACTTTTACTTAAAACCCAAATTGTGAGGGCGGCGAAATTTCTACACAAAGCCCTTAAAACCTAAATCGAAACTCCAAATTCATGAATCTACAATCAACCCTAAAACCCCATTTTCCAAACCATAACAATTAACCAAAAGGAAATCCATTACGAAGGAAACACTATTGCTCATCAGGTTTCTGTGATAAAGGTCTTTGTTTGGTGTTAGGGTTCAATGGGTGGTGATGACACGAGGCAAGAACCACGATAGTTGTGCAAGGGGAGAACGATCTTGAATTTTCCCAGTTTGAAGCACGCTGGTGTCAGGGTGTGGCTAGCAGTTTTGCGATGCAAAACCCTAAGCTCCGTTATTTGTCTTAGAACTATTTAGAGATCTCATTTTAATGGAGAATGGTTTCGAATTGTCTTGGGCTAGAGCATGTAGGTGTCATGGTGTGGCTGGCGACAGTGCAACATGAAACCCTAAGCTTGGCTATCTTTCTTCAATCTGTTTAAAGATCCTATCTTATTGAAGTGGGCAAGGAGTCCAAGCTTTGTCACTAGGACCCATTTCTCCTCCTCATGATGGCCACGTTGGGGTCCTTTGCATTTGTGGTCCCTTATAGCGCGTTCAGCACCGGAGCCTCAATCGGCCAAAACCATTGTGGTCTGCCACTACACTTGATAAGTGTAATTTTTACATGATTTTTATTATCCTCTTATTTATTAAAATTGTTAGTTTTCCTTTATTTCTTTTGATTTGATTTGATTTTTATTTATATTTATCTATTCATTTGTTCTTCGAAGGAATGAGAAGATTTAGATTAATCTAAAAGGGCTTTACATGCAAAGTGGGGCTAAGCCAATTAAATCCAAGTCCAATTCAGATTAGGATTCCAGTTTGCATATCAGTTAGTATTTTTTGCATAACTTTCGGCTCAGATATCCAATCGAGATGATTCGAGTTGGGCTGGAAAGTTAACTTAAAGGGCTACACCTTTGTAGTTTACCAAAAGTCCGAATTCCGACGTTAAATGGGCCAAAATCTTCAGTTAAGTGAAGCCTAAAAATTTGGGATTTTCTCCAAACGGGAATAGGATTCCTTGACCTATTTAAAGGCTCTTTAAGGAAAAAAAGAGAAAAAGAAGAAAAAACCTGAGAGGAAAAGGGGGCTGCCGCATAGAAGAATTTGCTTTTGAGAGTCTTTCAAAAGAGGAGTATCTGAGGACAAAGGCGAGAGCTTCATGTTGATCAACCAATTCGGATGAAAGACATAAGTTTTATTTGTTTTCTTTTCAATTTTATTATGAACTAAATTTTATTTTCTAGAGCATTGATGTAGTCTAGCAATGAACACACAATTTATTTTCTGAGTTATTTTATTTTTATTATTTCCATGATTGAGTGTTTAATTCTTATTCTTAATGCTTACTATTTTTCTTTATAAAATTATTGTTTGATAAATTGAATTACAATGAGACCGAGAGGTGATTTGTTATTTTAGTTCTAGAATTAAACACCATTAGTTGAGCGAAAGTAGAGGTGTTTTACCGCGACTAGTGTGATTTTTCAGAAAATTCAAAGTACATAATGAGTCTCCAATTAATTAAATTCATATAGAGATATGGAATTGTTAGTTGAAGATATTTTTGATATTTTTTGAGAGAAGATATTGAATACTTAAGGAATTTTTAATCATCAACGGGAGATTATTAGAATTTAATAATTAGGAAGGATAAATTGTGTGGGATTTGTTAGGTGAAAATCAATCGCTCTAGATCCATTCTTATCATATTTTTACACTGTTAGATTTTTACGCTTTGTTAATTCTTTTTATTTGTAGATTTATTTTTATTAAATATTTTAATTTAATTCAGATAGTAGAACATTTCATTTATTTTCGATTTTTCCAAATAGTAATTAATTTAGTGAATTTCGGTATTCAATAACATAGTTAATCCTTGTGGGTTCGACATTCGTTTTCTAAAAACACTTTACTACTTGTTACGATTCTATGCGCTTGCAGATTATTTTACTCGAACAAGTTTTTGGCGCCGTTGCCAGGGATTAACTATTTGTTATTGATATTGATACTAGCTAGATATTTACTACGAGAGAGAGAGAGTAGTAAATTTGATTTTTGTGTCTACCAAATATGGAAATTGCTAAATTTTAATTTTATGTTTGTGTTTTGTTGTCAAGAAAGTGCCAAAAAAAAAAAAAAAAAAAGGAAGAAGAAGAAGAAGAAGAAGAAGTTAGGTATGTTCCAACATTTTTTCTATCCTTAAAATTGAGGGGGAACAAAAAAGAATTGTTTTTAATTTTTTTTTCAATTTAAATGCTAGTGTGGACCTTTTTAATATTTATTAAAATTTATTATTACTATTTTATTAATCATGTCCGTTTCAGATGTGTTAGTTGCACATGTTATGTGCCACATATGCATTTTTCATTAGTGAATTAACGATAGATCCAAACTCAATTAAAATTTCCTTAGGTCTTGGAAAGTGGAAGCCCCTACTTGTGCTTTTTCACGCAAGATCCAAACTCTCTCAATCTGTGATACCCAATTGTCGTAGGGGATTTTTGTTCTTTGTTTGATCTCATTCGGTGAAAAGCCCTTGGTCTTTTGACAAGAGATTGATTCTTATGAAGCAGGTTGAAGGTGATATAAGGCCAAGTAATGTGAAGTTCCAGCATTCCCAGTTTTGGATTCGGGTATTTAATATCCCAATTAAAAGCATGAACTAGAATGTAGGACATCGGATCGCTAAAGATGCAAAAAATAATTATCAAAAAACTAAATGAACTGATGCCAAACTCACAATCATTTTTAAGGAGAGCAGCCTAAATTTCTGCATCCAATTTTCAACCTGCAATGAAGGGCACAAATGACAAATACAGAGGCCAGTAGATTAGGTGAAGGGCGACATAGTGACATATTTAAAATTTGACTAATGGCTTCCATTTAATAAAAGACTTGGCTGATAAGAAATATTACTTCTTTCTACATAAATAATGACCAATATTTTATTTTCTGATTGTACCTGATATCTATCGAATGGCCAGCGGAATAAAAAGTGGACGTCTATGTTTAACAACCCCATTTAAGTTTAGCTTTATGAGATATACTTTTTTTTTTTTTCTTATTTTTATTTTAATAATATTATTATTTGTAAATGCTTTATGAGAGATATACTCAAGTTTTGAAGCAGGTATTTGGTGTATTAGACATAGCATAGAATTGGAACCAATGTTTATAGGGTTTATCGGTCCCTGATTAGAATGTGAATTAATATATACGTGACACATATTTCCCAAATTTTGAAACTTGAAAAGTATGCAAGGAATGAATACAGACGCAGCAAGAAGAACAAGGCCTTGCAGTTTGAGAGGCTGAGAAATTATCAGCGTCTAATTAAGATGATGATGATGGAAGGTGTCCTC
Organism: Quercus variabilis; assembly: GCA_030445155.1. Taxonomy (NCBI): domain Eukaryota; kingdom Viridiplantae; phylum Streptophyta; class Magnoliopsida; order Fagales; family Fagaceae; genus Quercus; species Quercus variabilis. Next base: position 37,858,091 of record CP129446.1, on the reverse strand, counting down.
ACAATTTTCAATGAATTGTGGAATAGGTTTGTATGTTGCATTTTACATTCATTAATCTTTTCTAAGAAAGTCAATACCGTACCAGAAGTTGTATCAGTTTGGCTAATGGTACGATATATTTCGAATATCAGTCAATACCAGTGTACCGTTTCGAATTTACCGCATTATATATAAATATTATATATTTAAATTAATATGTTTAATAGAAGGGTAAAGTCTTAAAAAAAAAAAAAAAAAAAGCCAAATCCTTTTTTTTTTTTTTTTTTTTTTTAATCCATACAGTATATTTCATAAAAAAAGAAAAATCCATATTATATAGGTATATATAGTTTTTTATTAGTCTGACAGTGGAAATAACTCACCCTCAAAAAAAAAAAAAAAAAAGACAGTGGAAATAACTCTAATGAATTTCAAATGCTTATGCTATTTAAAAAAAAAAAAAAAAAAAAAACTATTTGGCTTTGACCATCTAATAGAAAGTTGAAACGTGAGGCTCTATTTGCTAGAAAAAAAAACACGTGACACTCCTTCCGTCACTCTTTATGCTGATCCTCATTTAATTTTCAACAACCCCCACCTACCTCTACTCTTTTTTCCTCAACATTTGGTCTTCCTCTCCTCTTCTCTCATTATCTTCTCTTTCCCCTACATAGATTAGATCTAAACAGATGCCCTACATCTCTCTTTTTGTTGTGTGAAGATTGAAGAACATACGACATTGAAAACAGATCAACTACAGATTTCTCTCTCTTTCTCTCTCTCAATGTTGTGTAGAGAAATTGAAGAATTTTGTTTCGGTCCGGTATGAATTTACCGGCCAAAATCCGATAAAAATCTCTGGTATAGCCGAAACGACCCGGTAAGTCTGGTATTTAGACAGGAACGATACTACCTTGTTTATGTACCGGCACAACAAATTCCGACTGTACAGGTCGGTACGGTACGGAATTGACTTCCTTGATCTTTCCTCCATCTCCTTGGTCAACAAGTTAAGGCCCTATTGTTTAAACAATAGTTTTTAGTGTTTAAAGAACATTACATGTATTTTACATATCTTTTCACTCACATGTATTTCCAAAAAATACAAATAATGTTACTAGAAATTTTTTACCAAATGAGCCTTAATTATCTAACATTACGTTTACATTACATATTTAAATATATATATATATATATATTTTTTTGAAAAAGGTTTACATTATATTTGTGGGGTCAAAGAATTTGGCAACCCCAGCCTATTTTATATCAAGTCTAAGGCCTACGCAGAGGAGGAAGAAATGTTTGAGGATGAACGAAGAAAGTCCAAATTATTAGGAGACATTGCCGAGGACAATCATGTTCTCAACAAACCGAGATCATAGAAGGAAAAAGCGGCACACCATCAAAGGTAGCCTCCCATAACATCCCAAGAAAAAGGACAAGTGCAATGAGTCAGCCATAAGAGCATGGTGGAGGAGTAATTCAAGGAAAAACTGTCACATTTGAATTAAATGCCCACAACTAACGTTCTGGCCGCATTAATGAAGAAATGACCCCTGAACAGCGCTGCCTTGGTCGTTGCAACCAACAGAAGGTTTGGTAAGGCGGCTGACGGGACAAGCACTCAAGTAGTGACATGTATGATTGACAAATGTAGGGCCAAAATCAACTGAAAGGGGATATATAATGTAAGAAATCCTTCATGAAAGGAGAATCGAAAATTTAGAAACAAAAAACACAGTAGCCATTTGTATCATCTTTGAAACTCTTGTAACAGAGCACTGAAGAAGTAATAAGAACTACAAGCTTCTTAGATGAGGGCCAATGACAGAATTTCATACTTTAGTCCGCGTCCTTGTTATTCAAATCAGCCTCTAACTGTGTCTAGTTGTTGTAACCCTCACTAAGGTCTAGTTTTTAAACTCATTCTCTATAAATTTATTGTATTGGGTTAGTTGGGCCTGAGTTAACTCATCCAGTAGTAGAAGTACTCAAACTTAGTCCCTACAATTGGTGCCGCCTGTGAGAAGAACTTGTGTGTTAGTAAGGGCAATAATCAAGCATGGTAGGATCAGACCCCCAACAAGCAGGCTCCCATTAGCCTGAACCGGCTAGATCCCAGCAACAGGGTAACTTTCCTGACTCGGAGCTTGATTGAAATGAAGAGAATGGAAGGTTTCAAGAGGGAAGTGTGCACACCACTCAAACTAGCAGAAGCCACTCTCATACGGACAGTCACGTGCTCTAGAGACAAAATTTCAATCAGGTCATGCAGCCAGAAGAAGTTAGGAGCCACGTATCCCAGAGACAGAATGATAAGCAGGCCATGCAATGAGAAATAGACGACTTGAAGAGAAAGCTGCGCCATGCACAACGAAGGTGGCCTCATTCTAGCCCTGACATGCCCTCCGATGATGAAAGCGATGATGACTATAGGTCAAGATCGAGAACTCCTCCTAGCGAGACCTTCTTTCATGAAGAAGAGCACTACCAGAGGCGTAAGCGTAAAAGCCTATCTCCTGGGGGCTTGGGAAATGATGCCATAAGAAGGGCAATGGATCAACTCTCCAAGTCACCTTTCACATTGCCTCGACGATTCCAGTAGCCAACCATCACCATTTATAATGACAAAACAAACCTCGTGGAGCATGTGAGCCAGTTTAATCAAAGGATGACTGTCCATTCCAAAAACAAGGCACTGATGTGTAAGGTTTTCCCATCTAGCTTGGGATTGGTGGCGATGAGGCGGTTCAATAGCTTAAAGACGAATTCCATAGATTCATATAGGCAACTAACCTAAGCCTTTGGCTCTCGTTTCGTTACAAACAGCAGAGCTCCTCAGCCCTTGAGTGCGTTATTGTCCCTATTCATGCATGATGGTAAAACTCTAAAGGCCTACTTGGACAGATATTGAGAGATGTATAATGAAATGGATGGCAATTTTGACAATGTCGCCATCAGCACCTTCAAAAATAGCCTTCCAGCCTAGCACAGCTTGAGGAAGTCTCTAACTGGCAAGCCTACCACCAGTGTGCGCCAACTGATGAACTGAATCGATAAGTATAAACGAGTAGAGGAAGACCAGCTGCAAGGCAAGGGAAAAGAGAAGGTTATCCCTCACACAGAGCAGCCAACACACAGACTATCAATGCTATATTTCGAGAACTAGTACATCAAGTGTTGGAGAAAATCAAGAACGAGCCATACTTTAAGTGGCCGAATAAGATGGCGGGAGAATCCATGAGGCGCAATCATAATTTTTATTGCCAATACCACCAGGACCACAGACATACCACGGAGAACTGCAGGAACCTCTGGAACTATCTGGACCAGCTAGTTTGAGAAGGAAAGTTGAAGCACCTTCTGCATCATTCCAGTGATCATCATGGCCAAACCCATTAGGAGCCCCGGAGAGACACCGCTCTAGGGCCACTCGTAGGGATGATCAATGTAATCTTGGCCGTGCCAGGAAGAACAGGCACGCGTTTTTCACGAGTGTTATTTGTGGCTCAGCTTCCTGTTGAGGAGTCCTAGCCAGAATTGAACAAGGCTAGAATGAATTTTCACCCAATCTTGAGCTTCTCATAAGAGGACAAGATTGGAACCACCCACCCCATGACGATGCGTTGGTGATCACTTTCAAAATTGGGGACTACGATGTGAAAAGAGTGATGGTGGATGATGGCAGTGGGGCTAAGGTTATGTACCCTGATCTCTATATGGGGTTAAGGTTAAAATCGGAAGATTTGACGCCCTATAACTCTCATTTGATGAGCTTCGATGGGAAGCTTGTTATTCAAAAGGGCATGATTAGGCTACCCATCCAGACCGGCCCAGAGATAGTGGAGGTGAACTTTATCGTGGTGGACACCTACTCCCCATATACAGCCATTGTCGGTATGCCCTGGCTTCATACCTTAGGGGCTGTTGCCTCCTCCTTGCATCAAAAACTAAAATTCCCGTCCAGAGACCAGGTCCTCGAAATCTGTGGTTGCCAATCCACAGTAAGGCAGTGTATGATGGCTGCCATTTCACATTAGCTTGATGTGGAGTCCTAGGCCTCTGTTGAATAGGACTTATGTCAATCAAAGGCCTCGATGTCGCCTTTCGATACTGCTGCTGATGGGGCAAAATGTTAAGATCTAGAAAAGGTGGTCATTGGTGATGACCCAGAGAAGTTCTTTTAGGTTGAAGCTCAGTTGCCTCTTCAGGAGAAGGAGGAGTTGATTGAGTTTCCTAAAAGAAATATAAACGTGTTTGCATGGGACGCTTGTGATGCTCCAGGGATTGATCCAACCTTCATCTGTCACCATTTTAATGTCAACCCATCCATTACTCCCAAGAAGCAGCCACCCCAAGAGAGCACGCCGATGCGATTAGGGACAAGGTGAAGAAGCTTAAGCGTGTAGAGGCTATCAAAGAGGTTTTTTTACCCTGAATGGTGGGCCAACACTGTGGTGGTCAGGAAGAAAAGTAGAAAATGACGGGTTTATGTAGACTTCACGGACCTAAATAAGGCATGCCTAAAAGACCCGTTCCCCATGCCTTGGATAGACCAGCTGGTCGATGCAACTGCAGGCCATCCTTGGATAAGCTTCTTAGATGCCTTTCAAGGCTATCATCAAATATCACTAGCCCTGGCGGATCAGGAGAAGACAGCCTTCGTAACACCTATCGGGAACTACCACTACAAGATAATGCTGTTCAGTCTGAAGAACGCAAGGTCCACTTATCAAAGAATGATGACAAGGATGTTCGAGTCGCAGTTGGGCAAGAACATCGAAATCTATGTCGATGATATGGTTGTGAAGAGTAAAGTGGTGTCCGAGCATTTAGGAGACCTCGACAACACCTTTGATGTCTTAAGAAAGCACAAGTTGTGCCTAAATGCTTCCAAATGTTCATTTAGCATGAGATCAGGCAAGTTTTTAGGCTACATGGTTACTCATAGGGGAATTGAAGTTAACCTAGACCAGATTAAAGCAATCAATGATTTAAAACCACTGCAAAATGCCAAGGAGGTCCAAAAGCTTACTGGAATGATTGTAGCCTTGAACCAATTCATTTCCAAGTCGGTGGATAGATGCAGACCATTCTATCTCTTGATCAACAAGTGGAAAGGATTTGAGTGGTCTGAGGACTGTATTGTGGCCTTCTAGCAACTCAAGGAGTACCTATTCCGACCACCTATCATGTCCAATACTGAGGCCGATGAAGTCCTGTACGCATATATTGCTGTAGCCTCTTATGCTGTGTGCTTAGTGCTAATACGGGATGACAATGGCCTTCAAAAGCTAGTATATTACGTGAGCAAGTCACTACACGAAACTGAGGTCAGATACTTATCCTTGGAGAAAGCCATACTAGCTGTGGTCCATGCTACGCAAAAACTTACCCATTATTTCCAAGCCCACACAGTGGTTGTTTTGACCCTAAACCCTAAACCCTATCGCACCGAGCCATTACTCAGGGATATTGGTGGCTAGGGATGTAGAAGGAGACCCTGGAATATGTTAAGAAATGAGACCAATGCCAAAGGTTTACCCCAAATATTCATCAGCTAGGAGGGGTCCTCAACCCTTTGTTCAGTCCATGGCCGTTTGCCCAATGGGGCCTGGATATTGTAGGCCATTTCCCTAAGGCAACAGGAAATAAGAGATATCTGTTGGTCGGCATATATTATTTCACCAAATGGTTCGAAGCTGAGTCATTGGCTAACATCAGAGATGTAGATGCTAAGAAATTTATCTAGAGAAACATTGTTACACTATTCGGGATCCCTCATACCCTCATTTCGGATAATGGACTCCAATTTGATAGCAAAGCCTTCAGAAGATATTGTTGCGAGCTGGAGATCACAAATAGGTACTCAACTCCAACTTACCCTCAGGGAAATGAACAGGCCGAAGCTGTCAACAAGGTCATAGTCAATGGGCTTAAGAAGAGGCTGGATGACGCCAAAGGAAGGTGGGTAGAAGAGTTGCCACACGACTTATGGAAAACACCAGACTACACCACGGCGGTCAACAGAGGAGACACCTTTCACCATGACCTATGGGGCAGAGGCTGTCATCCCTCTAGAGGCAAACTTTCTAACGCTGAGGACAAGCTCCTTCACTCCAAGCAGTAATGATGAACTACTGGGGAAGAGCCTAGATCTGATCGATAAACGAAGAGAAATGGCAGTGATCCAGCTGGCCTATTACCACCAGAAGCTCAAGCAAGGGAATGATGTCATTGTGAAGCTGAGACCACTAGCATCAGGGGACTTAGTGTTGAGAAGTTGTGGGTGCTGCCAAGAACCTATCCTTTGGAAAGCTGGGACCCAACTGGGAAGGACCATACCGAATTACTTCAGTAGCAGGAATAGGTGCATACTACTTAGAAGACTTAGATGGAAAAGCTGTACCTCGTCCATGAAATATAAATAACCTGAGAAGGTATTATTATTAATAAAAGCATTTCTCTATTTCAAATTTTAAGTCTATTATGATCATATGTCTTGTATTTTGGTAACAATCTAAGTACTAGACAGAACCAAAGTCTTGCATGGTCTTCGGACTCAAACTTATGGGGAAACTAGTTACTTCAAGAAAAATTTAAGTACTAGATAGAACCAAGGTCTTGCATGGTACTCAGACTCAAACCTATGGGGAAACTAGTTACTTTTAAAGAAGATCTAAGTACTAGACAGAACCAAGGTCTTGCATGGTCCTCAGACTCAAACCTATGGGAAAACTAGTTACGTCAAGAAAAATCTAAGTACTAGACAGAACTAAGGTTTTGCATGGTCTTTGAACTCAAACTTATGGGAAAACTAGTTACTTTTAAAGAAGATCTAAGTGTTAGATAGAGCTAAGGTCTTGCATGGTCCTCAGACTCAAGCCTGTGGGGGAACTAACTATTTTCAACAAAAGCCTGAGCGTTAAACAGATTCCAGGTGTTGTGTGACTCCTCGGACCATAACCTTTGAGGAAATTAATGATCTTGAGCATTTATCTGAGTTACAAATACACCCAAAGGGGAGTCTGGTACCTCGGACCACTTGCCCTGTCCTTATTCGATAAAGATGTAAACAAACACAAGCCCATGAGCATCACCTAAGGCACTTTAAGGTACATTGAACTTAACTCCCCTACATAGTCAATAGCTAACCTTTTCCTTGGGGTCAGCAAATTTTTAGAACATTCCTATGGGTGCCTTTGCACATTGTGTTGTGGCATTTAATCTTGGGATTTAAAGGTTTATTTTTATAAGTGCTATGCGCTTAGCATTTTTTACCCGCTATGATAAACAATTCATGAGGTACAGGATTCATATTATAAGGTTATTGCCTTTTATAGTCTATTCAACAAAAGCAAGTCGTAGTAATGAGGTGGCTTAGTTGTTAATCAAAATCTAAGTGCAAATTATTACTATGGACTTTACATTTTTTGGATACTGTTTCAAAAATGGAAAACAAGTCATACTGTTGAGACGGTTTAGCTAAATAATCAAAGCACAAGTTATATAAATAGTAGAACCTATCATAGCAACAATTAACACATGAAAAGGAAATGGCATACATTCAGCCCAAGTGTTCCATTGCAATAGTTCATATATCTAAAAAAAAAAAAAAAAAAAGGAGAAGAGAAAGAAACATGAGGCAAAAGCACAATAGAGGTAGCCTTCTTCTTCAACTTTATGGTCAATTTGTCCTTAGAGGTTGTTGAGAGGCTCTGTCAGAAGTTGGGGGATCTGGCTCAGAGAGATGACTTTAAGGGGAATAGCTTAAAGGGGCTCAACCAGGAGAGCTGACTCCTTGGCATGAAGGGCCTAAGCATCAGCCATAGACTTTGCGGTTTTTTTGGGGCGCTTCAGGGTTCAGGCTTTCACTTGTTTCTATCACCCTAGAAAACTCACCTTCTCGGCTGGCTCATCAGGAGCGGTCATAACAAGAGCAGCCTCAAGTTGAGCAATCTCAGCCTCTTCAAAAGCAACTTTAGCCTCGGAGTTAGAGGGGGCAGACTCTTAGATGGTAGGAGGGTAGTATACATTCTTTACCTTTCATAGGTCAGATGACGCCTCAACCCCAGTTTGTTTAAGGGCTTCATTCCAGACCTGGGAATAGTAGAGCCTGCATACTCTAGGTACTTGAGCCTTTAGAAGGGCCTGGGTCTTAACCACTCCCAAGTCAAAAGCCGCCTTCTTGGCCTTCTCTTTAGAGGTCTCGGACTCTGTCTTGGCGAACTCAGCCTCCTCCTTAGCCCTCAAGGCTTTGTCCTTGGCCCACTTGCCTTGGCCAGCTTCTTCTTCAGATCAGTGATTTGCTTTTTGGCAGTCTTCAGCTGATCCTCAGCTTTCAGCAGGCGCCTTGTCTGGTCCTCGGTTTGTTTTTGAGCGCCAGCTAGGCCGGATTCAGCACTATCCATTGTCTTCGTCATCTCCTTCAGATCCTCCTCAGCTTTCTAGAGATCGGCCTCGAAGTTTTTGAGGGTTCGAGTGGCGTCTAGGTGCTTGTCGCGCTTGAGGTCTAGGGCCCTACTCTGGTTATTGGCTACCTCTTCCAACTTGTAGGTGGCCTAGATAGCCTACCCATTGAAACAAGTACACGATGAATTGGAAACCAAAGAACAATACTTAATAGTGTCACAAGTGTTAAAAGGCTTACTATGCCCAAATACCTCTTGAGATTGAGGACGACCTCCTGCCTTCTCAAATCCTCCAACTCGGCCATGTCAGTAGGGAGTAGCAGGGACCTCTCTAGGGCATCAGCCACATAAGTGCCTTCACCCCCTCGGAAGTCCCGGAGGGAGGCGTTGTCCATCAGAGGCACCCCATGTAGCATTGAGGTAGGAAACCAGGCCTGGGGTTTAGACCGTGTAGCAACTTCTTTTTCTTGGCCTTAGTGCCTAATTTTTAGTTGCTTCAAAGCTCGTCAGGCTTCATCTTCCTCTTGAGAGGAGCGAGATCTCCCTTCGTCCATTGGCTTTTTGCCTTTGGAAGGCCTCTTCCTTTTTGGGTCGGCGGGCTCTGGCCGAGGAGGTGGGGTTGGCTGGGTGGAAGATGACCTAGTTTGAGCAAGAGGAGGAGGAAGCTTGGATCGTGACGTCCCCGACTAGCCTTCAATAAGGTCGAGCAGGTTGGTTTGAGGATTTCTCTTAAAACCCATCTTAGACTGAGAAGAAATCCCTACTGCTAGGAGATCTGCTTTGGTCAAATTGGGGTCGCCCAAGTCACCAGAGGGATCCTCGGATGGATTGACTTGGTCGAAAACACTAAATTCATTCTCGAACGAACCCAAATTAGCAACTTCTTCTTCTCTTTCTGCGCTTTCTCCCTCGGTCTCTACAGCTTGATAGGATGAAGAAGGGCTTGCCAACGGAACACCTTCTGGGATGGGAGATCCTTCAGGAAGTAAGAACCTGTGCTCTGCTACAGTGATCTTGTGAAGCCAAAGATCTTTGGCTCTATCACGTACTTTGGAGCCAAGAATAACTTCTGGATGGGATCGTACCCGAGGATCTTGTGAGTGGCTCTGATTTGATTGTCAGCTTTGTTCACAAAGACCTTCGCGCTAAGGATGGTTTCCAAATCCTCTTAGTTGACCAAGTAAAAGTGTAATTCAAAGGCATGTGGATCTGCAAAAAAAGAAAACATATTCATGTCAACAACCAAATGGTGCAAATTGTGATAACACAAAAGACCAACCCTCTTTTACTCTGAATACCTAACCTGGTGTCCCCTCCTTTGTCGGACAATGCAGGCTGTCATGCCATTCCTCGGACACGATGAGAAAATCCTTATTTAACCCCTTGCTGGACTTGGGGAGGCATTGAATAAGTAGAATCTTATCATCCCTCGTCTTCATATAGTAAGATTTACCCTTTAAGTGTTGGAGGTTGTAGCACCAGTTTACATCGTGATAGGTTAATCTCAAGCCCATCTTCTCATTTAAGGCATTCACACAACCCAGAATCTTAAACACGTTGGTGGCGCACTGGGTGGGAGCTAACCGGAAATGCCTAAGGTAGTCCCTCATCACCGGCCCCATAGGGATTCTCATACCACCTTCTAGTAAGGTGATTATGGGAATCACTACTTCCCTCTCTTGCCTCCAAAAATGCCACTCCCCTTCTTCACAGTACCTCAAACGTACATTACTGGGTATCTTATAATCGGCGATGAATTTCTCCATCACCTCTTCAGACTCAACCAACTTTTTAAACCTACCTATCCCTAAGAACGGCTAAAAGACTCAGGGAAGGTTGAAAGAAAGAGAGTAATAAGGGGAAAAAAAAAATTAGAAGAAAGAAAGCGTGAATTAGAGAGAGAAGAAAAACTTACAGAAATGACGAAAACCTCCTCGGACAGGCTTTTTATGTTGAAAAGAGACGTGAGTTTGGTTAGAGATTTGATTGAACTCAAGATATGTGCGCAAGAACTCTTGAGTGCAAAAGTAAAAAGGCAAATTGGTTCAAACGGGTATTTATACCTCTAATTAAAAATAACCGTTCGGGCTCTCCTGCCCATAAGGTTGAAGAGATTCCCACCGTTGGATTACCATTACACTGTTGAACGTGGGGAGCACAGGGCCGCCAGAATTTAATGAGGGCGTGCTCCGTATACCGAAGCACCAGGAACGTGCCTTGGACAGGTGAAAAGACTCTAGCATTGATGGAGGACAAGACTTGACAAGCCATTAGTAAAGCTCGAGGACATCAAAATCCTTCTCTCTGTCCAAGGAGCCGGATAGCAGGATTTTGAGGGGCTATTGTGGGGTCAAAAAATTTGGCAACCCCGACCCTTTTTATATCAAGCCCAAGGCCCACGCCGAGGAGGAAGAAATGTCCGAGGATGAACGAAGAAAGTCCAAATTACTAGGAGACATTGCTGAGGACAATCCTGTTCTTGGCAAACCGAGATCATAAAATAAAAAAGTGGCACGCCATCAAAGGCAGCCTCCCAGAGCATCCCAAGAAAAAGGACAAGTACAATGAGTCAGCCACGGGAGCATGATGGAGGAGCAATTCAAGCAGAGACTATCATCTTTGCATTAAATGCATACAACTAACGTTCTGGCCGTATTAATGAAGAAATGACCCCTGAATAGCGCTGTCTCAGTCGCTGCAACCCACAGAAGGTTTGGTAAGGCGGCTGACGGGACAAACACACAAGTAGTGACTTGTATGATCAACAAATGTAGGGCCAAGATCAACCGAAAGAGGATATATAATGTAAGAAATCCTCCATGAAAGGGGGATCAGAAATTTAGAAATAGAAAACATAGTGGCCATTTATATCATCTTTGAAACTCTTGTTATAGAGCACTGAAGAAGTAATAAGAACTATAAGCTCCTCAGATGAGGGACGAGGACAGAATTTCATACTTTAGTCTGCGTCCTTGTTATTGAAATCAGCCTATAACTGTGTCTAGTTGTTGTAACCCTCATTAAGGTCTAGTTCTTAAACCAATTCTCTATAAATTTATTGTATTGGCCTAGTTAGGCCTGAGTTAACTCATCCAGTAGTAGAAGTACTCAAACCCAGTCCTTACAATATTTTAAGCAGATAGTTATCTCATGTAATTGAATATAAGTATGGATGGACTATAGAGGGGGACAACAATTATTCAATGCATAGTATTTTATACATTAATTTTCTTCTTACATAGAAATCTTAAATTAATAGTTTGACAAGAAGACTTTGAATATAGTCACTATAATATGACCTTGTGAGAGACCTCGAAAAAAGCGTCCCTAAAAAAAGAGATTCAGGCATCTTTTAGGGCATCTCTTTTTTTGGGTAAGTGGTATGGAGTCGCCACTTATTTATTTATTTATTTATTTTTATTAAAAAAAAAAAAGAAAAACTAAATATATACAAATACATGACTAAATTGTTCTCTTCATTGATTGAATAAATATTACATACTTGGAAAATTGAAAAGTTACATAGCTTTGGGTGCTAGTTACAATCTATCAAAATACATGGCTTTTTGTCCTAGTTACATTCTACCCAAAAATAAACAAAGATAAGGCTAGATTTATTTAACCAATGAACTAAATCCAAAGGCTAGGTTACGGAATGGGAAGGTGTTAGGCACCCATACTGTCCAGACAGAGTTTAGTCTACTAGACTCTTGTTACTAATGAACTATCTCATGCATGTCATGAATGATATGTTGAACATTTTTGAATAAAGTCTCTTCTTTTGAAAATAATCAGATCTGTTTTGATTGGTAAAAAAATGGATTTTGATTTGTCAAAATACCAGATCTATTTTGTGGTATGTGGAGAAAAAAGTGGTTTTTGGAGATAAAAATTTAGATCTGTGTTATGATGATAAAAAAAAAAAAGAAGGATTTTTAAAGACAGAAAAATCAAATCTGTTTTTATTGTTAAAAAAGAATGAAAAATATTTTTTTAAGAAGAGAGTTTCACTCACAATATGAATTTATGCAATTATGAATTAAAACAAATACAAACATTTTAGTACATGATCTCTTTCTTTATTTCAACAACTTGCATGTATTAAAAAAAATCAAATTTGGATCTTAAGAAAGATACAAATTAGTTTTGATTTGAGAAAAATTTAGATCTGCATCGCATAAAGATGCAGATCTCTTTTTGTTTGAAAAAAAATTTAGATTAACATCTAAGAAAGATGCAGATTTGTTCTTGATTAAGAAAAGTTTAGATTTACATCTAAGAAAGATGCAGATCCGTTTTTGATTAATAAAAATTTAGATCTACATCTAAGAAAGATGTAGAGATATATATATATATATATTTTTTTTTTTTTAATTATTTTTTAAAGAAAAATAATTGGTTATATGCAGATAATTGGAATTAAGAAATTAATCCTAACAATTACATAAACAAAATCAAGATCATGCTTTACGAAGACAATGATTAACTACTCATGTTATGGACAAAGGAAAACATGCATCATCATAGACCTAAAACATAAAAGAGAGAGGGTGATTGAAAGTAACCTCTTGCATGAGCAGTCCTTGTTCTTAAGAGGATGTTTTAGGATTCAAAGAAACTTATTTAGTTATCTTTGAAACCTAAAAACCCAAATTTAAGTAGCAACACTCAAAGAGGGGATCATAAAGAATGGGCAATTTAAGAGTCTAAAACGTATGCTTCCTAGAGAGTAGAAAAAAGGTGCTGAATTATGAAGTTTAGTCTTTATTTATAGTGATCAGAGGGCTCTAAAATATAGGTTCGGATGCATCCTTTTATGAAAATATCAAAAAGGGTGTGCCTTATCGTCATTTGAAGGCTGTTGGGCTTTGGCCCAACCAAGGAAAATTCGGCCCTTTTAGAGTGCTATTTGGCACTCCAAAAGTGCTGAATTGGCCTTTGGACTCCAAACGTTCTTTTGTGTTCGGGTGCCGTTTAGACTCCTCTTCTAGGGTTTTTTGGCCGGTCCTTGTACCTAGAGGCATTTTCATCCTCCGTCTACGATTTTTCTTCTCTTTTTTTGGATAATTCAGGCTATTTAAGAAAAATTATCTTGTAGATAAATAACTTAAAATAAATCTTGATAAAGTTTAGATTATCCACAATTTTAATGTTGTCTAATCATCCATTTTATTCCTTGCATGCATCCCTATTTTAAACACTAATTATCAACCAATCACATAATTATTTAATTAATTTTAATGGTTTAACCAATTAGAATTAATTTAAACTAATCATGTGTGGTTGATCTTACCTAGACACAATGCATGCTGACCATGCAAACTTGATGATCATGTGATATCTTTCGATTTAATGGTTCGATTTGAAAACCGGAAACACCGTTGCGACCGTTAGAATTTCAAGATCATTTCTATGATATACAATGAATGAATTAATACATGTAATGCAAATACAAGTTGATGCATGTAATGCAAATACAAGTTGATGCATGTAATGCAAAAACAATTTGATGCATGTTATGCAATCATGATTTTTGAGGTACATGGATGGTCATTCAAGTTATTCTCCTTGATTAAATTACGGGTGTAAAATTGAGTGTCTACGGACCTTTTATTGTTAAAAATTAAGGCTTGTTTTATTTTAGACCGGTGATTGAAGTATGCATCCAATTTCAATATTATTCAAAGGATAATGACATAATTAATCATATAAAATATAAAATAGATTTTTGCATATATTGAATTGGGTTTCTGAGTTTAACTTCTCTTTTATCATTGTTGCATTAAACAAAAAAAAAAAAAAGCAATTTGTGTAGTTTTGAAAGTTTCAACTTTGAACCAAAGATTTTTCTTAAAAAAAAAAAAATTTGAACCAAAGATAGAAATTTTTTGTAATCAATCAATTTCATTAGCTTCTATGAGAGGGATGGAGGCAAGATTTCAAGGGAAGGCACTTAATCATCCAATATTACGTTTACATTACACAAACACACACACACACACATATATATATATATTCAATGAATAGTCTGACAAGAAGACTTTGAATATAGCCACCATATATGACCTTTCATTGTTAAAAATTAAGGCTTGTTTTATTTTAGACTGGTGATAGAAGTATATATTTGATTTCAATATTATTCAAAGGATAATGACACATTTAATCATATAAAATATAAAATAGACTTTGCATATATTTAATTGGGGGTTTCTGAGTTTAACTTCTTCTCGTTTCTTTACTTCTCTTAACATATATTATCAATGTTGCATTAAATTAAAAAAAAGAAAAAGAAAAAAGAAGAAGCAATTTGTGAAGTTTTGAAACTTTCAACTTTGAACCAAAGATTTTTCTCAAAAAAAAAAAAAAAAAACTTTGAAACAAAGATAGAAATTTCTTTTAATCAATCAATTTCACTATATATATATATATATATGTTTGTTTGTTTGTTTGGTTTTTTTTTTTTTTTTTTGGAGAAAGGTTTACATTATATTTAAAGCAGATAGTTATCACATGTAATTGAATATAAGTATGGATGGAATATAGAGGGGGACAACAATTATTCAATGAATAGTATTTTATACATTAATTTTCTTCTTCCATAGAAATCTTAAATTAATAGTCTGACAAGAAGACTTTGAATATAGTCACTATAATATGACCTTTCATTGTTAAAAATTAAGGCTTGTTTTATTTTAGACTGGTGATAGAAGTTTGTATTTGATTTCAATATTATTCAAAGGATATTGACATAATTAATCATATAAAATATAAAATATATTTTTGCATATATTTAATTGGGGGTTTCTGAGTTTAACTTCTTCTTGTTTCTTTACTTCTCTTAACATATATTATGAATTTTGCAATAAATTAAAAAAAAAAAAAAACAATTTGTGTAGTTTTGAAAGTTTCAACTTTGAACCAAAGATTTTTTCTCAAAAAAAAAAAAGAACTTTGAACCATAGATAGAAATCTCTTTTAATCAATCAATTTCACTAGCTTCTGTGAGAGGGACGGAGGCAAGATCTCAAGGGAAGGCCCTTAATCATCCAATATTACGTTTACATTACACACACACACACACACACACACACATATATATATATATATATATTTTTTTTTTGGAGAATGGTACGTTTACATTATATTTTAAGCAGATAGTTATCACATGTAATTGAATATAATTATGGGTGGACTATGGAGGGGGGACAACAATTATTCAATGAATAGTATTTTATACATTAATTTTCTTCTTACATGGATATCTTAAATTGTTAATAGTCTGACAAGAAGACTTTGAATATAGCCACCATATATGACCTTTCATTGTTAAAAAATAAGGCTTGTTTTATTTTAGACTGGTGATAGAAGTATGTATTTGATTTCAATATTATTCAAAGGATAATGACACAATTAATCATATAAAATATAAAATAGATTTTGCATATATTTAATTGGGGGTTTCTGAGTTTAACTTCTTCTCGTTCTTTACTTCTCTTAACATATATTATCAATGTTGCATAAAAAAAAAAAAAAAAAAAAAAAAAAAACTTTGAACCAAAGATAGAAATTTCTTTTACACAATCAGTTTCATTAGCTTCTGTGAGAGAGATGGAGGCAAGATTTCAAAGGGAGGCCGGCGTAAACTCAAACCTCAATATTTAAAAAAACTTATTGTAGCTCATCAAGATTTTGTAATAGCCAAATATCCTAATAATTCTATTAGTTCCATCCTTTCAATTTGAGTTAGTTACACATGTTGGAATTAGGATAGAATTAGTTAGAGCTCTTGGCACATGTAAAACTATAATCACATGGGTTAATCAGTGAGAGCACATGCTAAGCCAATAGGATTGAGCCATGTGTGGCCAATAGGAAGAGAGCTTGAGTGTACAAATAATACATGTAACCATCATTTGGAATATCTTGAAGAATAAATCAATTCATTGCTTAATGCATTTCTTTTCTCTCTTAATATTTCTCTATCAAGTTTATTTATCTCGAATTAAGTATTTCACGTGCAAGATATTTCACATATCTCTCACAACATATGTAAGAGCCTCACATATGTGCATCCCACATACCGTGGTCTTTGAGAGACACTATCCTTCCACATAAACTATATATACTTAACCATGTTGCATGGTAACAAATTACAACAGAAACTTCAATAATGCAAGGTAAGACATCATCAGATACACAAAACTTAAAGCACTTATAATCTCCCAATGTTGAATATTCATAACATACATATACTCTTTAAATGAAATTTACGCAGAAGCATGTAGAAAACAACAATTTCGGGATTTTATCAGGAAAAAAAAGGAGTAAACTATGTATTTTGGTTCCTAACCTTTACGTTATTTGTCAATTTGGTCCTTGACATTTTAAACGTATCAATTTGGTCCTTAACCTTTCGGTATTGAGTAAAAAAGGTTTCTACTGTTAAGTGATGAATGAAAAATGATGACATGACTAACGGTCAAAATAAATAATATTTTTATGCCACATGTATTTCCATGTCAACATACACTTTATTTTAAAAAAAGGTTAATGTTAATTTTTCTGAATTGAAATTATATTTTTCATCTATTTCATTTTTCTTTGTTTTCTCAGGAACCAAAAAGGGGTTGAAAACCCAGAATTGAAAGCTCAACTTTGTTTTCTTCCCTTATTTTCCTTGCAACCAAACAAGAAATAACCAACTTAGAAGCTTAGGAAGCCTCTCTTTAGAGCATTCGCATCCGGCTTTTTCAAAAAATTTCATTTTACCATCTTAAAAATTACTTTATCTATTATATCATACCATTTTACAACACACCTAACATCCTAACTTTTATTTTCTTATACAACACATTAAAATAATATATATCTATACAGTAAAATATACAACTCAAATCCATCTCTCTTCTTTCTATTAATAAAAATTTGGAAACACAATAAAATAATATTATTTAAGAATACAATCTTGCTACTGTAGCTATTTAAGAGGCTATTGTAGCACAATGGTATATTTTTTTACGATTACAACTTGGGGTAATGTTTGCTTATAGTGTTAGTAGATGGTAAAATACAATTTTGGGGCTTGTACACATCCCCACTCCAGTGATAACAAAACCCTTAAAAAAAATATTACTATTAAAACTAATTAAGGTGACCTTTTGGAAGAAGTGAAACCCAGACAATCTAACAAAGCAGATCCAGATCTTTGCAAAGAAGCAAATCTAGCTTCACTGAAACTACGACTAACAGTATCACAAACAATCAATCCGAACTAAAGCATATTTACAATATTACTCCAAATCATTCTCTCTCTATATTATTTTTACCATTACCAAATTGCGTTATTGATGAAATAACCAATGCTATCATCCCAACCCAAATCCTTTGTCTTCTATGTCGGTGACAGCAAGGCACATGTCATGGTAGACCCATGATCTGAACCTGAAACCTCCTTTTGGACATTCCTACTCTCCTCCTCCACCACAACATCCAATGCATTCAGCAACTCTTCATTCTAATCTTTCATCTTCTTGCTCCCGTAACTCCCTTTCTCAACCCCAAATCACTCTCATTCCACTTCTCTTCCTCCTTCCTATTCGACCATAAACAAGGTGGGTTGTGTTAGAGGCTTCTTGAGCTTCAAAGTTTTTTTTTTTTTTTTTTTTGGTTGCTAGGAAAATAATGGCAAAAGAAGAAGGAAGTTGAGCTTTCAATTCTGGGTTTTTAACCCCTGTTTGGTTCCTAAGAAAGCAATGTAAAATGAAACGAATGAAAAAGATGATTTCAATCATGAAAATTAACCAAACTATATATATATATATATATTTTTTTTTTGGTGTAAGTTTATGTTGACATGGTAATATATGAGGCATAAAAATATTATTTTGTTTTAATTGTTAGGCAAGTTATTATTTTTTATCCATTACTTAACGGTAGATATATTTTTTACACAATACCAAAAAGTTAAAGACTAAATTGACACATTTAAAAGATCAAGAACCAAATTAATAAATGAAATGAAGATTAAGAATCAAATATGTAATTACTCAAAAAAAAAAAAAATCAATTTGTAAAACCTGACCTGTTTTAATGTTGCATCTTTAACCAAAAAACGGCTAAATAAAAAAAAAGTATATTATTATGTCACATCAGATGAAAAAAAAAAAAAAAAGATAAGATGATACACGTACTACCACATAAATAATAGTAGTAGTAGATTGATAGTTTATGTCACCGCCCAGTGGCGACTCCAAGAATTTTGTCTTGGGTGTTTCTATTTCACTTTGAAAAAATTTCGGGTTAATTCGGTCTATTTCGGGTGTTTCGGGATGTTTCGGTAAATACTGGCCGAAATTCAAGATTTGGCCGGCATGAAGTTTGTGCTAAAAAAAAAAAAATTATAAACTATAATTTGTTGTTTAGTTGTTTCATTAATAAAATTATAAGTTCATTTAAAATATTAATAAAATTATTAATTATTGTTGTTTAGTTGTTTCATTAATTTGTTTGTCTTTTATAAACTATAATTTGTTGCAATGTTATGAATATTGTTTCGAAACCCGTTTCGGTTTGTCCAATGAAACGGAATATTTCGGTACTAGCTTACTTTGGCGTACCGTTTCAGAGTGTTTCGAGGTTCTTTAAAAAAAAGTATTCTTATAAAACATAAAATTATCAATTCAAAAAAGTATTACTAAATATCAAATATTACAAATCATTTAATATTAAGCCTTAACATCAATATCACATCCAAGATTTATAACAAGTCATTACTTACATAATAGTAATTAATAAAATAATCCCATAAAAAATTAAATAAAATAATTCCTTTGCTTATTGCTATTAATATAGTGATTTAGAAAGAAAATCTTAAAAAGGGGTTTAGATTGTTTATTTTTTAAAAATTCATATTTAAGTTATTATGTGAATAAATGAATTTTTTTAAACCAAAATTTTGTAAATAAATGAATATTTTGGAAATTTGGAATAATTATAATCATGATTCATGAAGCTTCTAGGAAGCTCCACTCCCACCTACTCTCTCATGCCTTGAGTCATTTTCCCTTAATAGTCAATATCACTTTTCAAAGCTGCATTTGTCATTTACAAGTCTCATAAAATGTAACTATCTCATGCCGGAAGTTCTAGAGAGTAGAGACAACTCAGACAAGCCTTGAAGAAGAGATTTCAAATGGTAAGCAAATTAACTTCCACTTCTTCCACCATAGTACTCGAGTTCATTGAACTCGAGTTCTTAGTGAGTCACAAGCGTGGCACTGTTTACCTAAAATTTGTGTAATTAAAAAAATAATATGGTACTTGATATTACTGAAATCGAGTTTCTTTATAGTACTCCAGCTTTATAGAGTTGAGTACCTTTTTTTTTTTTTTTTTTTTTTTTCCCCCTTTTTTCTACTATTTTGTTTCATACCAAACTTTTACTTAGGAAATGCGGACTTGTTTTCTGCACAACTACTGTGTTGACTCTATCTATATATACAGCTATAAATGCTATATAGCTTCAGTACTTTCATGAAACTTGTCAAGTCAAAGAAAGTGGCAAGCATTTATGGCCAAAGTGACATTCATTTCGGCCAAAAGAAAAGAAGTATGAATTTGGTTTACCTAACACCTATCTATCTTCTTTGACAATTCACGAAGAAAATTTAATGCAAGCTCTTGCATTTCTTCACACATGTCACTTCTTGAATATCATGCATCTTTCTGACATGGGCATGCAAGCTATTTAATAGTTTGTTGGCTAATGTCAAGCCACTAAGTTTGACTATTCAAGCAATTCCAATAGAAACAAAAAGTAAAAAAAGGAAAAAATAAAAAAATAAAAAAGAAAGAAAAAAAGATAAAAGAAAAACAAAGTCCTCGACTACACTAAGCTTGAGTACCATAAAGAGATAGTTGATTTCAATAATATTGAGTATCACATTATTTTTTTTAATTATACAAATTCTAGGTCAGCAATGCTACGCTGGCGACTTACTAGGAACTCGAGTTTACTGAACTCGAGTACTATAAAAGTGGTAGATTACTAAATATTTTCGGAATAGAGCTAGTTTGCCACAAATTTTACCAAAACATGGTATTTGGCTATTTTCACCTTTTTTTTTTTTTTTTGCTCTTAAGCTTCCTCCCTATTCTTGTCCACCACCAGCACAATCAAATCCTTCAAGAGCACACAAAGTTTATGCCACCGCCAAGTCCTTCGGTAAATCCTTTATTGACTTGCCTGCATTTCTTAGGGCAGTATACGTGTCAAATAGGTAATTTACTAAAAATAAATTAATATTAGAGATCAAATAGGTAATTTATTAGAAATAAATAGACAATATATTGCAAGTATTAATTTTCAACTGCATAGCAGTTAAAGGCCCAATTTTCCTTTGGGGTGGGAGGAGGCTGGGTTGAATCGCCAATAAGTAAAAGGCGAGGTTACAGTACCATTAGATTGTAAGCCCATTAATTTAGGTAAAGGTCAATCCCAATTGAACTGTAGTTCATTAGGAGTCAAGTATGCCACATAAAATAAAGCATTTTATATGTTTAAATATTTTAAATAAACTTTAATTATTCTTCTAGCTAAGTTTCTCTGCTGCCTGAGAGGGAGGAGTGGGCGCTCTGACTTCCTTGCACTGTAGAAAGGTTTGTCCCTTCTAGTGAAGGTGCTGTTAGGTCCCTGGGATTTACCAAGTGTATTTTCCAGGCTTGTGGGTTTTTTTTAAAGGGGTGTGGGAAACAGTTTTCCAAGTGGTGGGGTGGAAGGTAAGACAAAACCTATGGAGGAGCTTGCACAATCTTGGAAGCGTTTATCCTTATCAGAAAAGGAAGGACCGGGTTGCTGCCTCACTGAAGAAGAGAGTGTGCACCAATTCTCTATAGCAGCGAAATTTACAACAAAGAGAGCCATTAACGTTGACTCAATAGTGAGGACTTTTAATCCATTGTGGAGGGCGAAGACGGGGTTCAAAATACAGAAGATGGGAGATCATGAAATGATTTTTTCTTTCGAGAAGAAGGAGGATGTTGACAGAATTCTAAGTAGCGAGCCTTGGAGTTTCGACAAGCACTTGATCATCATGCAACGTTATGATCATGAGCAACATTTTCAAGACATTAAGTTTGAAAATACCACTTTCTGGGTGCAAGTCCATGGACTTCCAATGAAGTATATGACAGTTACAGCAGCGGAAAAAGTTCGTGGTGTTGTGGGAGATGTTATCAGCCAATCGGAACAAAGACTTTACGATGGAGGTCATTTTATTCGAGTGAAAGTTGTAGTTGATGTTACGATGCCATTATTTCGGGGTCTCCTGGTTTCTTTAAGCAATAATAAGCAGGTGTGGTTTTCATTTAGGTATGAAAGGTTACCAAATCTCTGCTATTGGTGTGGTAGCCTCTTACACGATGATTGGGACTGCAAAAGGTGGATAGAAAGTGAAGGGTCCCTTACGGCTGATCAAAGGGAGTTCGGACTTGAGTTAAGAGCATAACCTTTTATGGCTTCGAAGAAGAGTGTAGTCTCGGTGCCTGAGTATTATGCTACAAAGAAGAAAGAACAGTGTCATAATTTCTGCCAACCAATGGAAGAGATGACATCGGTTCAGCCATGCCCAAAGTCGACCACGGTGCAGGAAGGAGCAAAGGAGGATCATGACCGTTACAAATCAGGTAATTCAATGTGTAACGGTAACAGCGGTTTAAAACCCATTAAGATCGCAGACCAAATAATCAAGCCAGCAATTAATTCCATGAGTTATGGGATTCCAGAAAAGTCCACTAATGAGGAAACATTGCCAGTTAAGGAAAGTTACACAGCTGTGGTGCCAGGAAAGGAAAAAGAGGATGAAGTAATTTCAGGGACATGTGATGGAATTAATTATCAGCACCCAAATCAGGAATTGAATAAAAAAATTCCTCACGTGACCACTAAGGCCTCAACATAAGTAAAACGTGTTCTCCCTTCTTGGACACGTAGATGCAGGCCGGTCACACAAACCCAGAAGCAAACAATACCAAAAATTGCAGGAAAAAAAAGGGAGCTTGTGATATCAAAAGACTATGTGGAATTAACCTCAAAGCGTCTTCAGATTTCTCACAATGTGGATGATACACCTATCATATTGGCGGAGGCTGATCATCAGCCCTACTAGGAGCAATGAGTTGTTTAGCTTGGGACTGTCATGGGCTTGGGAACCTACGTACAGGAAGAGAGCTTGTGGAAATCACACGGGCAAAAGATCCCTTTGTAGTGTTTATGGCTAAGACACTTACAGATGATGCAAGGCTAGAGATTGTACAACGAAGTATTAAACACGACCATAGATGGGTGTTCCAAAGGGAAGGTCGAGGAGGTGGATTGGCTCTGTTTTGGAAGTCCTCCATTAATCTGGCAGTAATAGGTTCGTGTAAGTATTACATTGATGCAATTGTAGACAAGGGTACTAACAATGAGTGGCGATTGACTGGCTTTTATGGTGAACCTGAAACAGCAAGAAGGATAGAGGCATGGGAGAAGCTCAGGTATCTCAATTCTAGATCTAATATTCCATGGCTACGTGTTGGGGATTTTAATGAGATAATTAGACAAGATGAGAAAATGGGTGGTGCTCTTAGGCCTCATAATCAAATGTAGCTGTTTAGAGAAGTTTTAGATGAATGTGGATTTATGGATTTGGGGTACATTGGACCCAAATTCACATGGGCTAGACATTTTGATAATGGTAACTCAATTTGGGAGAGATTAGATCGAGGATTGGCCATAAATGATTGGTTTTTAAAGTTTCCTGGTACGAGGGTTCACCACTTACATTGTGATTCATCAGACCATGTCCCAATCCACATTGTGTTCTTGGGTTTGGACCCTCCAAGGAGGAAGAAGTTGTTTCGGTTTGAAGAAATGTGTTTGTCTAATCCTGGGTGTTCTGAAATTGTGAAAGCCATGTGGGAAAGGGGCGTTTCTGAATCGGGGGAAGGGATTTTGCATAGAGTGGTGAAGTGTAGTAAAGACTTAAGTTGGTGGAATAAGAATGTGTTTGGGAATGTGAGAAGGGAGCTAGAAAAATTGGGGAAACTACTCCTCAAGGCCGAAGAGGAAGCTATCCATAGGGGAGACAATACTAGGGTAAGGCAATTAAAAAAAGAAATTGAAGAGTGGCGTGATAAGGAGGCTACTATGTGGGCATAGAGGTCAAGATTATTATGGGCAAGGCAAGGAGATAAAAATTCGAAATACTTTCATAGCTGTGCCACGAAAAGATATTGGAAAAATTTAATAGAGGGGATTAGAGATGAAGGGGGTTTATGGAAAACAAATATGGAAGAGATCACTGAAGTCCTTGTAAGCTACTACCACTCTCTTTTCACTTCTAAGGGCCATGTGGATGCTTCTAGGGTGCTAGAGTATGTGCCTAGTGTGATTACTGATGAAATGAATGCATTACTGAGTCAAAAATTTGAAGTCCATGAAGTGGAGAGGGCCTTGCATCAGATGGCTCCACTAAAAGCACCAGGTCCAGATGGGATACCACCATTATTCTACCAACACTTTTGGGGCACAGTTAGACATGATGTTACCTCCTCCATTATGTTGTGGCTAAATTCAGGTACCTTCCCGCAATCCCTTAATCACACCTTTATCACCTTGATCCCTAAAAATAACTCTCCTGAACATGCCCATCAATTTCGTCCTATTCGCTTGTGTAATGTGTTGTATAAAATTTTTTCTAAAGTTTTAGCCAACCGTTTAAAGAAAGTCTTACCCTTTATCATTACTGAACACCAATCAGCCTTTACAAAAGATAGACTAATATCTGACAATATAATGGTGGCCTTTAAAACTCTACACTGTCTGCAAAGATATAATTTGAGAGACCATGGTTATATGGCTGTAAAATTAGACATGAGTAAGGCTTACGACAGGGTGGAATGGGATTTTTTAGAAGGGATTATGAGGAGGATGGGGTTCAATGAAGGGTGGATACATTCGATTATGTTGTGTGTTAAAACTGTGACATACGCAGTGTTGGTGAATGGAGAACCATGTGGCATGATTCACCCAACTAGGGGTATAAGACAAGGCGACCCCCTCTCCCCTTTCCTTTTCTTGCTTTGTACTGAAGGGTTGAATGGGTTGATAAAAAAAGCGGAAAGGAATGGGGATATCCATGGCTTCTCTCTTTGTAGAAGAGGCCCTAAACTAACACATTTGCTTTTTACAGACGATAGTCTTCTTTTTTGCAGGGCTACAATGGAGGAGTGTGACAAGGTGTTAAACATGTTAAGTGACTATGAAGATGCTCCTGGCCAAAAAATTAATAAGAGCAAGACGACACTTTTCTTTAGTAAAGCTATGGATGGTGCTATAAAGGACCAAATCAAAGAAGCATGGGGAGTTCCAGAAATCATGCAATATGAGAAGTATTTGGGGCTACCATCCTTTGTGGGGAGAGGAAAGAAAGCAAGTTTCAACTACATTAAAGAGAGGGTGTGGCGAAAAATCCAAGGTTGGGAAGGGAAGCTACTTTCCCAAGCGAGTAGAGAGGTGTTGATAAAGTCAGTCATCCAAGCCATTCCCACTTATACAATGGGATGCTTCAAAATTCCAATGGGCCTATGTAATGATATCGAAGCTATGATAAAAAATTTTTGTTGGGGTCAAAGAGGCAACCGAAGGAAGATACATTGGATGAAATGGGATGAGTTGACAAAGTCTAAAGATGTAGGTGGTATGGGCTTTAGAGATTTGGCAAAATTCAATGACTCTCTATTAGCAAAGCAAGCGTGGCGCCTTTTACATAATCAAAATTCCCTTTTCTACAAAGTTTTCAAGGCTCGGTTTTTTCCTAATTCAACTATCATGGAGGCAAAGGAGTCTAGGATGGGTTCTTATGCTTGGAGAAGTATACTTGTTGGAAGGGATGTTAGTCAAAGGGGAGCTCGATGGAGAGTGGGCGATGGAAAAAAAATTAGAATTTGGCAGGACCATTGGCTGTCAAGGAAACATCCTCCACTTGCACTATCTTGTCCCTTGACAGATTTTGAAAATGCAACAGTGGATATCTTAATTGACCCACGAAGTAGGAAATGAAATGTAGATATGGTGGATGGGCTGTTTAATACTGAAGAAGCAGAAATAGTAAAAAGTATTCCCTAAAGCCAGGAAGTAGTTGAGGATATCTTATTTTGGCCTTACTCTTGTGATGGAAGGTATAGTTGTAAAACCGGGTATAGATTCTTGAAGGAGGAGGAGGAGCTGACTGTGGAATCAAGGGAGGTTACAAACGAAGACAAGCAGTTTTGGAGGGAGATTTGGTGTATGAAGGTTCCACCAAAAGTAAGGAATCTTCTATGGCGTGCTTGTTGTGAAGCCATGCCCACAAAGAGTGCTCTGTTTCGCTGCAAAATTTCGCCAGATCCTTTATGTGTTAGATGCCAAGCTTTAGCCGAGACTCTATTGCACGCCTTGTGGTCTAGCTCAGAACTTGATTCGGTGAGTCAGACACGGTGCTATGAAGCAATAGGGGTTCAGTGAAATTCATGGACTTCAAAGAACTCTTATCATGGCAGATAAAAAACAAAAACCAGCTTGAGCTTTTCGCTGTCACAGTTTGGACAATATGGAATCAGTGGAACAGGGTTCGAGTTAACCAGCCAGTGGATGCACTTCACCAGCTTGCCCACCTCTCCAAGGTCTGGTTGGATGATTACCGTGGTAGGCTGTTCAGTCCAGACACACAGGTGCTACAGGTCCGTCACTCAGAGAATCGGTGGAGACTGCCACCATCAGAATTTTACAAAATTAATTTTGACGGTGCGGTATTTCCACATGAGAAGAAAACAAGGGTTGGGGTTGTGATCAGAGATCACAGAGGCTAGGTCATCGCATCTAGTTCAAAGCTGGTTCATCAACAACTTTGCAGCAACGAGATTGAGGCAATGGCAGTTGGTTGTGCTCTCTCTTTTGCGCTGGACGTTGGTGTTAAACGAGCCATCTTGGAAGGAGATTCTTTGAGTGTGATTAAAAGTCTGGTGGAGGAGGAAAGAATGCTGGTACCATTGGGTTTATTAATTAAGGATGCAAAGAGATTGTCACACAATTTTGATGAATTATGTTACTCTCATACAAAGAGGGAATGTAATGTGTTAGCTCATAATTTGGCTAGATATGTTGTAAGCATACTAGATTTTTTAGTATGGATGGAGGAAGTTCCATCACAGTTTCAATATGTACTTCAAGCCGACTCTGTAGGCTTATTTCAATAAAATAAATTCCATGGTTGGACCCTAAAAAAAAAAAAAAATTTAAATAAAAGTTGAATAATTTTTTTAATGCAAATTTATTCTTCTTGCCTTTTTAAGTGCAAAATTACTTATTAAATTAACACTATTAGAATCTAAATCAGAGACGAATCTAGGATTTCTTTTTAGGAGTCATTAAAAAACTTAAATTGAATAAAAATTAATAAAAAAAAAAAAACTTAATATATCAAGTTATAGACCAAAAAAAAAAAAAAACACACACACACACACACACACACACACACAAATACATGACATTTTATTATTTTTTCCTTCTACAAGTTTTCATAATTTGACATCGTCATGAATTTTTATTATCTATTGTCAATGTGAGTATGTGTAACCATTTTATTTTGTAAATTTTGTATTTTTTATGAAATTGAAAATTTTAGGAGATTTCTTACTCATACAATTATATTTCCTGAAAAATAATTTATTTATTTTTAATATTGAAAGAGAGAGATAGAGAGATTAGTTATTTTTTTGATGATTTTTTTATTTTCATTATTATTATATGCATATATAATGTTTGTTTATTTAGAAATATATATGTAAGGATAAAAGGCCCAAAAATGGATATTGGGTCGTGGACCATGTTCAAGAACATTAAGTTGTCTGAGGACAGGTAGACGTTAACGAGGACATGCAAATTAATGGGTTATGGAAGAAGTCTGGTCATAAAGGAATGGGAATGTAGTTCAAGGAGAAACACCTCCTCGGTTAAGCAGAGTAGAGGTCAAGGGTCTGACCTATCATCAAGAACAACCGCCAGACAATTATACTGGTAAGGATAAGCATCAAAAGGGAATAGGACAAAGGAAAGCTAAGAAATATTTAAGAGAAACTGCTACCACCGCATTAAATACTTTGTAGCTAACTCTCTGGCCGTATTAATGTGAAGGTGATACCTGAACAGTGATATTTAACCTTACAGCTACCCACAAAGATTTCAAGAATGTGCTGATGGGATAAGGATCAAAACCAGCAACTTGATCTACACGTGGAAAGGCTAAGATGAAGTAAAGCAGGGGAATATAAAGAAGGAAACCCCATTACAAGGGGATCATCTGAGAATCTATAGAAAAACACTGTACACTCAAGAACTATAATTGTGCTTAAGTCCAATAGAAATATATAAGAATTACTCTCCTTAGACTTTGTCGAGGAAGATTTTCTTTGCATAAACTTGTTTATTTTCATTTTCTAGCAACCTTTAACCTACTGTGATTATTGTCTAACTCACTAAAGTCTAGTTTTTAGCCCATTCTCTACAAATTCATTGTATTAGGCTCTTTAAGCCTTAGTCCTTCTACTTTTTGGGCTTGGGAAGCAAATCGTGCCCTTACCATTGGCGCCGTTTGTGGGGAGCTTGAATATTCTTGATTTCATCTTCCAACCATGGTAGGTTTTGGGTTAAACTGTGAAGAATCTGTGGGATCTCAACGTCAAGATCAATTTCTCAATCTTGAACAAAGGAGAGATCGTGAAGTCAGGATACACACCATTCATACCAGTAGGAGTCAGTCTAGAAGTGGGAGTCATGTGTTCCATGGGGAGAATACTAGGAATATGCAATTGGAGATAGACCATTTGCGAAGGAAGTTACATCGTAAGCAATGTAGAGGGACTCCTTCAAGCTTAGAGCCTTCCTCTGACGATGATAATAATGTTAGCTATAGGCCCAGATCAAGGACTCCCCTTAATGAGTCTTATTCATATAATGAGGACCACCATTATAGGCGGAGAAGTAAAAGTCCACTCCACAAGGGTCTGGGTAACGATGCTATAGCAGGGCTTTGCACCAGATTTCTAAGTCACCTTTTACCTATAGAATTGAAAGAGGAAAACTTCCTCTTCGATTTACTCAGCCGACATTCATCATGTATAATGGTAGAACAGGCCTTATGGAGCATGTTAACTACTTCAAACAGAGAATGGTTGTTCATTCAAAGAATGAAGCCTTGATGTGCAAGGTATTCCCATCCATCCTTGGGCTAGTGGCGATGAGATGGTTTGAAGGAGGGTTCAATTAACTCCTTTAAGGAGCTTACTAGAGCGTTTTGGGCTTGCTTTGTTACTTGCAGTAGAGTCCTTCAGCCCTTAGACTCTTTCTTGTCTCTGACCATGCAAGAGGGAGAAACTTTGAAGACATACTCTGATAGGTACTAGAAGATGTTTAATGAGATAGATGGGAATTCTGATGATGTGGTTATAAGGACTTTTAAGGTTGGCTTGCCTGCCAAGCACGATTTGAGAAAGTCTTTGACTAGGAAGCTTGCTAGGATTGTACACCAACTCATGGATCATATTGATGAGTACAAACAGGTTGAGGAAGACCAGCAACAGGGAAAGGGGAAGGCTAAATTGGTTCCCCACAATTGAATGGATTTCAAGTCGGATAGGTGTAATAATAATCGACCTAGGAGAGACTTTGCTAGGCACATTTGATCTATTGCTACTTAAGTAGTTAGCTCTGTGTTCCAAGAGCCTATACACCAAATCTTGGAGAAGATAAAGAATGAACCTTACTTCAAATGGCCAAATAAGATGGGAGGAGATCCCACAAAGCGCAATCAATGTCTTTATTGCTAGTACGATTAGGACCGAAGACATACTACAAAGAAGTGTAGAACTTATGGGATTACCTAGAGCAGTTGGTCAAAATTGGGAAGTTAAGGCAATTCTTATATCAGCCCAATGGACAGGGCAGTCAGGTAGGGTTAGGAGCTTAGAGAGATGCTTCTTCAAGACCGCCTTTGGGACAATCAACGTTAATCTTGTTGCCCTAGGTAGGACTGGCTCTCACCCATTTAGGGTGATGTCTATAGCTAGGCCATTTACAGAGGACCAGATTCTTGAACCTAAGAAGAATAGATTAGATGTCTGACCAGCCTTGAGTTTCTCTGATGATAATAATGTGGGAACCTTGTAGCCATATGATGATGCCCTAGTGGTTACTCTCATGATTAGAGGGTACGATGTGAAGTGGGTGTTCGTAGATCATGGCAGCAGTGCAGAGATTATGTACCCCGATTTACATAAGGGGCTCAAGTTAAAACATGAGGATTTAGCCTGTTATGATTCTCCTTTAGTAGGGTTTAATGGGAAAATAGTCATCTCGAAGGGCCAAATTAGACTACCTGTTCAGGCTCATAAGTTATGGAGGTGGATTTCATTGTGGTAGTTGCCTATTCCCCTTACACTATTATCATGGTGAGGCCTTGACTTCATGCCATAGGGGCTATCTCTTCCACTTTGCATTTGAAGGTGAAGTACCTGTCAGGGGATTAAGTTGAGGTGTTGATTGGAAGCCAGTCTATGGCCAGACAATGTTTAGTGGTGTTTAGACATATGTATTTCACTTGTTAAGAACATATGTCATTCTTTTATGTAATTAGCTAATCCTTTAACAAAACGTGCTTTACTTGTAATTGGGTATATCTAGGTGTTCTTAATACTTCAAGAAACTGTGTTTTAAGATCAAGTGTTGAAGTCATCAAGTCTGTCCAAGAAACAAGCTGAGAAGTGCAAATTTATTAAAGCTTGACAACTAGCTTGACAGCTAGCATGTGTCAAAGTTTAAGAAGCTGTTCAACCCGTGTGCTCGACACTTGCTCGATAGCTGCTCGACTCCTTCTATTTGTCTAGGTTTAAGAAAGAAACAGGAATTCTGATCTGTTTTCTTGAAATCTGTGAATATGTCTTTGGGCCTTTTTTTCTTCTAACCCTAGACATATAAAAGGATTGTTTTAAGGGCTGTCAAAGAGTACACAAGTTGCACAAGTTTTGAGAAAAGTTTGCTTAAGCAAATTGTGACCAAAGACAAAGTCATACTCCAGTTCATCATTCTTGAAGATTTTGCTATGTATGTGCACCATAGGGTTTTGTGACCAAGCATCTTCTTGATCTTCATCGTGGATGATCTGAAAAACTTTGTAGCCAACAATCTTCTCTAGTTGGTGATTGAAGTCGCGTACTAGAATCCGTACAATTGGTTAGTCACGTACTTGGGAGCCATGCATCAAAAGGAGAAATTGTCACTACAGAACAAGTCCAATTGGGTATTGGGGTAGCATTCAAATGTAGGTTAGTATAAGGTACTGAGATTCTTTTACTTGTAACCACTTGTTATGATAATAGTGGAATTTTGGGAGTGGTGACCTAAAAATCACCTGGTGGGGTTTTTGCCGTGTAGGTTTTCCCCATTTGTAAACAAATTACCTTGTCAATTTAATTTCTGTTGCATACTTAATTTAGTTGGTGATTTGTTTATACTACCACGCGTTTTACATGTTAATTAACTTAATTAATTCACTTGGCTAAATTAATTGGTTAAGTTATCACAAGTGGTCAATACGCATTTGGCCTATCAAGTGGTATCAGAGCAGGCACACTTTAAATAGGTTTAATCTTTATTGTGTTGATCCATTGACCCTTGTTTGTCATAGATAGAGGACAATCATTAATTATACATCCTTTATTTGGTGACATTAACTATGTATATTGGAAAGTACGCATGAGAGATTTTTTGTAGTCTTTAGATGAGAAGGTGTAGCAAGCTGTAGAGATTGTTTGGACCAAGCCAAAAGAAGCGTTGGTTGATTGGAATGAAGTCAAGATCAAGGCGGTAAACTTTAATAGCAGGGCATTGAATGCTTTATTCAGTGCGGTTAACAATGAGGAGTTCAAGAAGATATCCTCTATTGAAACTGCTAAGGAAGCATGGACCAGCCTTCAGACAACCTATGAGGGAACAAAAGCTATCAAGGATTCAAAACTTCAGAGGCTCACTATAAGCTTTGAAGAAATAAATATGGAAGACGATAAGTCATTGGATGAGTTCTATACCAAGTTTAAGGACATAGTAAACTCAACTTTCAATCTTGGGGAAACCATTCTTGAACCCAAGATTGTGAAAAAGGTGCTCAGATTTCTACCCGAGAGATTTCATGCTAAGATTTCGGTGATCGAGGAATCAAAGGATATTGACAAGATTCCTTTGGCTGAGATGGTTGGAAACTTGCAGACCTATGAACTAGGGTTAACAAGAATTGGCAAGTCGGGTAAGGGCAAGAGCATGGCTTTGAAGGCCAATAGCAGTGACACTGATAAGTCTTTAGATGATGAGGATTCTAAGATGAAGTCATACATTACTAGGCAATTCAAGAAGTTCATGAAGAATGCCAACGGGAAGGGCTTTGACAAGGACTGTAGGCAATCCAGTTCTTCTCAATTCAAGAGCCAAGACAAAGGGAAGACGGATGCAAAAGATGGCGGTCAGTACATTGTTCCCACATGACCTAAGTGCTTTGGGTGTCATGGCTTTGGACACATGAAACAGGAGTGTCCTACACATCTCAAGAGCATTGGGAAGAGTAAGGCACTTATTGCAACCTTGAGTGACACTGAACCTGAGGATGATTCCGACAATGAGGATGACAGAATCTTGAATGCCTTCATTGCCACATTCAATCCTACTGAAAGGATTGTTGAAGACGTGGATGAAGAAGAAGAATTGGTGGATTCTAAGTGTGAGAAGATAGATGATTAAGATGATATCCATACTGCCTATGAGAAACTATACAAGCTGTTAGAAAAACATAAGAAACTCTATAGGTTGGCCACCAAGAAACTCAGTGATATGGAACTTGATCGTGAAGAGTTGTCCGCAAAGTTTGATGAAGCTAATCATACTATTGGAGCACTGAGTTTTGAAAACGATTTCTTGGCTTAGAAGATTGAGAAGCTTGAAGCAAAACTGTTTCAAGTCAAAGATCAATTGGAGAGGACTTAAAGTGAGAATCTTGATGAGATGCTCAGCATTCAGAAATCTACTTCGAATCGAACAGGTTTAGGGTATGGTTTTTCTTCCTCTAATATTGCTTCTACTAGTACTACTGTTTTTGTTCCTCCTGCCAATAATGTTGAAATTAATAACAATGATGTTAAAACTAATTTAGCAAATGAGAACATAGAAGGCTAACTCTCAAAAGCCTAAACAAAAGAAGCAGCATCTCTGTTATCATTGTGGAGTTGCCGGTCATACTCGACCAAATTGCTATAAGTGGTTAGCCACTCAACAGAGCAACAACATGATAGCATCTGAAAGCCAGAATCAGCTTCAGTCCTCTCTTGCTCCTCTTAGAGATTTTCTCAAAGCCCTCATGTTCCTTTCGAACTTGAACGGCTTTAATTCTTCCCCCCCACCGCCAGTTCAAGGGTTTAATAAATGGAAAGGTTCTTCCAAGGTGTGGAAGGAAAGGGCTCCAAGTGATTCTATCACTTTCTTCTCTTTCTTTGTGTTTTTTTTTTTTTTTGCATAACTTGTGTGTTTTGCTTTACTGTTTTGAGTCAATCTAGTTTTATGCTTTACTTTGCTTAACATGTTTTTGTTTGTTTATTTTCAGTTTTGCCTATTTTTTTCTTTTATATAAAAAAAATTGAAAAATAAGAAAAATACAAAAACAGTGTGTGTTTTGTGTAACTTGGATGACCATTGAAACAAAGTTTTCTAAACTTTGTATCTTTTATAACTTAGATGAGCATCTCTATGCACAACTAAGCAAGTGAGTTTTGTGGCTCTTGTTTGTGATGAGTAAGATTAAATTATCTTTTGTACTTAACACTCGTATCACTCTTTTTGATAGGTAGGACTAGAAAATCCTAAGAGAAAGGTATAAATAACTATCTCATCATTGTTGCCCACCAATCATGAAAGACATCTGTATGTTTCGACATAGCAAAAGTGTGATGTCAAGGACATTTGTGTGCTTCGGTATAGCAAAATTGGAATGTCAATTATCATTGAGTATTTCTTTTCTCTCTCTCTCTCTTATATGCCTATGCATAATATGCTTATCAAAAGAAAAATATGCAAAGAAAAATAAAAAACAAAAAGATAAAAAATGTTTTAAATATGATTACAAGCGTGTATTCTAGGGGATGTGGGAATTATAGAATGTATCTTGAAGGTGATAGTTCCCATCAAATAGTTATGATTGTGTATGAGTAAAAGTGATTTTCTCATATCTCAAATCGTCATAACATGTATACACTTATGTAATCTTGCAAAGTTTTTCACACATAACCCGCAATATTCTTTACTACTCTTGATACATATGCAGGTACAATGTGATTTGGCCATCACAAGGTTTTACATGTGTTAATGTATGCTTATTAAACTATCTTGACTTGTTTTTGAAATATAAAATTGGTTAGACTTGTTTAGTGTGTGTGTGTGTGTGTGTGTTTGGGATCCGTGTGCTTAAAATTGTTGTTGTGAGATGTTTTTGAGAGCTTACTATATTGATTGGATCATTGGTTGAGTTGTATGCTTTATTGCATTCATGTCTATGTTTTTCTCTTCTTGAAAAACTGTTTTTAAAAGCAATCTCAACAGCTCCTCGACACTTCCTCGATACCTGGCTATCTGTCAAGCTCCTCAGCTTTTTCTTATCATAATCTCGACACTTCCTCGACAACTAGGTGGATCGATTGAGAAAGTTTCTGTCCCCTTGGTAGCTTCTTGACAGCTGGTGGATTGATCGAGCTTTTGTTCTTGTGCCTTTGCTTTGTTCCTCGACACCTTCTCGATAGCTTCATCTGTCGACATTATTTTTCTCGACATCTTTCTTGATAGTTATTTTGACACCTCTCGATACCTTCATCTGTCGAGATTTACCGAGGTTCTATATATTATTCCTCGTGCGATTTAAACCTCATTTCTCTTGATACTTCTTTCTGTTCACCTCCCAAACCTTTCTCACTCACTCCAAATCCTTTTCTCAAGGTTTCTTCAAGCTTTTTCAAGTTTTCATTCACTCGGTTAGCTTTCAATCTCTCATTTTCATGCATTTTCATGTTTTGAAACCTAGGTTTTGGGGTTTTTGAAAAATTTTGGAGTTTTTCATAATTGATGAGTTATTGTTGCAATTTTGGAATGGGTTTTTGCTTAATGAGTTTAAAATCTCATGCATTACATCACATTAGCATTATAACAGTATTATCATGCATTTAGATGTGTGTGAGTTGATTGTGTGCTGGTAGGATTGGGTTGGGCTGAGCCCATGATGAATTTTTCTTTGCATGTCACATGTTCATGCATTTTCCATACATACTTACTCTCTTTTCAATATACTTGCTATATTTGAGCTATTGTTGGAGTTTTTCTGATTGTCTCTCTCTCTCTCCTTCCCTTTCTTTTTATTTACGTTAGTCGTGTCTATGGCACCTAAGCGTAAATTTGCTCCGTCTCAAAACCCTCTTCATTTTGGGGCATCGTCTTCGTCTGATCCTACTCCCTCACATCTTCGGTTCCATGATGAGGATGCTCGTAAGGCTTTCTCGGAGAATTTTTCTTGACGAGGCATTTATTCCGAACGCCAAGTCATTCTGGCGAACTTCACTGACATTGACCTTCCCAATGTTATTCACAGTTGGGGATGAGAGTCATTATGTGACGTCCCAGTCACCTGTCATCTCATGCTTATCCAAGAGTTTTACTCCAATATGCACGGGATTGATCGTTCAATACCTCATTTCTTCACTCGTGTTTGAGGTACACGCTTTCCTGTCACATCGCAACTTGTTGCGAATGTGCTTTAGGTTCCTAGGGTAGAGTCTCCTGACTATCCTAGTTGTGAGCGTCTTAGGACTATGTCCAAGGATGATCTCATGTCTGCTTTCTGTGAGTGCCTTTTTGATTGGGGTAAGCATTAGTTTACACCATGTCGGCCTTTTGCTAAAGGTTCTAAATTCTTGAACATGGTGATGAATTTGGTTTTGCACCCACTCTTTCATTATAACTCCATTGCAGAGCCTCGTACTCGGTTTTTGTTATCACTTCTTGAGCATCTTACTATAGACTTCCCTTCTTATTTCATTCTTTCTATTATAGATGTTCATCTGGATTTGGTGTCTCGTGATAAGCTCATTTTTCCTTCCACTATCACGAGGATTTTATGCCATTTTTTTCATCCTTTTTCTAGTGTCCGACCATTTCACTTTTATGTGTGCCATAGATGCCGCTATTGTTAAACGTAGTGAGGCACAGTTTTGGTCACGACAGTCAGATTCAGCAGCATCTCCCTCTTGTTCGGCTCTATCTCGATCTGCTCCATTCACACCTGCCCCCTTTTCTTCCATGGGTGATGTGACTCTAGGAGACATCATGGCGTAGCTTCAGCGCATGGATGCTCGCCTTGATACACTTTCTACTGAGTTGTATCAGATGAATGTTTGTGTTAGCTGTATTGTTAGTCGGTAAACGACCATGGGTGGTTTCTCTTCTGAGGCTTCTCCTCCGCCTCCTCTAGTGACTTCTGATTTTGTAGCTGAGAGTGATGATGATGATGGTGATGACGATGATGCTTCTGATGATGATGATGGAAATGCTAGCTCTATCAATGAAATGTCTACTTGACACTTTACTCTTTGTCACTCGTGACAAAAAGGGGAAATAGTTTTGGATTATGAGAGTAGTCATACTTAGGGAGAGAGTTAGTATAGGACCATTTTGCTAGGGGGAGTGTTGATATGAGGGATTTAGTGAGGATATTTTGTATATTTTATTTTCTTTCTTTTATAGATACATTTATTCTTGTACCATGGGTCTTGTGACCATTTTTGACATACATTGTACTTATTCTTCTCTATATGTGGATGTATGTTTTTTCTTTCACCTACCCCTTACATGTGTTGTTTCTTTTCTCTCTTTATACACGTGCTTCTTATTAATTGTATGCAATCTATTATTTCTGTTTCACACTAAGATGTTTTGATGAGTTTTGTTTAAAGTGTTTCAGAAATACAAGTTGTCAAAGTCTACTTGCCATAAACTCTCTTCTTACAAAATTTTTCAAGAGTTTGTGTTAGGATAGATTTTATATTATTCAACAAGTGAATATGAGTTGAGTGATTTATGACTTCTCTCATATGTTCATTTGTTTGTTGTGGTTTTGTCATGGATTGCCAAGGGGGGAGATTGTTAGGACATGTGTTTCACTTGTTAAGAACATATGTCGTTCTTTTGTGTAATTTGCTAATCTTTTGACAAAATGCATTTTACTTGTAATTGGGTAGATCTAGGTGTTCTTAATACTTCAAGAAATTATGTTTCAAGATCAAATGTTGAAATCATCAAGTCTGTCCAAGAAACAAGCTGAGAAGTGCAAGTTTATTAAAGCTTGACAGCTAGCATGTGTTGAAGTTTAAGAAGCTGTTCAGCTCGTGTGCTTGACACCTGCTCGACAGTTGCTCGACACCTCCTATCTGTCGAGGTTTAAGAAAGAAACAAAAATTTTGATATGTTTTCTTGGAATTTGTGAATGTGTCTTTAGGCCTTCTTTCCTCTTAACCCTAGATATATAAAATGATTGTTTTAAGGGTCATCAAAGAGTACACAAGTTGCATAAGTTTTGAGAAAAGTTTGCTCAAGCAAATTGCGATCGGAGACAAAGTTTTGCCCTAGTTCATCATTCTTGAAGAAGTTGCTGTGTATGTGCACCATAAGGTTTTGTGACCAATCATCTTTTTGATTTTCATCATAGATGAATTAAAAGCTTTGCAGCCAACAATCTTTTCTAGTTGGTGATTGAAGTCGTGTACTAGGATTTGTGCAATTGGTTAGTCACATACTTGGGAGGCGTGCATTAAAAGGAGAAATTGTTACTACAAAACAAGTCCAATTAGATATTGGGGTAAGGGTTCAACTGTAGGTTGGTATAAAGTACTGAGATTTCTTTTCTTGTAACCGCTTGTTGTGATAATTGTGAAATTTTGAGAGTGGTGACCTGAAAATCACCCGGTGGGGTTTTTATCGTGTAGGTTTTCCCCCATTCATAAAAAAATCACTGTGTCAATTTAATTTTCACTGCATACTTAGTTTAGTTGGTGATTTGTTTGTGTTACTATGCGCTTTGTATGTTAATTAACTTAATTAATCCACTTGGCTAAATTAATTAGTTAATTTATTATAAGGTGTTAATACACGTTTGGCCTATCAAATGGTTATAATTAAGCATCAAATTGGAAGTGAGTTCTCGGCTTTTGCAGAAAAAGATTTATAATGATCAAGGAGAATAGTACTGTCCACGGACATGGTAATAGAAGGGGCAAAGTGTGAGAAGTTAGAAAATGTTGTTATTGATGATGACGAGGAGAAGTTTTTCCAAGTGGGGGTATAGTTACCTGCTTGGGAGAAGGAGGAGTTGATCGGTTTTTGGAATGCTTATGAAGATCCTGGGGTGGATCCTAATTTTATTTTCCATCATTTGAATATTAATCCATTTGTCATTCCTAAGAAGCAACCACCTTGGCGCTCTTCTAAAGAACATTTTGATGTTGTTAAAGAGGAGGTAATCAAGCTTAAGCGAGCTCAAGCAATAAAAGAGGTGTTTTTCCTTGAATGGATGGCTAATATAGTGGTAAAGAAGAAGAAGAATGGGAAGTGGTAAGTATGTGTAGACTTTACGGATTTAAATAAAGCCTACCCAAAAGGCCCCTTCCCAATGCCTCAGATAGACCAATTGGTGGGCGCAACTGTGGGCCATTCTTGGATGAGCTTTTTGGATACCTTTTAGGGGTATCATCAAATACCATTAGCTCTGGATGATCAGAAGAAGACTACTTTTGTTACGTTCACTGGAAATTACCACTGCAAAGTGATGTCATTTGGATGAATGTAGGATCTACTTATCAGAGGATGATGACTAGGATATTTGAGCCTTAACTTGGTAAAAATATTGAAGTATACATAGATGATATGGTAGTAAAGAGTAAAGTAGAGTCTAAGCATATGAATGACCTTAAAATTATTTTTGAAATACTAAGGAAGCATAAACTACGTCTCATGCTTCTAAATGTTCTTTTGGCGTTAGTTCGGGAAATTTTTTTGGTTATATGGTCAAACATCATGAAATTGAGGTCAACCCTGATCAAATTAAGGCAATAAATAATCTATAGCCTCCTCGGAATCCCAAAGAAGTCTAGAAGTTAACAAGAATGATTACTACTCTGAACCGATTCATCTCTCGGTTAGCAGATAGGTATAGGCCTTTTGTTCCAGTTATTGCATAAGTATAAAGGATTTGAATGGATCGAAGAATGTGCCTTAGCCTTCCAGTAGTTGAAGGAATATCTTTCTTGGCCACCCATTTTGTCTAGACCTGAAGAGGAAGAGGTTTTGTTTGCTTATATTGCTGGAGCCTCTCATGTGGTGAGCTTAGTGCTGATAAGAGTGGACAGTGGAGTGCAGAGGCCAGATTATTACGTGAGCAAGTCATTGCATAAGGTCGAGGTTCGTTATCTGCCACTGAAAAAAGCTATCTTGGCAATGGTACATACTACATGAAAGCTCTTGGTATGTTGTCGCAGGCAACCAAAAATAAAACCTATACTCCTAAAAAAATATGTAGCAGTGTGAGTAAGGATCGTTCCCACAGAGAGTATCTAGCCTAATTTTATGCTATGTGAACAAGGATAGGGGGGTTGAGTATAATGAAATTTTTTTAAAGAAAAACAACAAAGGAACAATTCAAATTAAAATATCGAAATCAATTAAGAGAAAAAACCTTAGTCTAAGTCAACATCCACCATTAGAATTTTACAACTGATCATTGATATAAGTATATATCAATTCACACTTTGAATATTCACTGTTGGAACTATTTTTGTATCTCTCCTTAGTCTTAGTTAATTAGAAAACAAGTGATTTAATTAATCCTAACTACTAAACAACCCAAGACAAGTACTAAAGGTTTAATTTAGTAGCAGCCTTAAAAACTAGAGAGATCGATGAAACTTGATAGGCCACAAATGTATTGACCCCTCATGATTAAACCAATTAGTTAATTAGCCAAGTTATTAATTAATCAATTTAGCATGCAAACGTGTGGTAGCACAAACAGATCACCAATAACCTAAATAAGCAGCAAAAATTAAAAAGCACGTGATTTGTTTACAAATGGGGAAAAACTTGACGACAAAAATCCCACTGGGTGATTTTCAGGTCATTACTCCCAAAACTCTACTATTATCACAATAAGCGATTACAAGTAAAGGAATCCCAAGTACCTTACAAACTTACAGTTAAACTCTTACTCCAATACCCAATTGGACTTGTTTTGTAGTAACAGTTCCCCTTTTCAATGCACGGCTCCCAAGTACGTGACTAACCAATTGCGTGGATCCCAGTATGCGACTTCAATCACCAACTAGAAAGAGATGTTGGCTGCAAAGTTCTTCAGTTCATCCATGATAAAGATCAAGAAGATGCTTGGTTATAAAACCCAAAGGTGCACATACATAGCAATTTCTTCAGAAGAGATGAACTAAGGCAAAACTTTGTCTTCGGTCACAATTTGCTTCAACAGAGTTTTCTCAATGTTTTTGCAACTTGTGAACTCTTTGACGACCCTTAAAACAATCCTTTATATGTTTAAGGTTAGAAGAAAAGAAGGTCCAAAAACATATTCATGGATCCCAAGAAATCAGATCAGAAAATTTGATTTTATAAATCTCGATAGATAGTAAGGTGTCGAGAAGCTATCGAGCAGGTGTCGAGCTTTAATGAATTTGCACTTTTTCAGCTTGTTTCTTGGATAGACTTGATGATTTCAACACTTGATCTTGAAACCTTATTTCTTGAAGTATTAAAAACATTTAGAACTACCCAATTACAAGTTCAGTGCATTTTGTCAAATGGTTAGCCAATTACATAAAAGAATGACATATGTTTTTTAACAAGTGAAATCACATATGTCCTAACAAAACTAAACCACATAAACACAAGCGGTTGCATTTAATTTAGTTGAGCATTCTTCTTAAGATCTAATAATTTCTGATACAGAAAATCATAAAATCTTGGTTGTTTCACAAATTAGAGAGATCAAACAATT
This sequence comes from Quercus variabilis, assembly GCA_030445155.1. NCBI lineage: Eukaryota > Viridiplantae > Streptophyta > Magnoliopsida > Fagales > Fagaceae > Quercus > Quercus variabilis. Next base: position 37,817,494 of record CP129446.1, on the reverse strand, counting down.
ACAGATTTGATATCTAACCTAGCAGTAGATTGAAACGAATAATAAACTAGTAGGCCTCCTAGTAATTAAACAAAACAATTATGAAAATAGGCATAGAAGAACATCCGATACTCAAAGCATAAAATTGAACAGTAAAAACAAATAAGATCTCATAGTTTATTGATTCCGAGGCTTCAGGCTTCTTTGACCAAGTATAAAAGTTTTAGCCACACAGAGCCATGACAGAAAACTCAAAGGAGAAAATCAGAGAAGAGGGGAGAGAGAGGCATGTGTATGTCCAATTTGATTTCTCCTCCCCGTTTTACACGTTAATTCCCCTTTTCCCAAGCCTACAAAATCTCCTAAAAAATTCTAAATAATAACATTCAAATTTGACTAATTAAGGAAAAATATTAAAAATAAAACAGAGTCCTAATATAACTAAGGTTTTGAAACCCGGATCGAACCGTACGGTCCGACCGAGAAAACCTCGAACCGTTCAGCTTTATTGTCTGTTTAGGGTGAAGAACCGTTCCATGCAAAAAAATCAGGGACCCGCACGGACCGTGGTCCGATTGCCTGGTTCTGTGAACCGTGACCGATTTTTGAGGTTCGGACGGTTTCTTTTCATTTTAGCTTTTCCGGTGAATTTTGGCCAATACACCGATATGAATTTATGATCAAATCTAGAAGAAATGAAAGAACGTGAAGAAGAACAAAGATCGGAAGGAGATCTGATAATTTCAGATCTTGAACAAAGGGATTTGTAAGGGGAAAAAAAAAAAAGAACCAGAGATCAAAAAAACACAAACTACATTAGATCAAAAAATAAAAAACAGTCGCCGATCACGCTTGCTTAGCAAATAAACAGTCTGTGCCAAAACAAACTCCACACTTGCTCAGCAAATAAATAGTAAACACAAACTACATTAGATTAAAAAAAAAAAATACAAATTACAATAACACGTATCTTCGTCTTCTACCAACACAGTTGCCGATCACACTTCGTCTTCTGCTATTGCTGCTTCTTCTTCTTCTTTCTTCTTTTTTTCTTCTCTTTCTTTTTTCCATTGATGAAGCTCTGTAATTTCCTCTTTTTCTCTAAGGAATGCGTTTCTCTTTCTTTCTTTGGACTTATGTTACTTTTTTACTCCTTTGGAATTCCTAAATCTTTATCCCTCACGTGGCTAACTTGGAAATGATGAAAGGATTTAATTTTTTAATAAAAGCAACAAAATTTCAGCCATTAGATTTTGATATTTTTTCAGCTGCTTAACGTGATGTAACATGATTGATAGGTGCACTAAATATTTTAAGTATTTTTAAGAGTAATGTAGTATTTTGAAAGATGCTACGTCCATAATATTTTTGTAACATTTTTACAACAAATTACAGGTGGTTAGTTGTTATTGGTTCAAATTTGAAACTAACACTAAGATTATTTTTTTGCCCCATTGATAACAATTAGTCACAACCTGCCACTTAGAATTTGTTGTAAAAATATTATAGGTATATCATTTCTCTAATATTTTACACAATTTTTTGCTATAATTTGACAGAAGGCAAAGTGTGAGTAATGAAAAAAAAAATTTATGGGTTTACATCTCTACCATGCACATCTCATCACGTGGCAAATTGTGGCAAAATTTGTATAAAATGTTATATTCCTATTATTGCTCTAATTTTAATTAATATTTACAGTTAAGCATATAATAATTATTAAATAATTCATTCTCAAAAAGAAATTATTAAAAAATTATTTCAATTTAAAATTATTAAATAATTTATTTTTATTTTATTTGAGTGTCTTTCTAATTCTTATATAATAATAATAATAATAATAATAATAATAATTGTGGGGGAGTTTTTTGCTCTAAGGAAATTCATGTGTACTCCTATGCAATTTTTGCTCTTTGTCCCACATTGGAAGGGTCTCTTTCCTCCTAACACTTTATAAGGCATGAACCAATGGCATTAGAGTACCACTAGTTTGGTTAATGTCATTGGTTCATGCCTTATAAAGTACTAGGAGGAAGGAAACCCTTTCAATGTGGGACAAAGAGCAAAAATTACCTAGGAGTACACATAAGTTTCCTTAGAGTAAAAAACTCCGCCACAATAATAATAATAATAATAATAATAATAATAATAATTATTATTATTATTATTATTATTATTATTATTATTATTATTACAAGTTTAACTAATCAATATATAAATAAATAAATAGATATTATATTTAAATTTGTTTAGGATTTGTTATTTGTTATTTGTCTTGTAAAAGTTATGATATGAAACTATATATTTGAAATATAGATATTTATATTTAATTGGATAATTTTAGTTAAATTTTCTATTTATACTAATTTAATATATTTATTTATATTAAAATAATTATTAAATTAATTATGACGTCATCACGGTTTGACCTCAGTTCGACCTCGGTTTAACCTCAAAAACCTTGAACTTCTCCCTTTTACAGCTCAATAAATGGTACGGATCTGAAAACCATGAATATAACTAGGAAAGTGGTATTTTTCAGCTGGAAATTTCATGCATCAGATCTGGAGGCTTCCAAAAATAAACTGCATCAGATCCGCATATTAGAATTGCAGGCAAAGAAACATTCCAGAACGTTAACAGTGCAGGTGCAGTAACTTCAAGCCCAATTTCGACCTTGATTCAGCCCGTATCTCTTAAAAGTCAAAAAATTAAAGTTGTAGAGCTTTGTCTTGGCGTTCCATAACATCTTGAATCATCTCAATTGGAGATTGTATGAGAGAGTTATGCCCATATTACAAAGCAATGTCAAAACTGTCCAGAATCACCCAATTAGCAAAATTTTGCACTTAATGCCTCCATTTGCATCCTAAATCAAAATATAAGAATAATGAGTACATTTAGGCACCAAATAAATATAAAAGAGTAAACATTAATGGAGAAAAATATGACATTTTGTATTCTCATCAGCTCCCTCATTATTTCCAAGCTCATATAGTTGTGGTTTTAACCCAACTTCCTTTTCAATCGCTACTTTGGAAAGCTGATTACACAAGGAGAATTGCTAAGTAGGGGAAAATCTTAGGGGTTTTTGATATCAAGTATATGCCTCAGACCTCTATTTAGGGCTAGGTCTTTACAGATTTGGTGGCTGAGTTTATTGAATCTCCACTGGAAGAGGAGGGCGAGAAATAGAACATGGGAGGAAAATCAGTTGAGACAATCTCCTTGCTGGGACCCTTATCTTGGAAATTGTACGTTGATAGTGTAGTTAATCAAAACGGATCTAGAGTGGGGCTAGTTGTAGTGTCTCCTGAAAAAATTACTATTGAAAAATCCTTATAGTTGGGCTTCTCGGCCACAACTAATGAGGCTGAGTATGAAACTTTGCTGGTAGGGATGACTATGGTTCAGAAAATGGGAGGAAGAGCAGTGGAGGTGTTTTCGAATTCAAGATTGGTTGTGGGCCAAGTAAAGGGAGAGTTGGAAGCTAGAGATTTGAGAATGCAATAGTATTTGAGCCAAGTTAGGCACTTACAATCAGGTTTTGAGTCTTTCACTTTGTAGCAAATCCTGAGGAGTAGAAATATGCATGTTGACTCTCTTTCCACCTTGGCAACCTCCTCGGCACAAGATTTACCTTGGGTTATCCTGGTTGAAGATTTATATAAGCCCAATAAGACGAGGAAGGAGAAGACCCAGATACACCAAATTAGGGTAGGGCTTAGTTGGATGGATTCCATAGTTTTGTTCCTCAAGGAAGGTACTTTGCTTGAGGAGAAGGGAGAGGCAGATAAAGTGCGAAGAAAAACTCTTCGTTTTTTGTTAACTAAAGATCAAAAGTTATACAAACGCTCTTTTTCTAGGCCGTACTTGTTATGTGTTCTTCTTGAAGCAGTGGAGCCACTTTTGGAAGAGTTACATAAGGGAATTTTGTGAAAGTCATACAGGGGGCAGATCACTAGCCCACAGGGCCCTTACTTAGGGGTATTGGTGGCCAAGTATGCTGAAAGAGGCACAGGAATATCTAAAGAAATGTGACCAATGTCAGAGATTTGCTCCAAACATTCATTAGCCAGGAGGTGTCCTTAATCCTTTATCTAGCCCATGGCCTTTTACTTAGTGGGGCTTGGACATTGTGGGGCCATTCCTAAGGCAGCAGGAAACAGGAGATGGCTTCTAGTTGGCTTTAACTACTTCAAAAAATGGGTTGAAACAGAGTTACTAGCCAATATTAGGGACGTGGCTGCAAAGAAGTTTGTATGGAAAAGGCCAGAAATGGATATTGGGCTGTAGGCCGTGTCTGAGGACATTAAGTTGTTCGAGGGCAGGTAGATGTTAATGAGGACATGCAAATTAGTGGGCTATGGAAGAAGTCTAGTCATAAAGGAATGGGAATGTAGTCCGAGGTGAAACACCTCTTCGGCTAAGCGGAGTAGAGGTCAAGGGTTTGACCTACCATCAAGAACAACACTTTAGACAATTATACCGGTAAGGATAAGTATTGAAAGAGAATAAGACAAAGGAAAGCTGAGAAATATCTAAGAGAAATATGCTACCACCGCATTAAATACTTTACAGCTAACTCTCTAACCGCATTAATGTGGAGGTGATACCTAAACAGTGATATTCAGTTTTACAGCTGCCCACAAAGACTTCAGGAAGGTGCTGATGAGATAAGGATCAAAACCAACAACTTGATTTGCACGTGGAGAATTGAGAATCTATAGAAAAACATTGTACACTCAAGAACTGTAATTGTGCTTAAGTCCAATAGAAATATATAAGAACTACTCTTCTTGGATTTTGTCGAGAAAGATTTTCTTTGCATAAACTTGTTTATTTTCATTTTCTAGCAATCTTTAACCTATTATGATTGTTGTCTAACTCACTGAAGTCTAGTTTTTAGCTCACTCTCTACAAATTCATTGTAATAGACTCTTTGGGCCTTAGTCCTTTTACTTTTTGGGCTTGGAAAATAAATCATGCCCTTACAATATAAATTTTAGAAATTATTATACCTACTAACCCTTTTATAAAGGAACAGTTATTCATCATTTTAAAAAATAGTTATTCATAAAGAATAACTATTATTTGTAATTAAAATATAACTAAACTATAAAAAATAACTATTATATTATAGTACTTATTACAATCTACCAAATATACCCTTATTATCACAAACTTTTAAGAAAGGGTATTTGTTGGGTTTATCTATGATATAAATGTGTCTAATTACCAATTGTCGTGTAGCATTTGTGCGTTTTTGTAAAACATTACTAAAAGCCTAAAAGAGGGACAAAATTGCAAAATGTCCCTTTTGGGCAAACTAAGCAGTGTTTTGCCCTCTTTCTCAAATTAAGGGAAATGTCCCTCTTTTGAAAATCGAGTTTCTCAAAATCGATTTAGGCTCTATATGGCGTTTTTAAGAAGCCTATAGTGACGTTTTCAGGATCTATAGTGGCGTTTTGTAACTTGATTTATATAAAATCGAGTTATAAGTAAAAAAAAATTTTAAAAATTGCCTATAACTCGATTTATTGGAAGTCGAGTTATAAAACGTCACTATAGGTCATGAAAACGTCACTATAGGTCTTTAAAATCGCTGCTATAGGGCTCCAGAAATTTTTTTTTTATAACTCGATTTTGAGAAAATCGAGTTTCAAAAGAGGGGCATTTCCTTAATTGGTTTGACTAAGAGGGCAAAATGCTGCTTAGTTTGCCCAAAAGGGGCATTTTGCAATTTTTTCCTCTAAAAGAGTAATATTGCAACACTATGTAGGATGAACGTTGCTAATTTATTTGGATTTTAAAATGATTTTGTATATGCTTTACTAAAATGTATCAATAAAGGTTGTTTTCAGGTGTTAGAATTCCCAAACATAAAAAAACTCCAACCAAAATTTTCCAATCCACGCAAAACCCAAAACTCCTCCCGTACTTAGATGATGATGAAAAAAAAAAAAAAAAAAACTCCCACCTAAATTAAACACTTCCACAGTCATCCCACGTTCAGATTTTAACGAGGGAAGAAATCCAATTCATAATTTCACTTTCCCTAGAATTCAACCCCAATTTCATCTCCTGCCAATGATTCTCTCACCCTCTGAACTAAGTGGGACACATAGTAAAAGTGGATTTGGGCAACTAAAGGTGGTGTATGGTATTTGTAGCCACTGCAATAAAACTTCCCTTTTAGCAACATTTTGTAGCCACTGCAATAGAATCAATTTTTTGTAGGGTAGAAGATAATAAATTTAATTATTTAACTATAATTTTAACACTTTTCATTACGTGTGAACCTAATAAGTGAAGTCCAACACATGACATTTTAAATGAGAGGTAAAGTCAAAGGTCAAACTTAGAATCTTATACTCTGAGTTTGATACTATATTAAATTACTAATTGTCTCAAAGTTTAACTTGTTAAAAAATGGTAAATTAAAACATTTAACCATAATTCTTACAAAATGTGTTCTTACTAGGTCTCATGCTAAACTAATGCCTGAAGCAAATGGTCATTTCAAAGTTCTTCAAGCATTTTAATGAATACAAAGTTTGAGCATTCAATGGAATGAAGTCATGATATAACATGAGTTAACGTTTTTGAGTTATTTTTGAAGTTAATTATGGAATTATCCTAAAACTATTATTCAATAAGCCATATACCATTGAAATACTCTAGATTTCTATAGTTTTAAACGCATCAACCGGTGTGCAATTTTGATTTTTCTATGAGAAATTATGAGCAATTTACTATATATATCCTGTATGAATTGGCAGACTAAACTTGGGAAATACCGAATTTTGAATTCTCTTACTCTTGGTCTTGGATATGTCTATTTCTTTTTCAAAGTGCTTTAACAGGTATTGTTAGTTGAGTTTTGCATATTTGATCAATGATCTGGTTTTTATTATATATTTTGGTCTTAAAAATGTGTCGTCCATCACTCGTCATTACTAATAATTGAAGAGTTGTTCCACGATGGTCCTCTCTATATCCGATCTCATATATATATATATATATATACACACACGGATGAAGATAATAGAATTAAGATTTGAGTGTGCTATTTGAATGCAATCATAAGCAATTATTTTGAATTTCTTGCTATACATTTCTTTGATAGATTCCTTACAGTAGTAAGCGTTTCTATGATTCTATCATATATCTTTTATCTCTTAAGTGAGTGGATCCCTTTTAAGTGGGGAGTGTGTACACTTCTGTTCTCTCCTTAATTATCCTCCTAAGAAAATCGGGCATCATAAAGTGATCAAACCGGTTTAAGCTGTTCCACTCATACATCCAAAATCGGTGAATCGTACCACAATGACAATCCCAGATCCAGTTGACAAGGTGGGGACTGTTGGGTGTGATTAAGGGTGATCATGGGTCACTCGATCGGCTTAGCTAGGTTACATCTAAACCCATCAATAGTAGCGAATAGCGGTAATGGTATAATCCGATGCCTATTGACCACACTGCATATCTGTGCCGATCGATTGATGCTGAGATAATCATCCGATGAGGCCTTCAATGAAACCGGGGCAACCACAACTATTGTAGAGAATTGACGACAGGGCCATTCTCATAATCATATTTCCAGGCCTAAACTTACTACTTGATAAGTTGTGACTAGTTTATATAAAGTGGTGAGTCCCACAAAACAAAACAAAAAGTCCACAATTTATAGCATTACAAGTAAAGTTAATTGTAGAATTGAGTGCGAGATTAGTCGTGTAACTAGAATTATTCGTTATCTGGAAACCAAAGAATGGTAATAATAATAGAAAAGAGATACCCAGACTTTCCTACCCAAAAAAGAAAAGAGAGAGAATTTCAGGGGGAAGAAATAAAAAACACAAAAGAAAGAAAGAGCTAGAGAAAATAATGGGCTAAATGTTAAGAACTTAATCACAACCCAAATGGGCGTACTGGTGGGATGCATGGGATTCATTTTTTACACGCAAACGATGTCACACACATAATATCAAACATCATGACACTCTGAATTTTGATTTCCAATGAGGGAAGAATTTTGTTTTCCACCCCATTTTTCACTTTGGTTTTGCAGAATTTCGATCTCCCTCTAATTACGAATAAAACAAGAAGAAGCATGACATGACAAAATATATGAAAAGTGAGAGAAGAGAGAAGTGACTAATAACACATTTTATGTGAGTTCATGAGTAGCGTCACACACCATAACGTATATCGCTGAACTTGTTCTTGATCCACTTGAAGCTGCTCCTTACGTTTGATTTAAGTTTGCCTTCCATGGTGAAAACATTATAAGACGCAATCCTCTTCTTCCTCTTGAGCTCTGGATCAGTCGAGGTAGCAAACCCGTTTCCCTGTTGACATGGCCCATTAAAGTTGTACGAGTTTGACGTTGATTGTTCCCGGAATCCATATTCACCCGAGTAAGACGAGGAGTACCCAGGCAATGACTTGCTCTTTTCCATATATTATCAATCAATCTAACTTTAAATTCTTTTGGAAAATTGTAATCTTCATCATGTTATATATATATCTAGAAAGATTAATAGACTATAGAGCTGGGTTGGTGGCGATAGGAAATATTAATTAGAAGAAAGAATGGGGCCTGGGGGTGGGGTTTCATCATTCATTCATTCGCTTTTGGTTTATCACGAGTAGGCTAAGAATCAATCATGAGGTCCAGCGGTGGTGGGAGATCAAGATATATGCTGCTTTGGTTGTGGGCTCCACTCCAGTAGTAGGAAATGCCATTGCAATTGCCAATGCCAATACATCCATCCAATCCCATCATCACTACTTGCTAGTAATTTGCAGCAACAAAAAATGTCTTCACATGCTACGGTATCTGCTATCTAATTCTAGGGGGCCACCTGGATGGACTGTGGCCTATTTTGTCGTCTTTTATTCTTTTTAAGCCTAAACTTAGTTCCGACCAATCAGAGCGTTTAATGGCACCATATATAAATTTCATAATATTTTTTATTTATTTATTTTAGATTATAGATTGTGATCTGCAAAACCATATTCATATTAGTCTCATGGGAAAATGATATTAAACTAATTAACTACAATTTATCACCTCAATTTTATTTACAAAATTAATTATTGCGTCGGTTGGATATCAGATTTTAAATTATGTACTCACTCATAGTGTGGTACATGGATTTGCGATGTGCAAACTGAAGCAATACTAAGAGCAATACTAAGAGCATTAGTATTGGGTCTCTCGTATGTTATATGTAGGTAAAATTTAGCAATAAAGACCCTAAAAATAACGTTATCTGGTCTTGTAATTGTAAAAAATTTGCAATTGCCATCCAAATGTAGGATGGCACTGTAGCAAAATTTGTATAATATTTATGATATTTTATTGGATAGTATGATACTGTAGCAAGCTTGGATTATATTATTTTATTGAATGGTATATATTAATGAATTGAATAGAAAAATAAAAATTGAGATGTTGATTGTATTATAAAATTATATGGTATAAATAATATGTAATGTTTGAGATAGTAAAATATATATATATATATATATATATATTTTGTAGAAAGCAAACGTGAATGCTTTAACTAGTCAATTTGGTAGTGCAACTTTGGAGAGTTAGCCACCCTAACCTTTATGAAAAGCAATGGAGTAGTACCTTTAACCAAAAACGAGTCATCTTCCACTTTATGCTAGCTAGCTAGGATAGGTGCACGCTCAGTGCTCTGTGGGCCTCGGTGTTTCATTCATGAATCATCTCACTCTAGACTACTTTATCATATATATTTTCAACTCTGTGGGTAGAGATAATCTAGTGCAAGTATTATCCAGTTAGGAACAATCATAGCCGTTAATATTGCGGTTATCTTTTGAATTATGCTCTCTCATCTTCATCAGACCCTTAATTATGGCTAAGCAAGCAAATCATGATGTTCCACAATTTTCTTTTGTGCAGTACTGTCTAAACTAAAATAGTTCGTCCCTAAAGCAGATATGTCATATGTCCATGCAGAAAGTAAATGTGAATGAATGAAACCCTGCCGAGTGCACTGCTATAGCTTGTGCCGCCATAATGTCAATTGTGAATAATTTTCGCTTTAATTGGCGTGCATTTGGAAGGAACTCATATTATGATTTATAATGATTTAACTTTGGACCTTTTGTGTGTACGTGTTCAAAGAGAATGTCATTGAAGCCTACAATACCAATTACCAAGTAGCATACGTTTTTGTTTTCGTCTTTGTTTTTAGGGTTAGTTTAAAAGATGTAATAGATCAAAATAAAATTAATGTTTGGCACAACATATATATTCTTGGGTATGCTACAAGTTACAACCATATATAGCATCTGCCGATAATTGACTTAATGAAAGGAGGAGGAACATAACATGATATAAAAATGTACTATCTAAAATACAACACTTCTTAGCTAAGCTAGCAAATCCGCACAATTAAGCTGCACAAAAATTCCTTTCCTTAGGGGTCATTTCTTTAACTTTGCATCAGAAAGTGAAGTATTCATGAGGGGACCGGATTAAGGAGCTGGTAGGGAGTCAGTTTATGGCTAGGCAGTGCCTCGTTTCTACAATTATGTATTAGCCTACAGCTGAGTCCTTGGCCTTTGCTGAGGGAGGCTTATAGCAGTTAAAGTCTCCGGTGTTACCTGTAGATGAGCTAACCAAGGAGGCGAAATGTGAGGATTTAGAGAAATTTGTTGTAAGTGATGACCCGAAGAAGTTTTTTCAGGTTGGGGCTCAGCTATCGCCTCAAGAGAAGGAAGAACTGGTAGAGTTTCTTAAGAGGAACGTTGATGTGTTCGCTTGGAATGCCTACAAAGCTCCGGGGTTAGATCCAAGCTTCATCTGCCATCATTTCAATGTCAATCCATTTGTCATTCCCAGAAAACAACCACCTCGGCACTCATCTAAGGATCATTCTGACGTTGTCAAAGACGAGGTGATGAAGCTTAAGCAAATTGGGGCTATTAAAGAAGTGTTCTACCTTGAATGGTTGGCCAACACTGTGGTTGTGAAGAAGAAAAATGGAAAGTGGCAGGTATGTGTGGACTTCTTAGATCTGAACAAAGCCTACCCAAAAGACCCTTTCTCCATGCCTCAGATCGACTAGCTAATGGATGCCACTGTAGGTCATCCTCGAATAAGCTTTTTGGATGCTTTTCAAGGCTACCACCAAATACTTTTGGCTTTGGACGATCAAGAGAGGACAACTTTTGTCACTCCTATTGGGAATTACCATTATAAAGTGATGCCCTTTGCCTTAAGAAATGCAGGGGCTACCTATTAGAGGATGATGACCAAGATGTTTAAGCCACAGTTAGGAAAAAATATCGAGATTTATATAGATGATATGGTGGTAAAGAGTAGGGCAGAATCCGAGCTTGTTAATGACCTGGAGAATATCTTTGGGATATTAAGGAAACATAAGCTGCGCCTTAACGCTTCTAAGTGTTCTTTTGGTGTTGGATTAGGAAAGTTCTTGGGGTACATGGTTACACACTGCAGAATTGAAGTTAACCCTGACCAGATAAAGGCAACCAACAATTTGTAACCGCCTCAGAATCTCAAAAAGGTCAAGAAGCTAATAGGGATGACTGCTGCTCTAAACCGATTCATCTCTCGGTCAGCAGACAGGTGTAGGCCTTTTTTTTTCAGTTGTTGAACAAATGGAAGAGATTTGAATGGATCGAGGAGTGTGTCCTGACTTTCTAGCAGTTGAAAGAGTATCTTTCTCAGCCATTCATTATGTCCAAGCCTGAGGTGGATGAGGTTTTGTTTGCCTACATTGCAGTGGCCTCCCATGTGGTGAGCATGGTGCTGATATAGGTTGATAGTGGTGTACAAAGACCAGTTTATTATGTGAGCAAGTCACTACATAAGGCCGATGTCTGTTACCTATCACTTGAGAAGGCCATTCTGGCAGTGGTGCATGCTACATGTAAGCTTCCCCACTATTTCAAATCACACATGGTTGTTGTCTTAACCCAGCTCTTGCTTAGATCTCTACTTTGGAGCACTGACTACACAGGGAGGATTGTAAAGTGGAGTACGATCCTAAGGGCTTTTGATATCAAGTACATGCCTTGCACCTCTATTAAGGGCTAGGTCCTAGCAATCTGGTGGCTGATTTTGCTGAAACCTCGTTAGAAGAAAGATAAAGGAGTAGAACATGGATGAAAAATTGGTTGGTGCAATCTCCCTACAAGAACCTTTGTCCTGGAAGGTTTACGTTGATGGTGCAGCGAACCACAGAGGATCTAGAGTGGGGGCTAGTTTGGTATCTCCTGAGAGTATTACAATTGAGAAATCCTTGAGATTGGGCTTCTTGGCCACAAATAATGAAACTGAATATGAAACTCTACTAGTAGGGATGACCATGGTTCATAAAATGGGTGGAAAAGCAGTAAAAATATTCTCTGATTCAAGGCTGGTTATGGGCCAAGTTCAAGGAGAGTTGGAAGCCAGAGATCTCAGAATGCAGAAAAATTTGAATCAGGTTAGACATTTACAGTCTGGATTTGAGTCTTTTCGGTTGTTACAAATCCCTAGAAATAGAAATACACATGCTAACTCTCTTGCCATGCAAGCAACCTCCTTGGCACAAAGTTTATCTCGAGTGATCCTTGTGAGGGATTTGTGTAAACCTACTAAGGTGGAAAAGAATGTGGTTCATGTTCATCAAATAAGGGTGGATCCTAACTGGATGGACTTTATTGTACTATTCATTAGGGAGGATGTCTTACCTGAGGGCAAGGATGAGGCTGACAAAATACGAAAGAAAACTCCTCGGTTTTGGCTATCCAATGAACAAAAGTTGTATAAGAGATCCTTTTTTGGCCCATAACTGCTATACATACACCTTGAAGTAGTTGAGCTACTCTTAGAAGAGTCATATGAAGGGATTTATGGAAGCCACACAGAGGGCAAATCTTTGTCTCACAGGGCCCTTACATAAGACTGTTGGTGGCCAAATATGTAGAAGAAAGTACAAGAATATGTGAAGAAGTGTGACCAATGCCAAATATTTGCATCAAACATTCATCAACCCGGGGGAGTTCTTAATCCATTGTCCAGCCCTTAGTCTTTTGCTCAATGGAGATTGGACATCGTAGGTCCTTTCCCTAAAGCAGCAGGGAATAAAAAATATCTGTTGGTCGCCATAGATTACTTCATTAAGTGGGTTGAAACTGAACCATTGGCAAATATTAGGGATGCGGATGCCAAGAAATTTGTTTGAAAGAATATTATCACTCGGTTTGGAATCCTTCGTACCCTCATCTCGGACAACAGATTGCAGTTTGATAGCAAGACTTCTAGGAGATATTGCTGTGACCTGGGCATAACAAATAGATATTCAACCTCAGCATATCCACAGGGGAATGGACATGCTGAAATTGTCAATAAGGTCATAGTGGGTGGGCTTAAAAAACGGTTGGACAATGTAAAGGGAAAATGGGTAGAAGAACTGCCACATGTCCTTTGGACATACCGAACTACACCCTGTAGGTCCATTGGGGAGATGCCCTTTCCAATAACTTATGGGGCCGAGACTGTTATTTCTCTAGAAACTGGATTCTCCATGTTAAGAACAAGTTCTTTCACTCTAAACAACAATGATAGGCCACTGAAGAAGAGTTTAGACTTAATTGAAGAACAAAGAGAAAATGTCATGGTCCAATTGGCTTACTATCAATACAAGCTCAAGTAAGGGTATGATGCCAACGTAAAGCAAAGGCTATTAGCACTTGGAGACTTGGTCTTAAGAAAGGTTTTAGGAACTGCAAAGAACCCAACATGGGGAAAATTGGGACCCAACTGGGAAGAGTCATATTGTATCACATCAGTGGCTGGAATATGTGCATATTATCTTGAAAATCTAGAGGAAAAGGCTATACCACGCCCCTGGAATGTAAATAACCTAAGAATGTATTATTATTATTATTAATGAGAGATTTCTTTGCCATATTTGGGTTTATTACATTGCGTGTCATATGTTCTACCATCTATCTAAGTATCAAACAAACTTGGTCATGCTTGGCTCCTCGGACCACATATCTCGGGTAAATTGATATCTTTTAATTATTTTTCCAAGTGTTAAATAGATTCTTAGCTATGCTTGGATCCTCGAACCACATGTTTTGGGTAAATTAATATTTTCTAACATCTATCTAAGTTTCAAACAGAACCTTGGTAATGCCTAACTTCTCGGACCACGTACCTTGGGTAAATTGGAATCTTTTAATCATTTTTCCAAGTATTAAACAAAATCTTAGTTATGTCTGGATCCTCGGACCACATGCTTTGGATAAATTAATACTTTCTGACATCTGTCTAAGTATCAAACAGAACCTTAGTCATGTTTGGCTCCTCGGACCACATACCTCAGGTAAATTGATATCTTTTAATTATTTTTCCAAGTGTTAAACAGAACTTTAGCTATGCTTGGATCCTCGGATTACGTGCTTAGGTAAATTAATACTTCTTGACATCTATCTAAGCATTAAATAGAATATTGCTCATGCTTGGTTCTTCGAACCACATACCTTGAGTAAATTGATATCTTTTAATCATTTCTCCAAATATTAAACAGAGCCTTAGCTATACCTAGCTCCTCGGACTACATACTTAAGGTAAATTATGCTTTTTATTGATTACTTGAATGTCAAATACGATTAGCTACTCTAAACAGCAAAATCTTTATTGTGGTAACAAGCTCAAGTGGATGCTCATGAGCATCACTTAAAGCATTTGCAGGCATACTTGTATTTGTTTGAGGATTGATTATCCCTTTAGTCCTTTGACTCATTTTGATGCTAACCATATGAGATAGGATAAATTTTCAACTGCTTAGGCAAATTAAAGAGAAGAGTGTTTCCTCCTTACTACGTTCATTAAGTATTAGACAAGATAGAAATTATATCAACACCAGTATGAGAATTAGAGGAAGAAAGAGAATATGGACTACTTTCATTAATTAAAGCCTTAAAGCAAGGCAGATTGAATAAAGAAGGGGTAACACTAATTACAAACTTTGAAAATAAAAACAATAGATAAAAAGAAAAACGAAACCAAATAAAGAAAAAGAAAAAAAGTACACTGGATTTTTTTTTTTTTTTTTTTTTTTTTTTTTTTAACAATCTTTCCTTGGGGAGGGGCTTTATTAGGTTGAGTGGACACTGCTTTTGAGGCCTCGGTGCCCTTGCTTGCAGGATCAACCTTGGCAGGCAAAGGAAGAGTAGCCAGGACAATCTCCATCTTTTTGGGAGCTTCTTTCTCAACAGGAGGGTCCTAGGTGCTAGTTGGGGGCTTCGTGGCATCAGGGGCCACTCCCTAATTGGCGCTCTTTTCCTTTTTAGTAGCGCTAGGTTGCTTGGCCGCCTTGGAGGGTTTGTCAGAAGAGGTTAGGACTTTAGTGGACCGTCCCTGCCTACTTCTGCTACCTTGGGAGGAGTATTAATGCTCAAGCTGGTTGGGCCAAATGCTCGGATGATAAGGAGGTAGTGTACACTTTCTGACTTTCTAAGTACAGAAGAAGCTTCAACCTTGGCTTGGTTGAGAGCTTTATACAATACTTGGGAGCAGTAGTTTCTACATACCCTCGTGACCTTCGTCCTGAGGGACTCCTTGGTCTCTACCACTCATATATCATACCCTTGCTACTTGATCTCATCCCTGGCTTTTTCTGCCTCCTCCTCAGCCTGCTCTACTTGGTCCTTGGCCTTTTAGACCTCCTCCAATTTTTTCTTCAAAGCAACGATCTACTCTTTAGAGGCGACTAGTTGATCCTCGGCGTTGTGAAGAAGCACCCGTTGGCCTTCGGCTTGCCTTTCAACATTATCCAAGGCGGCGGCAACACTTTTCCTTTCTCTCTGCCTTGATTAGCTTAGCCTTCAGATCCTGGTTTCTATTCTCAGCCACATGGAAGGTGTCCACAGCAGCAATTTGTCTCCCCTTTTCTTCCTTTATTTTTCGATGGGAATAATTCATCATCTCCTCGACCCTAAATGTGGCTTGGATGACTTGGAAGATAAGATAAGTAAAGTTAAAAATAATAATAAGAAATAGAGAAGAAGAAAGAAAAAAGAAAGAAGGCTTACCATAGCTAAGTCCCTCTTCAAGCCGAGGAAGACCTTATGTTGCCTCATGGATTTGAGGTCAACCATGTCCTTGGGAAGCAACAAGGACTGCTCCACCGCACTAACAATGTACCCAGCAATGCCCTATTGGAAGTCTTGGATGGAGGCATCACTAAGAAGGGGAGCTTTATATAGCTCCATACGTGGGGCCCCAGGCGGGGGTTGCAGCTCGGTGGTCATCCCTTCTTTCTCACTCATTGGTTGACCTCGTCTCTGTCACCCTGGGCTGTTCTGAGGAAGTTAGGTCCTCCCAACTTCTACCACTTCCTTCCCCTTTTCTTCCCTCTTCCTTTTATGGTCGGTTGGATCAGTTCGGAGGGGTTGGGCGGGCGGAGGAGTGGGAAGCTTGGTTTGAGATGCCTTCCTAGGTGCATCTCTCCCAAGTTAAGACTCTAACAACTCCTGGAGAGTTGACATTTGTCTGTGTTGGATGCTCGTATCACTGGATGTATCAGAAGCTTCTTGGTGAGGATTGGACTGTGTTGAGGAAGGAGGGTCAAGGTCACTAAGAGAAGCTTTTGGGGACAAAATTTGGTTGAAGACATTGAACTCGTCCTCGGAATCGGGCACTTCTACTACTTCTTCTTTTTTCTCTTTTTCCTTTATGATGGCAGGATGAGAAGAAGTTTCCTTCTCGACTGTAGGTTGTGGTGGCAGGGCGACCTTTGGGATACCTTTTGGTATTGGATTGGTGGCAAGTGTGCCCTCTAGGATTGAACTAGTCATGAGGAACCCTGGACCGGCAACACTGATCTATTGCAAACGCGAGTCCCTTGCCTTGATTACGCACTTCGGCACCTAGAAGGTCTTGAAAATCATAATGTAATCCAAGATCAAGTGGGTAGCCCTTAGTTGTCCATTTGTATGGACAAATACCTTGGCTTTTAGGATTTTATCCAAGTTTTGTTGGTTCACCAAACTGAAGTTGGGGATGGCAGCTCTTTTATCTGCAAAACCATCTAGGAAAAAAAAAAAAACATCACTAGCAAAGGACAACTCAAATCAAAAGAAATTTTCAGGTACTAACACAAACAAAAGAAAAAGAAAAGGGAGCAACTTAGAAATTGTAAACTTAGACCTAGAGCCCCACTTTGTTTCCCCTCTCTTGTCGGATAAGGGAGGCCATCGTGCCACTCCCCTAATATGATCAAGAAATCTTTGTTTAGGCCTTTACTGGAATCAGGGAGGTATTGGATAAGCCTGATCTCGGGGTACCTAGAATTTAGGTAATACCCTTGCCCCTTTAAATAATGAAGGTTGTATACCCAATTGACGTCGTGGTGTGTGAGGTTTAAATCCATTCTCTCGTTAAGGGCATCTATACTACCTAAGATTTTGAACATATTGGGTGCTCACTGGATGGGAGCTAACCTATTGGCTCTAAGGTAGTCCCTTGTAACTATACCCATGGGAATTCTCATCCCTCATTTTATAAAGGCAATCATTGGGATTACAACTTCTCCCTCTTGCCTATCTTCGTGCCATTACCCCTCTTTACAGTACCTAATGGCTACTCTTGGAGAGATCCTATATTTATCCCTAAAGTTCCCTAAATCCTCCTCAGAATCTACTAAAGGGGCGAATCTACCCATCCTTAAGGAAAGTTTGTAGAAATTAAGAAGATAAAGACTTACAGAAAAAATAAAAGTGTCCTCGAACAAGCTTTTGGTATTTGTAAGAGCATGAGTGAATTAGGAAGGTTTGCAAGTTCAAAGTATGTGCGCTAAAATGAAATGAATGCTAAAGTGAGATGAGTGATTGATTTGAGTGGTATTTATACCAAGGGGGGAGTTAGAAGCGGGAAATTTCTGGCTCAGTTCCTAGTAAAATCCTTAGCCGTTGGATTTACATCATGTCATAAAACGTGGGGGACAAGGAGCCATAAAAATTTAATGAAGACGTGTCTTGAATGCCGAAGCACCAGGAGCGTGCCTTGGGCAATTAAAAAGGCGTCTTCGCAGTCAGAGATAGGATGCGATGAGCATAGAGCAACTACAGCGACATCGAAATCTTCATTTCTTCCCGAGGAGCCAGAAAGAAGAATCTTAAGGGGCTATTGTAGGAGCATTGGGCCCAGGAGCTCATTATTTATGTATATATTGGGCCTAAGGCCCAAGCCGAGGACTAGAGGTCGTCCAAGGATGAGTAAACATTGTCAAGGGAGTCCGTGTTAGTAGATGAAGAAGTTAGTTTTGGTCATAATGGCCTAGGAGGGTGGTCCGAGGATGAATGTCTTCTCGGCTAATCAGGGCCGAGGTCTGAATAGGTAGTTTGCCGTCTAGGGGAACATTACAAGAAGTTCTGTTGGTACGGATAAGCGTTGCAAAAATATATGACAGGAGGGAGTCCTAAAATATCTAAGGAGAAAGCTGCTACCACCGTATTAAATACTCTGCAGCTGAGTTTCTAGTCGTATTAATGTAGAGGTGATACCTGAATAGTAGTTTTTAGTCTTACAGCTATTACATAAAGACTTTAGAAATGTGCTAATGGGACAAGTATCAACACCAACCATTTGACTTGCACGTGAAGGATAAAGAGGAAAGGGGGAAGAGAGTATAAGAGAGGGAGGAAGCAATGTGACAGGGGGATCGAGAAATTAAGAGAAAAAGACTGTAGTAATCAAGAATTGCATTTGTAACCAAACTTGAGAGAAATATATAAGAACTGATCTCCTCAAACTGTGCCGAGGACGATTTTATTTAATCTAAACTTGTCTATTTTCACTCTCTTATGATTTAAATCCACTTGTCTAATTCATTAAGGCCTAGTTTTTTCTACTCACTCTCTACAAATTCATTGTTTTGGGCTTTTTGGGCATAAGTCTATCCATCTCGTGGGCTAGGGACTCAAATCTGGTCCTTATACATATAAAACGAGAATACAGATGCCATTCACTAATCAAGAACCTGCAATCAGATATATCATAATACACATATATAGGGTTCTCTATTTCAATGTTGAGAGTCCTTCAAAATCAATGTGAATATAGCATGGGCATGCGAAGCCTGGTAGCAACTAATAAACTAGTGCTGATTTTTATGTTCATAATGAAAATCTTCATCCATTTACCTTCTCAATCTCTAATCAATCCCCCAGCACATTCTTGCCCAAGGTAACGAATGGTTGAACCGTTGGTAATTAATTCAAGGTGCCTACAAGAGGGGGCTATTGGCTTCGGCCGGCCGGTTGCCCCCCACACCCCTGAAAACATCTTTTTGATGGGCTTGCTAATAAGAATAAAATTAATAAAAGTAAATCTAATTGAGGTAGAAAGTTAATTGAATACACCAAGGAGCAAGGACAATTGTCCTGAATCGGTAAAGGTTGGCGAAATTGATTAGGCTGTACTTGGAAGTTTTATTACAAAATATGAAATTTGATTAAATTTGACCAAACCTTACCAAAAGATTTGGTCGTCTGATAGGTGGTAATGTTGGACCAAAATATAGATATTTCAATTTCATTTAAAATGATTTGTTGATATTTCAATTTCAAGTGCCATTAGAAAGCCTCGTGCAAAAAGATTCATTTTAAGAGCTTAAATTACACGCAACAAAAATTCCTAGGAAAATTTGAAGCATGTGCAAGTAAGTTTGTTCCTTTGCCCATAACTCCCTAAAACAAAATTCGTTTTTGGAACCAATGACCTCCCACGCATTCAAGATCTTTATCTAGCACATTAATCACTGAACTGATTAGATTCCTTGTGTCACCTATGGAATTTATATTTTATTTATTTTAATTTTACAAGAATAATATTTTTGCATTTAATTTATTACTATTTACTTAATAGTATTTGCTAAATTTATTTGTGTTGTTGAAAATGATTTTATTTTTATTTAAAATTCTTTTTATTTGAAAGATTAATAAACACATTTTTTCAAAGCTTGTTTATATTTTATTATTTTCTATACTTTATAAAAATAACAAAATTTCATTTGAAAGTTGTTTAAATTGTTTTAAACTTTGGGGCGGGGGGGGGGGGGGGGCGAATTTTCATATTTTTATACATTTAATACATTTATTTATATTTTAACTAATATTAAATTAATTTTGACGTCATCACAGTTTGACCTTGGTTGAACTTTGATTCGACCTTAAAAACGTTGAATCTCTATTTTCTCTAATTCTTTGAATGGTCTGGGTCAGAAAACCATGAGTTTAAAGGTTAAACGAATATAATTGAGGCTTCAAGTTTTGTTCCGACACCTCATTCATACAATTCCAAACTTGGGAAGGACCTGAAGTATATGAACAAAAATGGAATGTTCTTAATTAAGCTATCAAAGTAAGACTATTCATGGTACTAACAGTGTGATAGCCTTGACTCTGGCCCCCATTGATTCCAATAGGGGTCTCCAAATTAATAAACCCATTATGAAATGGGGTTAGGTTGCTTGGTACGGGCCCATCCTACACATGGGCCAAGAGTACCCCATATGCCTTATAAACTAGTGCAAAGAAAGGAATTTTCATCAGGTTATAAGTTCAACCAACTTTGAACTTCATATGCCTTATAAACTAGCGCAAAGAAAGGAATTTTTGCCTTCAGTCGTGCTATTGGTTAATATGCTATTTTGAAAGTAGCTTATTAAAGCATTCACAGCTGGAAATTTTATCTTATTCTATTTTACCATATTAAAAAGCTACTTTATCAATTATACTATACCATTTTACAATATACCAAACAACCCAACTTCTATATACCTATACACAACATTAAAATAATATATCTACATACTTAAATTATATAACCAAAACAATATCTCTCCACTCTTCAATTTCTGTCTCTTCCTCCCCCCCCCCCCCCTTTTGTCTGTCTTTGTCTCTGTCTCAACCTCTCTCTCTTGCCACCATAAACAAATCCAACCACCACTAGAGGAAAAAAAAAATTCGAGAATAAAAAAATCATAAAATTAAAACCCAGAATCACAAAATCATGTAATGGCATGGTGGTTCATCGGTGTTCTAGGTTTCTCGACGTGCTGGGTTTCTTGCTCATTTTGTTGATTTTGAATCGGACCGAGATGGTTAAGGTTGGTGGGTTGATTTTACGATATGATTTTCGTTGGTTATGTGTTCTATGAGATGAGTTTTGTGATTTGGGTTGTGGGTTTTTTTTGGGTTGTGCTATGATTTAGCGAGGTTGTGGTTGGTTTGGCAATGAGTTTTCTGATTTGGTTTGGCTGTGGGTTGCTATGACTTTTGTGATTTGGGTTGGTTGTGGGTTGTTGTGAATTTTGTAATTTGGTTTTGGCCGAGAGTTTTAATTTGTGGGGTTGTGGTGGTGGTTTTGACAGAGAGGAAGAAATAATCACTTGGATGAAACTTATTTGGATGTGTGGTGTGTGGCTTGGTTAGTGGCTTGAGGTGGGTTGCGGTGGCTTGTGATGATTGTGGGTTGCAGTGGCCTGTGACAGTGTTCTGGCCATGGTGGCTTGGTGATGGTGTTACTGTCCACTATCGGTTTGGGCTTGAAGAGGGGAGAGAGCAAAACAAAGATGAGGAAAGAGAGAGTTGAGAATGAAAAGGAGGGACAAAAGAGAGAGAAGAGAGAGAATAAATTTGATTAAAAAAAAGATACAATAGTGCTACAGTGCCATCATACATTTACGATGGCATTGTAGCATAGTGCCAAAAATTTTTACAATTTTGCAATTTTACAAGATTGGATGCTGCTCACGTTTAATGCCTTAATGCTAAAATATGCTTACATATGGCATTTGCAAGTCTAGTTGTGAATGCTCTTAGAATTGATCACCATCAGACTTTATTAGGTCATTATGAATGTAAAGAGAGGAAGGGGATAATTCTTTGTGTGCACCTTAGGGATCCGTTTGATGTTCTTATGTGAAGTTGTTTCACAATCATCAAAAGTCAAGCTACTTTTGTGGTGTTAGTCACATATTTGGTATTTGTACATTGAAGCGGTCTTGGTAGAAGAGTTCAATGGGCATTGAAGTTTCATGTGGCATATCGACAAGTACTATAGGTAGCCATACTAGGATTAGATATTCTATATCATTGTACTTCCATTCTACTATAGTTGATTATTTTGTTGGAAGGTTAGCAATAAACCTCCAAAGGTTTTTCTCTTTAGGGTTTTCCTTTCGTAACCATATTTTCCATGTTCTTTATATTTCCGCTTCTTACTCTCCCATATGGTTGTTTGCACATCCAACTTAATTGAAATCAATCACACAATCGATTAATTAATTGAGTTGACTTAAAATTGAGTTAAAATCAAATCAACCAAGGTCAAAATCTTCTCAAGTGCAATTTGAGAGCCAAATAATCTTCTTTTGAGGTAGTCACACTTGGTAATGCCACGTGACTTGAGGGTACTGCAGTGTAACTTAAGCCTTGACAATGTAGTCAAGAATTTAAATTGAGAAGATTGTGATATCTCAAATTGTTTAGATTGGATTAAATTGTATGAGATGTGTTGTGTGAATGTGCGTTAAGACATCAAACTTGTATTAGGTTGAACTGAGCTAAATAAGTGATTATGAGGAGCAAAAATTGTAATTTGAATAGTCCTTTTAGCATATAACACATATGTAGTTAGTGCTTTTCGTAGACCATGACATTTTAATTATCTCTTCCCTACTTATAAATTTTAGCATTTGAAGTTTTTGTGTTGAGGTTTAAATTTTATGCATTAATTTTTTTCTATATAGTAATTGCATATACCTATTAGTTTTTTTTTTTTTTTTTTTTTTTTTTTTTTTTTTTTTTTTTTTTTTTTTTTTTTTTTTTTTTTTTTCAGATATTGGATATATATTAAGATTGTTTCTATCATCTTTTTAAATATACAATATATACTTCATTTTCACGACACACTTATTTCCATATGCCATCATTTAAATAGTGTGCATGAATGTTAGTTTTTATTAATTTTTGAAAAGCACGTGAACATTAGTTTGTTGTGTAGTGAAACCTTCTCCTTTTATATCATTTAGGATAAAATCTACTAATATACCTTGAGGTTAGGCCTAATGTCAACAAAGTACAAAAATATTTCAAAATCAAACAATTTGGTCTCTAAAAACAATTTAATCCCTAACACTGTTAGCCCATGACTCAACCCATTGGACTAATAAGCTACCCGTAAGGCCTTAATAACAATGGGTTGGGCCATTCGTTATCTTGGTGGGCCATCAGGCTATTGAGTTAGGCCATGAGATATGACTATTTGATGACCCTTAAATCTTAGAGAGAGTGCTTGATGTTGAGGGGAAAAGTCTTTCATGATAAGACAAGCTTTTGTCACCCGTCCATCACACCTTAGAAAGCACGTGCTCATCATCACAATCAGAGACCAAAAGCTAAATCCTAGGAAGGAGGTTCATGCATTAGAACTTGCATTGAAGGGTAGATAAGTTTGCATTTTCTTTTATTTTCTCCCAATTTCATCAAAATTGTATAGATAACAAATAAGGGATAGAAGCCGAAATTTTTAACCAGGCCTTCCCTCGTGCCTTCGTGTTTTTCCTCTGCAATTTCCCAGTCATGATATTGATTCTTTGATTCCCCTTCAACGTTCAACCTCATCTAAGCTCAATCAAGTAAATCCCAAACCTTCCCCAGGATGCCATTGGCAATAATAATAATATTTAGAAAACGATGCACCTAAATCTAAACCACACCCGCTTCAATTTTGTGCAAATTTCTCTGGTCAAACCTCTATTGGTGAGTATTTTAATTTGATCTTTAAAATTTTTGAAGTTATTTGTTATCAGCATGCTAGAATTTGTACACAATTTGAAGAATTGAATTAGAGTTCTGGGTGGTAGTCAACTTGGCTATAGGTGTCTTGTGAGGAAAGGGCAATTTTTATTAGGCATAACTGTTCACCCTCTAAGGTTTGGGTCAGTTGTAAAAACATTTATTGGAATTTCAATTCTTTCTTATAACTCTTTGGATTCTATATCCTTCCAATTGACTCCTGAAACCTTTTATGGACAAAAAAATCACATGACCAGTGGCACGAATTAGTTGAGGAGTTTTTTTAAAGTGGTCACGTAATAATCACATGATTTTTTTTGTCCATAAAAGTTAATAAAAGTTAGTCCATATATCAATTTGGCAGATATGAAAAACTCAAGGAGTAATAAGGAAGAATTGAAACCACATGGAATGTTTTGGCAACTGACTCAATGCATATATATTATTGCATCTTGGCCTTTTTATTATTTTTTGTCATTTTCCATTTATTAATTTTGGATGTAATTTGTTCCATTTAATTCAAACCACACGAGAACTGGGAAAATTTGGATTTTAGTTTAGATGATTCTAAAATGCTAATAAATCTAAGTAATTTAAAAATTAATTATCACACAGAATATAACATAAATAGAAACTGTAATTTATTATTTCATGACTTGTATCATTTAAGAGAAACTATGAAAAATAATTAATTCATTTTTATTAATTAATAGAATAACTTAAAAGGCTAATTCTAAGCTAAGAAATTTAAACATATAATTTGAGTAATTATAAGTAATTGAGAAAAGTGAGAAAATAAATCAATATACAAGCATTAAAATTATATTTGACTATGTAGCAAAAAGTTTTCAAGAACTTTTATATGTTTGATTTCTTTTAAGAATTTGGCAATGCTTAATCTTTCTTATTTCTACCTTACGTCCCTAACTTTCATTTCCATTTATTGCAAATATGTGTATAATAGAAAGCCCTAAAAAAGGGTGTTGTGGTAGTGATTTTTTTTTTTTTTTGGCAAAAAAAAAATTAGATAGTTTTCTTGCAATTACCGTTCTACCCATTTTGTGTGCCACTTTTTCCGTTTTTTTTTTTTTTTTTTTTTTTTAAATTTTAATTTTAATAATTAGAATAAATTTATTTATTTATAAATTAAAACTATAAATGGAAAGTGTGTCACCTTTAAAAAATTGTGAAAGAGAAACACAAGTGCAAAATGGTTTTTTTTTTTTTTTTTTTTTTTTGAGTAAGTATGTTTTTGTTCTTCTGTATAAATTCCAATTGTGAATTGGATCCTAAAATATATAAATATGTAGTAGAAGTAGAACAGTTGGTTAGGTTTGGTAGTGAGGGTAATTTTTAGATACCAGTGGAGAGATTATGTTTGGAACTTAGAACGAGATGGTATTTTTAAAATAAAAAATAAAAAATTTTGAGAGGAAGAGGCCACACAAATGTTTAGGGTCTGTTTGGTTGTGTTATTTAAATAACACAACACGTATTTCTACCACACTTTTTTAAATGAACATTTTTATTGGAGGAGTTAGCGTAGTGTAGGTTTCAAAAACTTAATAGAGCTATCTGAAATGTTCCGAATCCATTTCTCCAAATAGATAACAAATGAGGCCTAACCTGAGTATCAAGACTATGTTTCTGTAAAACTCATTTCTTTCATTCTCTCTTGTCTTCTCCGGTGTTAATTTCCCCTCAATAAACCAAGTGCACTTGGATGAACTTCTTAAAAAAAAAAAAAAAATTATTATTTAAAAAATTCTTTTGGATACACTTTACTGATTTTATATAGATAACGAGGGAACAAAGAAGAAAAGTTTTTTTTTTTTTTAATAAATTTTTTATATTTTTGACCAGCCCAAATTAAGCCCAAAAACCTGGTTCTTTTTGGGCTTGACAGAGGTACTAGCTAGGCTGGCATCAATGGGCGCATGAGCTTAACCACAACCATCCACTCGCTCGGTAAGCTTTACGCATGAATAAAATTTCGAGATGCTTAACTTAACCAATTCAAAATATGAATAAATCGCTTCTCACCCATCCCCACCAAAAAACAAACAAAAAGGTCTAACATCGATCTGATGAAATTTCTCAGCTCGATTCGTCTTTTTCTTCACATACTTTGGCTGGCTTGCTTTAAACGACAACATATCAAACCCAAAAAAAAGAAAAAAAAGAATCAAAGATGTATACATTCCGATATTCTATAATTAATAACAAGAAGACCTTGCATAAATTTAGCAAAACAAAACGACCTTGTATAGCATCATATGACAAACTATAGCATATCATATGACAATCTCTAGATTAAATGACAATCTCTATATCAAATGACAAACTCTATATATCAATCATATCTTGTTGGTTAGTATAACAAGTATGATCAAATCGTATCTTGTTATTTAGAAGTATTTTTTTTTTCTCCTTGACTAATTATAGCATAATACGAGATAACAAGATAT
Source organism: Quercus variabilis (assembly GCA_030445155.1). Taxonomy (NCBI): domain Eukaryota; kingdom Viridiplantae; phylum Streptophyta; class Magnoliopsida; order Fagales; family Fagaceae; genus Quercus; species Quercus variabilis. The sequence continues at coordinate 37,791,176 of CP129446.1, read as the reverse complement.
GGCTATTCGTTTTGGTCCATGATATATAGGAGAAAAAAAGATATATATAGTTAGGAAAAGTTAAAAGATACAATTGATTAGAACTTAAGAGAAGAAGAATTATCTCTGTGACTCTGCTATATGCAATAATCTCATCATGTGTCTTAGACATCAACTGCATGTACCTCAAACCGACTTGTAGTTCTTCTAAATTCCCTTGTGGATGCAGACCTATGGACAGATTTTAATTTGTACATGTCATTTTTATCATTGTCATAGTTGGCAGTACTGCGTGTTCTGGAGATGGGTATTGGAATCATGTTCTTGATGTTCTTCTTTGCATTAGGATGATCCGGTGTCCTTAGTGACATCCTTTGATTAGTAGAAGTGAAATCTGGGCTGAACAAGAAAGGGGAGCTCTCTGTTTGGCTAGAGGGTTTTACACTAGAGGAGTCAGGAGGTACCACTTGTGCTCAAGGGTGGGCTTGCTGCTCGACTGTTCGGCTTTTCAACAGATGAGCTACTACTGAATATGCGATCAGGCTCTTGCTTTTCTACAGTTGCCTCTGCACTCTTCTCCGCCTTCTGAAACAATAAATTTTCACGTTAACTTCAAGGTATTGTAGTTGCAGCATGTCAACACAACAATAAGGATGAAGAGCATTGTGATACAACAATAACTTCAACATACAAGTTGGATTTCAAGGCTTTTCTTTTTACCTTGGTAGAAAATTCAGAATCTTCTTTAGGCATTTCAGTGTCTAGATCTTTTCCCCGGCGCTCACAATGTGTCCTAGACCGTTGTTTCATTCTAGATTTCCTGTAGCTGTAAAAATAAGAAAAATAATTAGAAGCCTCTCAGAATACAGACCTACTGCAGGATTTTTTTTTTTTTTTTTTTTTTTTTTAATTGCAACTATTGATTCAGAGGCTGCAATTATTACAACGTGAAGTAGCATAAACCTCTATTGGCATGTTATATATCCCACTGTTTATGCACATACATAAAAGTTCATTTTGAAAAATAGTGACATATTTGTTAACTCAGCTTAATGCATTTAGCTTTTTCACAGATAACATACATAGACCAATGAACATGTGCTACTAATACTATGCTGTCACAAACATTTATTACCGTTCAGGAAAGAGACTTACCTTCTTTCTTCTTTGGCTTCCACTACTTCTTCATTTTTGCTATTCACTAAAGGTAACTCTGAAAGGGCGCAAGCCAATGGACTTGTGTAAAAGAACTGCAAGAAGAATTATTTCCAGTCAGAATCTATTTTCTAAGCATTACATCTTAAGAAATGAGCACTGCATATGGTACTTCCTTGCGAAATAATTCAACACTGCAATTCAATGCATCATGTGGATTTTTGGAATTGAAATTGGTATAAGTGCCAAAATAAATTATAGAACAATCCCATCAAGCAAAGGAATCACAATATGAAAAATTAAAGCAAAGTTTTGATGATCAAGTCCAACTTTACAAGATAGTTTCATATTATATAGAACTATGGTTCATAATGAAGAAAAATTTGTCACGCAACTAGATTAGATTATGAAATAGTGCATTACACCTGTAATGCTGGAATTTAATTGAATAATTACCATCAATTTGTAACTCCAGATGCTTGTCAGTGGTAAGGAATTAAGTAGACTATTATGAAAAATTCTAAGAAAAAAACAGTTTTAAATTAAGAAGCACTATTTGGAATTGATGTCTATAAAGCCGTACATATCAAAGAACTAAAATGACAAACATGTTAATCATTATATTTATACAGAAATGGTCAATAATAAAAATCAAAAAGAAATTTGGAAAGGTCCATGTGCAGTTTTCTTTTTCCTTTTATTAAAAAAAAAAAAAAAAAGCCTTTGCACAGATTCCAATTAGTACTTACTTTATCTTGGAGAGCTGAAGAGGCAGAGCCACGATGTGCAGGGTCTAAAGCAAGAAGAGTTCTTAACAGACCCAAAGAAGATTCAGGGAATTTCCTGAAAGCATTTTCAAGACTACGTTTGTATTTGGGAAGTTCGAATTTTTTATGCAGCTCCAACTTTTCCCAGTATTCCTCAGATGGTGTGCCACATAGTCTGAAAATCATGTCAATTTGCTCAACCTGAAGGGTAGAAAAAAACTTGTTGATTACAAAAACTAGCTAGCAATGGTAAATAATTGACGAAAGTGACATTTTGGATACAACAATTGATTGGAAAGTGTTTGTTACCTCTGTTTTTCCAGGCATAATAGCTGTCCCTGCTAACATTTCAGCCAAGAGGCATCCAGCACTCCAAAGATCAATACCGTCTTTATAATAAATAGCTCCTAATAATAGCTCAGGGGCTCTGTACCAAAGTGTCACAACTCGGTTTGTGAGAGGATTATTGGTTCTATAATTATTCGCAAGCCCAAAATCTGCAATCTTTAGCACCCCATTTTTGTCAATCAATATGTTCGCTGCTTTTATATCACGATGTATAATTCCTGAATCATGGCAGTACTTCAAACCTGAGAGTAGTTGATGCATATAGCATTTGACCTGCATAATTTATTCAAATTAGCAACAGATGAACTAGAAAAATCCAAATTTAAATATGAAAAAAAAAAAAAAAAAAAAAAAAAAAAAAAAACATCTGTAGTAAGAAAGTATAAATTGTGACCTGTGATTCAGTAAGTCTCTCTTCACGACGAAAGATGATTGTTGCCAAGTCCGTCTCCATGAAATCAAAAACTAGATACAGACTGTAATGCATTCTTGATGTAGCCAATCCTTGTAGTTTTATAATATTGGGATGATCCAACTTGTGTAAGAAAATCATTTCTCGTGCCATAAACTTAACACTATCAGGTTGTGATATGTCAAAACGGACCTTTTTCAGAGCAACAATTTTGTTGGTGTCTCTATCTCTAGCTTTGTACACATTGCTGTAAGTTCCCTGGCCCACCTGTAATAAGACCAAACATTTATACCAATTCTATCCACCAATATAGCTGTGGTTGACAAGAATTTAGGGGAAAAGAAAAGGAATTCAAGTTTAGGATCATAAATTTTAATTAGTTTTGAGTTTTCATATTTTCTAAACAAAATAAGAAAAAGGTGAAAAATAAAAAATTGTAGTTTTTTTCTTTTTCTTTCCAATCTTTCTTCTATCAAACAACCTTAGCCTGTCATAAAAACGGCAGACAAACCATATTATTTATGATTCATACCAAAGAAAGTGGATATTAAAATGTATATATACTGACAAAGCCTACTATCCTCTATTAAGAGAGCTAAGAATCGAAACCCCCTCCCTCATTGTTGTAACTATCAAATTATATATATTCCAGTAATCACTAAGTCTTAAGTGTCCAACCATGCAAATACTGATATACATTTGAAACAGTACAAGTAAAACTTAACATTAGATATATATACCTTAAAGAGCTTATCATAGGAGTCAGCACTCTTTACAACCAACGTAGACAAAACCTTTCTTGGGACATTATCAGTGAGCCATTTGGGCAACCCATCAACCAACTCAACCGTTTCAATCGGCATAAACGGAACCTCTTTCCGTGAAACATTCCCACTGTTATACTTCCTACCATACTCCCTATGCATATTCCCTCCTTTTCCAACGTGCCCGTTTTGTAGTTTCAACTTGTCTAAGCCTCTAGGGTGTGAACTATTATTTGAAGGCTTGGCCTGAGCACCACCCATGCCTTGATGGGTCGAACTGGGTTCCTGACAATTTAACATAGTATAATAGTGATTATCATAGCATCATCATGAAAAAGAACAATGAAAAAAAAGAAATAGAGGACATATGGAGGTGACAGAAGAAAGAGAGAGAGTAGTGAGTAATAGCATAGCCGTCCAAGGCCGGCTTTTTTGTCATCGAAGTACTGTTTGGGAGAAAACAGACAACCTTTGTAAATTGATCTTTTGAAACACAGCTTTCTCCGCTTGAATGTAAAGAGGCTTTTAAAAATACTTATTTGATTCCTCAGAACCAAACTGCATCAACAACGTAATATTTCGTCATAAAACCCTGAAACATTCTCACTAATTATTATACTTTATATTCGAATAAAAGAAAGCTATGTTCACTCTAAACCCTTTAGCTACACAAAAAAAGAAAGGGCTAAAACTTACATCACTTTGTTGGAATATGAAAGCATAAGCATAAACTATGTCCAAAAGGGCTAAAACTTTCTCTCTAATTATGCTGAATTGTTGTTGGAATTAAAAGAAGTCTTCTTTATAGCCGAACGTACAAGGTAGAAGCACTCTCTCCGACAATAAGTAGGAAAACCTACAACACTTTTCCGAGACTCCGTTTACTATAAAGATCTTTAATTTTCACTTTTCAATTTATAAATTGAAAAATAAAATAAATAATTACTTCATATATATATATATATGGTAAAGAATTAATACTTTCTATTATTTTCATGATTTGTAGATCAACTAATCCTATAAAATCATAAAATATATAACTTTTACCACAACTTATCTATGTAGTGAGTTGTGAGTAGTGGAGTTGTGAACCCATCACTTTTACTCCACCATTCATAACTTGTCAGACTTTTCTCTAAAGTCATAAATCTAAAATTTGATAATTATGTTAGTAATTAATAGACATTTAATTTTGATTGTATTTATATATGGAAGTGTATATTCTAATATTTAAAGAAAATATATTATATATGTAAAATATTTTAATGGAGAGTATAATATAATAGTATTTAAATTTAATTAATTAATTATGTATTAAAATAATTATGTGTAAAATTGTGAAAATTCAAATTTTGATGTAGGGTAATATTATTAGATCAACCAAAAGCTGAACTACTTTAGTTTTATATAGATTGTAGATTGATTTCTGTGATAAGAAATTGAAGCCAGATTTGTATGATAAGAAATAACAATTCTATAGAATATATATACAAAACATCAGTTAATTAGCAGAACTAACAATTCTAGGATTACTTCTCAAAAGAAAAAAAATTAATAATAATAATTGTAGGATTAATAGCCCTAGCCACCTTTCTTTTGATTTTATTTTTTATTTTTTATTTTCACGAACTTATTAAAGGGTAATGCAGTAAGCTATGAATCCAGCTGTTTGTAATTTAGAATTTGGAATAATAATTTGTTCGCTATGCATATGTTTGGTCATAATAATAATACATGAATACACTAAATGTAATTTGGTCTAACATGATTTAATGATAAAATGATTTTTTTTTTTTTTTGAGAAGAATGATAAAATGAAAAAGTTTCTAATAGTTGAATAAGAGATCTAAGGTTTAATTACACTTACATCAAAAATCGATTAGTGTCTTGATCTGATAATAAGAGTACAATCATCAAAAGTGGATGTCGTACGTTGAAACTCTATAAAAAAAAAAATATATATATATATATATATATATTCTAATAAAATTTCCTAAAAATCCTTATACAATAACTCCCTCCGTCCCACTTTGTTTGTCCTGTTTGAAAAATCAAACTTTTTAAGGGAACATCATTTATTGACTTGTTTACTTCATAAAAATGTATAAATTTATAAAACTACCCTTAAATAAATTTATCTGTTTTTTTTTAAAGAGTTATTAATGACATAAAATAAGGGTATAATAGGAATATTAGTAAATTAATAACTTTTATTTTTCGAAACAGGACAATATTTTGGGACATCCTATAATGGAATAGATGACAAATAAAGTGGGACGGAGGTAGTATATCTATACTAGTTGTGGATCTTAGCTTATTATATATAAATTAAATAATTTTATAATCAATATCATTGTCTTTTGTTGGAAATTTTTATCTACATAAATGTCAAAACAAAATGACAACATCTCCCATAAATATCCTCTTAAAAAAAAATCCCTTAAATATTAAATTCTAATAAATGAATTCACTTTCTTCAATAAAAATGATATATATATATATATATATAAACTTGATTTTTTTAGACTGAATTTTTTTTTAGAAAGAATATATACTTAAAATTGAAATAAATAAATCATGGAGTTTAATTTTTTTTTCCTTATTAAATTTTGTGCCTTTGTATAATTTGATTAGGCTTATATTTTCAATTTTTCTTTTAAAAAAAATTTTAATTATTAAAATTAATAATTACAAATGTTATCATTTTTGAAAAAAAAAATTCATTATTAATTATTGAGATTATAGGTCTGTTTGAAATTCACTTATTTTGCTGAAATTGAAAACTTTTCACTGAAAATATTGTAGATAAAGGTAAAATTTAACCAAAATAGTACAGTGAAACTCATGAATAGTACAAAAAAGTGCAGTGGGGCCTATGAATAGTAGCAAAAATAAGCTGAATAGTAAAATAAGTTGACTTTTTAAGCAGAAGCCAAACGCACACTATATATATATGAGATTAAATTTTAGGGTAAATTACAAATTACACTCCTAAAGTTTGAGGGTGTTTAGATTTTACATCTTAGAGGTTCTGAATTTGGAATTCACCCCCTAAAATTTGGGAGTATTTAAATTTTACACTAACGTTTTAGAGGATTTATCCCCATAAAGTTTGGAAGCGTTTGGATTTTACACTCTCAAATCTAAAACTTTAGGTTACAAAATCCAAATACCCCAAAACTTTAGAGAGTAAAATAAAAAAATAAAAATAAAAATCCTAAAGTTTAGGGTTAAAATCTAAATTCTGAAACTTTAGGGTGTAAAATCCAAACATCACCAAACTTTGGAGGATAAAATCCAAATTCTGAAATTTTAGGATATAAAATCCAGGCACTCCCAAACTTTTGGGGTGTAATATGTAATTTACCAAAAATTTTATAAGGACTTGGTTTACGCCCTCTAATCAGGATATGCCACATTATCATATTACTAAAACTTAAATATATATGATCTCTCTCTCTCTCTCTTTCACACACACACACACACACAAAGAGAGAGAGAGAGAGAGAGAGAGAGAGAGAGAGAGAGAGAGAGAGAGAGAGAGAGAGAGAGAGAGAGAGAAGAATTCAAAGAGTGGTAGCCAACAATGGCTTCAGGAATTTTTTTTAGCCATCACTAAACTTAAGGAATAGTTATTACACATAATTTGATATGTAATAGTTATTCATTTTTTTTTTTTTAGGAAAATTTAATAATTATTCCTGCATAATAGTTATTCCTCATTTAAAAAAATAATTGTTCTTAAGGAATAACTATTCTTTATAATTAAAAAAAAAAAAAAAAACATATGAATAACTGTGGGGGGGACGAGGATCCAAAGCTGCTAATTAAATGGGCAAGGGGATTTCCGAGGAAGAAAACTTCATGAAGAATCCTTGAAAAGAGCTTACGTGACTTGTAGAGAAGTTAAGCTATTGCATTTAATAAAGACTCAGAGGACTCCAACCTAACCTCAGAAGGACGAGGACCCATGGTAAAGGGAGCATAGTGCAACCTAAAGAGAGAGAAAAGTAACTTGGCACTAAATTAGAGAGAGAGAAAGGAGGAAGGACATAGAAGCCATCCCCTCTGCATTAAATTCATTGCAACCACTTGCTTGGCCGCATTAATGGGAAGTGACCATGAACAGTGCTCATACAGCTAAAAACTTTAGTGTAGAACCTTCTAGTAAGGCCTTGATGGGACGAGTATCAAGAAAGTGTGATCCTAACCTTCCAAATGTAGAGTCCAGATGCATTTTTGCAAACTATAAAAAGTCAAGAAACATTTGGATCAGGGGGGAAAAAAGGCAGAGAAAAAGAAAAACAAGTGAAAGAGAGAATGAGAGATAAATTGACCAACTGTAAAACCCTTCCTCGGATTGAACCCGAGAATGAACACTTAGCTAATAAATGGCCTACTTTTTTTTTAGTGTGCTTACTTCATACTACAAGTTGATCTATTTGCTATTAGCTATATTGTAGTTGGGTACTCTAAAGGTTGATCTTGCATTCCACCTCTAAACATTTATTGTGTGTGCAAAAATAACACGTTAACATCCACTAGGTTTATTAGCTGTCAATTTTTGCCCACCACAATTGGCGCTGTATATGGGAAGGTCTTTTAAGGTACCCCTGCAAAAATGTTACTGTTATGGCCAGTCCCTAGTGCGGCGGATTGGTAGAATCCGTGGGCTCTTAGCGCAGAGACCATTTTGTTAATCATGAGCGAAGGAGGAACTGTCAGGTGGCTCATACTTCAAGCAAGAGGGCACTCTCCGTTCATTCTAAGCATACTGGCTAGCATGAAGCTAGTCACCATTCGCGTGATGAAGAGCTACATAACCTGGAGAAAAAAGTAGAACGATTGCATTGACATCTTCGTCATAGAGCTTGAATAAGAGAGGATAGAACGCCTTCCCCAGATCAATATTCAAGCACGAGAAGTGACGGAAGTTACTGTCCTCAAAGTAGAACTTCGCCCAGTGAGTCATTCAAGTCATCATCCCATCAAACTTCTAGACAAAAGCAATATCCCAGAAGGTCCAGAACTCTGTCAAGAAGGAGACAGGGGCATGATGCCATGGGAAAGGCTCTCCTTCAGATATCCCGCTCCCTTTTTTCTCGGTGAATTGAATAGGCTGAGCTCCCTCGTCACTTCAATCAGCCTACCTTTATCATTTATAATGGTAGGATCGATCCTGTTGAACATGTTAGTCACTTTAATTAAAGAATGACTATCCACTCCAAAAATAAAGCCCTTATGTGTAAGGTTTTCCCCTCAAGCCTTGGTCTAGTTGCTATGAGGTGGTTTGATAGCCTTGAGGAATGGTCCATACATTCCTTTGAAGAGCTAACCAGGGCCTTTAGGGCAAGGTTTGTACCTTGTAGCCGGTTTCCAATACCCCTAGACTCTTTATTGTCAATGTCCATGAAAAAGGGAGAGACATTGAAGAACTATTTGGATAGCTATTGGGAAGTTGTTGTGCGAACCTTCAAGGTAGGCCTCCCTAAACATTCCAACTTGCAGAAATCACTAACTATGAAACCACCTCGGAGTGTGCATCAGCTGATGGATCGAATTGAGGAACATAAAAGGGTTGAGGATAATCAGAACTCTAGCAAGGGAAAAGCCAAGGTCTTCAATCTTAATCAAAAGGACAGCTCATCGAGTTAGTTCACATCCTCCCGACTGAGGAGAGAGTTTTTCAGTCAGGCATCCCGTAGCCTTGTCAGCCCTTAAGCAATAAACTCGGTGTTCAAAGAGCTGATATATTAAGTGTTAGAGAAGATTAAAAGTGAGCATTACTTTAAATGGCCGAACAAAATGGGAAGAGAACCCCCTAAAAGAAATCAGAATTTGTATTGTCAGTACCATCAGGACCGAGGCCATACAATCGAGGACTATAGGACTTTACAAGCCTTCCTTAACCAGTTAATCAAAGCTGAAAAACTTGAACAGTTTTTACAACTGCTAGATGGTCAAAAAGGTTAGCTCGCTGCACGGCCACAGAGAAATGGAGCTTCTCGATCATCCCTGGGAACAATAAATGTCATTTTTGTGGCCCCAAGGGAACACTCTCATTTAGTCAATAGGGTAATGGCGATATCTTCACAGTTGGATGGGTATGAAGAAGAAGTACCATGCAAGAAACCCAGGATTTTAGAATAGCCAATTTTGGGATTTTCGGAGGAGGTTAAGGAAGGGACAATTTAGCCGCATGACGATGCATTGGTGGTAACCTTGCAAATAGCAGGATTTGATGTAAAAAGTGTAATGATTGATCAAGGTAGTGGGGTTGAAATTATGTACCTTGATCAATTTAGGGGTCTAGGGCTTAAACTAGAGGATTTGAGTAAGTACAACATTCCTTTGGTTGGGTTTGACAGGAAAGTTACTGTTACAAAGGGTATGATTCGGTTACTTGTACAGACAAGGGAGAAGGTGGTGAGTGCAAATTTCATAGTGGCAGATGCTTTCTCTCTATATACTGTCATTCTCACGATACCATGGCTGCATGTTATAAGGGTGGTCTCCTCAACTCCACATGTAAAGTTAAAATATCCCATTGGCGAGGGGGTAGTTGAACTTATAGGATGCCAAGTGGTGGCCAGGCAGTGTTTTATAGCAATGGTTAACCATCGTGCCCCCAAGGTAAGTCCTTTGGAGACAAGACCTGTCTTATAGCAATCACAGCTCAGATTGCCACTTTCCTCGGGTTGTTCAGTATCATGCGAGGAGTTGGAAAATGTCGTCATTAAGGGGGATGCGAAAATGTACTTTTAGGTTGGAATTCAACTCCTAGTGGAGGATAAGAAGCAGTTGGTAGATTTTTAGAAGAGGAATTTGGATATTTTCGCTTGGAGCGCATATGAAGCACCTAGGATTCATCCCGAGTTCATTTGCCATCACTTAAATGTTAATCCTAAGGCTACTCCAAAGAAGCAAGTACCTCAGTGTTCGTCCAAAGTGCATTCCGAGGCCGTAAAGGACGAGGTTTGAAAACTTAATTAGGTTGGGGCAATTAAAGAGGTCTTTTACCTAGAGTGGTTGGCCAACACTATAGTAGTAAAGAAGAAGTCGGGGAAGTGGAGAGTTTGCGTGATAAAGCTACCCAAAGGACCTATTTCCCATCCAAGGATAGATCAGTTAGTGGATGCAACATTTGGACACCCTAGGATGAGCTTCTTGGATTCTTTTCAAGGGTACCATCAAATCCCTTTAGCGTTGTTAGATTAGGAAAAAACGGCCTTTCTCACCCCAACGGAGAACTACCATTACCGAGTAATGCCATTTGGCCTAAAAAACGCCGGATCTATGTACCAGAGAATGGTGATGAGAATGTTCGAGAGCCAGTTGGGGAAGAACATGGAGGCATACATTAATGACATGGTGGTGAAAAGTAAAAAAGAGTCCGAGCATTTAACGGATCTTGAAGAAGTATTTACAATTTTGAGAAAGCATAAACTACGCCTAAGCGCTGCTAAGTGTTCGAGAGCTGGGATCTGAGACTTCAAATGTGCCTTGATTTCCTTTTGCCCTAGATCATATGCCGCTTGTTCAACCTTGTTCATCTCCTTGGCTTTCTGGTCCAGCTCCTTAGTCAACTCAGTGATCCTAGCCCGAGCAAGTGTAAGCTGACTTTCTACCTCTTTTAAGTGGCGCAATTGCTCCCGAGCCTGCCTCTCAAAACTCTCAATTGAAGCCTTAGCACTTTTTCGAGCCTTGTCACATTCGGACAGCTTAAGGAGAATCTCCTTCAATTTTTTGTAAGTTTGGGCCTGGGCCTTCGGGGCAGCATAGTGTTTGGATTCCTCTTCTTTCCTTTCATAAAGGGTTTGATCAACCCACTCTTTGGCCATGTGAGTTGCCTGGGTGGCCTAGAAATTCACAGACAAAGAAAGAGGATTAGAAGCTGGACAAATAAAATGTTGTTTGTAATAATAAAGCGAGGGGCAATAATGGGGAACAAAAAATGAAGAAGCATCTACCAGAGCCAAGTCCCTCTTTAGGGATAGAAACATCTCATGCTTCTTCAGATTTTAGAGCTTGGCCATATCCCGAGGCAAAAGAAGCGCTTGCTCCACCGAATTGGCAACATAGCCCGCCCTTCCATTATCAAAGTTGCAGATTGATGAATCATGGGGATCCGCTAATATAAGAGGGGGGGTTCTAGTTAGAAATGCGAGAATGGCGCTTTGAAACCGCCTTTGAGGTCTCTCCTCCCCTCCTCTGTTGAGACCAAGTTACTTTGACTATTTTTGTTTGTTCGGGGGGAGTTTCTTCCTGGATCTCCCCTTCTTCGATTGGCCCATTGCATCCCTTCTTATCTCTTTTTCACTTTTTGTCAGCTGGCTCGATTTTAGTAGGAGGAGGCGGGGCTGGCGTCGAGGGCCTGGGCACCATAGGAATTTCGGGAGTAGTGCCCTCAGCGTGAGACTCCAACAAGGATAGTAAATTGGGCAACATCTTTTCTGTTACCATTGCCTCTAGAACCTTAATAGCCTCCTAGTCCTTGCTTACTATGACTGCAAAACATATCTAAGCAGATGCATGATAACGCCTTAAAATGTATCCTTGTTATATATTTATGTGGGCGTTATCTTCTTATTACTATGCTTAATTTGTATAACTAAGCCATGATTTGCATTAATCCCTATTATTTATCTTTACATAATTTATTGAATAAAATGCCATTCATTGTGTGTAATTTTCTATTTTCAAAAATCATGCGAGAAAGATGAGTTTACAGGAATTTGTGAGAGAATGAAAGCCAAACTGGAATTAAAGTGGAGCTAAAGGACCATGCTTAAATGTCTAAAGAGGTGCAGCTGGAGTGCTTGGATCATCTACCATGATTGGAAACTTCAAATAAGGAAAGAAATCAAAGAGGCAGAATCTGAAAAGGAAAAAAATCTGGTTTGAGCACTGATCAGTATTTTGGGCATATCTCTCTCCTTAAAAATCCAATTGACACAAGGCTAGATGGCTTGGAACCGTGACTTAAATATCTACAACTTTTCAGTTTTGAGATTTTCGAAATTCTCAATTTTTGAAGGCCGAAATTAACTCCCAAATTACTACTGTAAACCTGGACGGAAATTAAAATAATAAAAGTTTTATTTTCTTTGGACACTTTTTGACCTTAGGGTTGGGAAGAGAGGCTGTGTAGAACGAATTTGGGGGAGAGAAAACCTTGTATTTTCCTTTCTCTAATGGCAGCCTAAACCCTTTACTAGGGCTAGGGGGTTATGTTTCTTCTATACGGTATGAATATTCAATGTGATTCTTTCTAGAATTTTATCAATGACATATTTGATTGTTTAATTAGATTTCTTTTGATGAATTAGTTCTTCCATGCTTTCAATAAGTTCAATCATGTTTTTTTTATTGTTTAGATGAATTTCTAATAGTTCCAATAGAAATCAGGTTTTAAAGTGAATGTGTTTTTCTAAAAACTTTTCTAACCACATTATTAATCGAGGTTATCATGCGTGCTTGAATTGTCTCAGTTCAATCGAATCATAAGTTTTTAATTGTATAAGAACAATTAATTATGAAATATATATTTTCTTAGATCACAAAGAATTTTATATCGATATAGGGAAACACTATGATGCCCTAGTATTTACATTATTGATTTAAATAAGTTTTTATTATTATTCTTGTTAACAATCACCAAGCAAAAGTATTTTTCTTCTTTACCCAAATTTTTTTTTAATTATTTTTTCTTTGAATCTATCCTGCTCCTTGTGGTTCGACCTCGATACTCCGAGAATTATATTGCTACGATCTCCTACACTTGGGAGTGAGCAAGCAATTTTGGCGCCGTTGCTGAGGAGCTGCTGCGTGTTCAAAGGCAATTTTTTTGGAGAAAAGCACAACTGGTGGAAATTCTTCTATTGGTAACTTCGTTCCATTTTTCCCCTTATTTTTATTTTTTTTTTTTTGTTTGTTTTTAATTTATTTTATTTGATTGGCATTCCTTGTTGCATGAGCATTTGGGTTAGAAACAAGAGAGGTAGATTATAAAATTTTGAAACTTACTTTTGGTAATCTTTTTGACACACCTTTGCCTTCACCTTCTTCATCAATCATGGGTGATGAAACATGTAATAATCATAAGGAGAATAGAATAACTATGTATGAATTGTTGCACCCCACACAAAATTATGTTCCTTCATGCATCATGTTTCCACCTAATGCACCACATGTAGAACTGAAACAAGGCTTATTAGCAATACTTCCTGAATTTAGGGGATAAGAAACTGAAAATCCTTATGTCCATATTAGAGCTTTTGAAGAGGTGATTAGTAGTTTCTATGCACAAAATGTTATTGAAACTGCTTAGTTACGTTTCTTTCCTTTTTCACTTAAGGATAAGGCAAGAAGTTGGCTTTACACCTTAAAACCTAGGTCTATAGATAGTTGGGGGGAGATGGCCAAAGAGTTTTTTAAGAAACATTTTCCTCCCCACAAAGTCCAGCAAGTAAAAAAAAGGATAGCTAGTTTTGTCCAAGGAGAAAATGAGACCTTATACCAAGCTTGGGAAAGATACAAAGATCTTTTCAATTTCTGCCCAACTCATGAGTATGAAAATTGGAGGTTGGTTAACTATTTTTATGAAGGACTTACACCTAGGGACCGACAGTTTGCTCAACTCTCATGCGGAGGGGACTTTTTACAAAAAGAACCTGAAGATGCAATGGATTATCTTGATGAGATAGCTGAAAACTCTAACACATGGACTGCATCTAGCCCTATGGACTCCACTGATAGGACTAGAACTAACGCTACCACTTCTAGTGGAAGTGTTTTCAAGTTGAGAGAAGATGATAACATGAGTGCAAAAATCAGCATGTTAACTAAAGAAATTGAGGCACTCAAAATGAAAGGAAATAGGAGTGTTAGTGTTACCTTTAGAGAGGACCCAATGGAGGTGTGTAAAATCTGTCATTAGATAAACCATGTTACAAATGAATGTGCATCACTTTCATCATTCTTAAATGTGCCAGAAGAACAAGTGTATGCATTTAATTCATATTGGCCAAATAATTCTTCATATTCTAACAATTATAACCCAAATATGCGAAACCATCCGTATTTGAGTTATAAGAATGACAATGTGTTGAATCCTCTTGCTCCAAGGAATTTTAATTCACCACATGCATCATCATCATCATCTAGAACTTCCTTGGAGGATGCACTTAGTACTTTCATTCAAAGGCAAAGTGAGCAAAATCAAAAGTTTGAATCCATGCTCATTAGGCTAGATGAAGAGGTAAGAGAGACCAAGAGTCATATAACTAGGCTTACAAATTCATTGAGTGGGATAGAGAGAGGGAAGCTTCCTTCCCAAACTCAACCCAATCCCATCAATCAAAATCTAAAAATTAGCTCTAAGGATAAACATGAGGAAGTAAAAGTTGTGACCATTTTAAAGAGTGGTAAAGAGATTAATAAAAGTTCTCCTTTAGTAACTAAGAAATCTAAGGAGACCCTAGTTGAAAAAGAGAAGGATGAAATTGAGTCACTTAGGTTTGATGACATTGAAAAATGTCCAATCCCTCCACCATTTCCACAAGTCTTAAAATTACCTAAGAAATTGGACACCACATCTGAGATATTAGAGCATTTGCATCAAGTCAAGATAAATTTGCCATTATTGCATGTTATCAAGCAAGTGCCTGCATATGCCAAGGTAATTAAGGACTTGTGCACCATCAAGAGAAAGCATCATGTGAAGAAGACCGCATTCCTAACAGAACAGGTAAGTGCAGTTATCCAACATAAGACCTTACCAAAGTATAAGGATCCAGGTTGTCCTACGATCTCTTGTACTATTGGAGATTACATCATGGAGCATGCATTGCTAGATCTTGGGGCAAGTGTTAATTTGATCCTTTTCAATATATCAAAAACTTGGACTTGGTGAGTTGAAACCTACTTCAATAACTTTACAGTTGGCTGATCACTTTGTAAGGGAATCGAGAGGGATTGTTGAGGACAAATTGGTGAAAATTGAACAATTTTGTTGTCTTGTTGATTTTATTGTTCTAGATTACTAACCTATTTTACATCCTAGTGTTCATACCCCTATTATTTTGGGTAGACCATTTCTTGCCACAACTAATGCTTTAATTAATTGCAGGAATGGAAGAATGCAACTCACTTTTGGTTCCATGACTTTGGAGCTAAACATATTTCATGTGGCTAAACAACCGCATGAGGATGATGATTGTGCTTATGTGAACCTCATTGGGGCGGCGATTCAAGAAAAGTTTAATAAGAATTGTTTTTCTGATCCTCTTAAAACTCTTCTTAATAATTATGTTGGTTCTTATAATTTAGAATGTGATATTCATGTATTTGAAAATTTTTCTTTGTTGTATTCCTCACAAGTTTTGGAAGAACAACAAATGATGGCAATTAATAAGAGATGGAAGCCTTGCTTTGAGGAGCTACTAGAAAAAAAAAAAAAAAAAAAAAAAAAAAAAAAAAACACGTGTATTCAAGTGAAGAGGCACTATAACTGGATCTTAAGCTACTGCCTAGTGGTCTTAAATATGCATATTTAGGCCCAGGTAAGTTAAAACCTAGGTGGGATGACCCTTTCATTGTAAGGGAAGTGTTTAACCATGGAACAATAGTAGTTGAGGACCCTAGAGATGGTAGGATTTTGAAAGTAAATGGACAAATGTTAAAACCATACTTAGGGGGAGTTATACCAAAGGAGGAGACTATGTCACTAGAGATCCCTGCCTATTGGGATGCTATGTGAACTTTGAAAAGGCCTTATGAAGTTGTACCATAGTTGTTTTAATTTTCTTTTCTTTCTATTTTTTTTTTCTTCTGTTTTTGTTTTTATTTTTTTTTTGTTTTGTTATTATTTTTATTTTATGAGCTAACATTTGCAAGTGTGAAAGAAATTAAAAAAAAAAATTAAATTAAATGCTTAAGGTAACTTCTTCCCTTTATACTTGAATTTATTTTGGCTTTGATACATTAAGGATAATACAATATTTTAGTTGGGGGGAGAGGTCTACACATTTTGCTGCACCTTGCATGATTTTTTTTTTTTTCCTTTCTTTTTGGTTGCAACTTTTCAATTATTAAAAAAAAAAAAAAGCTTGAATTTGAATGCAGAAGAGTTTATTTTTATATCATGTGATGGAATGAATAATGCTGAGTTGATTATACTATTTGCTATATTAAGACTCTTTCATGAAAAGTACAATTGGAAACTTTTGAGCACAATAGCCAAATTAGCAGACAGTTGGATGTTGGATATGCATGGATCATGAACAAGCTAGATATAAGATGGAACTCAACCCATATGGAGAGTTCTTGAGCCTTACTTTTCTTTGTGAGAGTATATCTTTGTTTGAACTCTTAAATTTCTGTCATATGCTTCAATTTTTATAAAAGATCTCTATTTTTGGTTGACTACTGGAAACATTATAGGGAGATATACCATAGTCCTACTTATTTTTGTCCTTAAGCATGCTGGTTTATGTGGAATTTTAGGAGATGAGAGCCTAAGGCCACCAATTTTTTGTCATCAGCTAAACAAATATTCAACCTACCTTTACATTAACCATTGTCACCATCATTTGAGCCATGAGAAATATTTTCACAATCCACAAAATATTTTTATTTATGGGTATTCTCATGGGGCTTCAAGTTTTGCACAATTGATGTGTTTAGATACCACCATTGTCTCTCTTTTCTTCAAAAAAAAAAAAAAAAATCAAAAAGAGAAAAGAAAGACCAAAAAAAAAAAAAAGAGAGAGAGAAAAAGAAAAAGTAAGAGGAGACATACATAATCAATCAATAAATCATTGGTGTCTTACACATCTTTCATGTATTTCAAAAGGGTTATATGGTTGAGTAAATGTTATTTTGATTCAAGTTGGTTGTTATCGCTATAAGTTGGGTTTAGCTTGAATTTTCTACATTTGATTCATATACCTCATATTTCAAAGAGAGCAGTTTGCCTTTACCTAGCCATAAGATTATACTACCATTGAGCTTAAAGTCCTACTTGATCCTAAAGGTGCATGGTTGGTATGTGTTTAGGATAAAAACTAGGAATGAGAATAGTATTAACCTCATGTTTCTAGGAATTCAACATCCTTTCCAAGAGATCTTTTTTCGTTGTTTTAGCAACTGTTTTTGTATACACATGTGATATTCTTAAAACTTTTTCTTTCCTTTTTGTTCACATGTGATTTGAAGAGAGAAACCATTACGACTATGTGTGTTCTTTCAGAGCATTGATGACTTAAGAGAGGTTTTGGAGTAGAGGTTCTAATCTAGATTATTCTTGGTCTATGCATATTTGGAAAAACCGGTTTGAATGGATGGGCTATGCGCACACACACTCTAAAAGTGAAGCTAGTGAAAGCTCTTTAATATGATAAATAGTATCCCAACTCGAAATTGAAAGTTCATTTGTATGATATAATGATAAAGCAGACTAACATTTGCTACAGGAATTTTCAGGAAACCTTTGACTTTTGTGGGTAGAGTCACTGCAAACCCTCATGAGAGTAAACTCGTCCACTAGGGTCACCAAAGGATTCAAAGACTTGCTGCACATGGGAAGTGCAGTCGTGTAGCCTACGAAAGTAGCTTGTATTTTAGTTTTAATTTTTCACTTTTAGTAGACATGAGTGCTTTGTGGATTGCTAGGGACTAGCAAAATTTAAGTTAGGGGGGTGTGATAACGCCTTAAAATGTATACTTGTTATATATTTATGTGGGCGTTATCTTGTTATTACTATGCATAATTTGTATAATTAAGTCATGATTTGCATTAGTCTCTATTATTTATCTTTATATAATTTCTTGAATAAAATTCCATTCATTGTGTGTAATTTTCTACTTTCAGAAATCATGTGAGAAAGATGAGTTTACAAGAATTTGTGAGAGAATAGAGGCCAAACTAGAATTAAAGTGGAGCTAAAGGACCATGCTTAAATGTCTAAGGAGGTGCAGTTGGAGTGCTTGGATCGTCTACCATGATTGGAAGCTTCAAATAAGGAAAGAAATCAAAGAGGCAGAATCTGAAATGGAAAAAAATCTGATTTGAGCACTGATCAGTATTTTGGACGTATCTCTCTCCTTGAAAATCCAATTGATACAAAACTAGATAGGTTGGAACCGTGACTTAAATATCTACAACTTTCCAGTTTTGAATTTTTCGAAATTCTCAATTTTTGAAGGCTGAAATTAACTCCCAAGTTACTGCTGTAAACCTGTACGGAAATTAAAATAGTAAAAGTTTTATTTTCTTTGACACTTTTTGACATTAGGGTTGGGAAGAGAGGCTGTGTAGAACGAATTTGGGAGAGAAAAACCTTGTATTTTTCTTTCTCTAATGGCAGCCTAAACCCTTTGCTAGGGCTAGGGGTAATGTTTCTTCTATACGGTATGAATATTCAATGTGATTCTTTCTAGGATTTTATCAACGGCATATTTGATTGTTCAATTAGATTTTTTTTGATGAATTAGTTCTTTCATGCTTTCAATAAGTTCAATCATATTTTTCTTATTGTTTAGATGAATTTCTAATAGTTTCAAATAGAAATCAGGTTTTAAAGTAAATGGGTTTTTCTGAAATTTTTCTAACCGCATTATTAATCGAGGTTATCATGCTTTCTTGAATTGTCTTAGTTCAAGCGAATCATAAGTTTTTAATTGTATAAGAACAATTAATTATGAAATATATATTTTCTTAGATCACAAAGAATTTCATATCGATATAGGGAAACACTCCGATGCCCTAGTATTTACATTATTGATTTAAATAAGTTTTTATTATTATTCTTGTTAACAATCACCAAGTAAAAGTATTTTTCTTCTTTACCCAAATTTTTGTTTAATTATTTTGTCTTTGAATCTATCCTGCTCCTTGTGGTTCAACCTCGGTAATCCGAGAATTATATTGCTACGATCTCCTGCACTTGGGAGTGAGCAAGCAATGCGAAGTCCTCGGTCTCATCTTGATGATAGAAGACTTCAAAATATTCTTCTCGAACGAGACTTTCAGTACTCTCTTCCTTGGATTCCTCCTCAAGTTCTTCGGATTGAGCTTCAACCTCTTCATTAAAAGAGATGACTTCTTCAACCTCGGGTTGAGGCTTTGTTAAGGTGGGGAGTTCTATAAGCCGAGTTTCGGTAGGAGGGGGTTTTCAAATGAACTTCAATAGCCACGTCAACCAATGCTAGTGGAGACCAATTTGAAGCCAAGGATGATGTGTACTGCCCGAAGTTGGCCGTCTCAGTGAAGGAAGATCTCAAACCTTAACACTTGGTCAACAAGGGAAAGTTCACTAAACTTCGTCTTTTGGCGGTAGCTTTTTTGTTTGAAAAACAAAAAATGAAGCAAAGATAAGGAGAAAGATCAATATAGGAAAATAGAAACAGAATGTATGTGTTATGTATCCTAAAAAAGCACAAGGTCATAAAAACACCCCTAATCCACCCCACCTGGAATGCCATCTTTGACCGGGCAGTGAAGTCCATCATGTCATTCTCCTGAAACAATGAGAAAATCCTTGTCCATGTCATTGTTCGTCTTGGGGAGGTAAGAAATTAACTTAACAGTGGGAACCCTAGTTTTTAGGTAATATCCTGTTTCATTATTTATCTGACAACTATACACCTAGTTAATGTCATGATGAGTGAGATTTATACCCAACTTATCATTTATTGCGTCTACACTATCTAAAATCCCAAACATGTTCAGAACACACTGAGCGGGGCAAAGTCTATAAAGACTTAAGAAATCCCTAGTAACTCTACCCATGGGAATCCTCATATCTCCCTCAATAAATGCTATCATAGGAATTGCCACTGCCTTGGTTGGCCTTTTCTCATACCACTCCCCTAAGTTATAGTGTTCTATTGACACATTACTAGGAATCTTGTAGTGCCTTTTAAACTCTTCTTTGTGCTCGGGGGTGTCAACTAAATTAAAAAAAAAAGTACCCATTTAGGAAAAAGGAAAGACAAAAGGGAAGGAAAATCTAAGAATGTGTAAGAAGAAGAAAGAAAATATTAAAAGGAAAAAAAAAAACTTACAAAATCCAGGAAGGAGGACTCCTCGGGCGAATTATCTAGAGTGGGGAGTAATTTTTCTATTCTTAAAGGGAAGAAATGGAGTCTATATCCCTATGGCCCCCTTTATATAAGGGCAGAACGTTGGGGAGGAATCGGGACTGTAGGATCGCAATCTCACCGCAAAACGTTGGGAACAGCAAGCTGCCTACAACATTTATTACAAAGTTGTGGAGTTTGAAGCGTCAGGAGCTTGTCTTAGCTTGTTGAAGAGACACTCTCATGTGGGAACCTATTGGAAGTGTGTTATGACAAACAGTCCACACTAAGCAAAACCTCCATTTCCTAAGGCAAGAGTGGAAAACGAGGTTTTAAGGGGCTATTGTAGGGGGACAAGGATCCAAAGCTGCTAATTAAATGAGCAAGGGGATTTTCGAGGAAGAAAACTTCATGAAGAACCCTTGAAAAGAGCTTACCTAACTTGTAGAGAAGTTAAGCTATTGCATTTAATAAAGACTTCGAGGACTCCCACCTAACCTCGGAAGGACGAGGACCCATGATAAAGGGAGCATAGTGCAACCTGAAGAGAAAGAAGAGTAACTTCGCACTAAACCAGTGAGAGAGGAAGGAGGAAGGACACAAAAGCCATCCCCTCCACATTAAATGCATTGCAACCACTTGCTTGGCTGCATTAATGGGGAAGTGATCATGAACAGTGCTCACACAACTAAAAACTTCAGTGTAGGACCTACTAGTAAGGCCTTGATGGGACGAGTATCAAGGAAGTGTGATCCTAACCCTCCAAATGTAGAGTCCAGATGCATTTTGGCTAACTATAAAAAGTCAAGAAACATCTGGATCGGGGGGGGAGGGGGGGGGGGGGAAGGCAGAGAAAAAGAAAAACAAGTGAAAGAGAGAATGAGAGATAAATTGACCAACTGTAAAACCTTTCCTTGGGCTAAACCCGCAGATGAACACTTAGCTAATAAAGGGCCTACTTTTTTTTAGTGTGCTTACTTCATAGTGCGAGTTGATCTGTTTGCTATTAGCTATATTGTAGTTGGGTACTCTAAGGGTTGACATTGCATTCCACCTCTAAAAATTTATTGTGTGTGCAAAAATAACACGTCAACATCCACCAGGTTTATTAGTTGTCAATTTTTGCCCGCCACAATAACTATTATGTAGGAATAGCTATTTCATTATAGTGTTTTCACCCAAAAAAAAAAAATCATTATAATGTCTTTTACAGTGTACAAAATGTGTTTAACTAGTTGAAGATTAATAGTCCTAATCCTAGGAAAGTTTGTTTTACTTGTAACAGGAAGACAACTCATAAAATAACTTAATAATATTGTTATTCACTTGAGTTAAGTTTCTACAAATACTAATACTAATTTTTTTTTAAAAGTATAATTTATTTCTTATAGTATTTTAGAACTCTCACCATCATATTTTAGCCAATATCTTTTCGAAAGACTAACAAACTGTTTAATAGTTGAGTTACTCAAAAATTGTGGAAAGAAGTAGGGAGACGACAGAGAAGAAGGAAAATGTAAAATTTTGGTGAAATTAACTACACTATATTTATAATTACTTTTGTATAATATGAGGTCAAAGACAAAACAGTTTTGACACAAAATTTAAAATCTTTAATAATTTACATGTGTAATCAGTATTTAAAAAAAAAAAAAAAAAAAAAAAAAAAAAAAAAAAAAGAGCATCCCAAAATTGTATTGCTATTAGTCTTTTCAGGAAAAAGAAAATTATTAGTCTTTTAAGGAACAAAAAAAAATTAGTATCTCATAATAAAAATAATAATAGCATTACAAATATATACAAATTTTATAAAACCCTCGCTAAAATTCATTATTTTTGTGAAAATAACACATGACAATTCTCTAGTTCTAATATAGTTATGTTTAATGCAAAAGAAAATTCATTAACGTATCCCAAGTAAAATCTATACCTATTTGGTATGAGTATTAAACCGTTGTCTAAAGAGTTTAAATTTTATCAATCTATTTCTAACAACACTCTTTTTTAGTATGTGTGTTTAATATGCTTAACTTTTATAATTGTATTTAGTACTTAAATAGTTTTTTTTTTCAATTATTTTGTAAATTATTGGGATATAAAGGATGTAAAGTCACACAAGATGTCAAATGGAAGAAAAAAATATCAACAGTTTTAAGAAATTGATTGAAATAATAATTTCTTTAAAATAATTTTTTATTTGTGTATTTCTTTGTTATTTGTGTGTCAAATAATTGTTATATATACTAAGAATCTAGTGGATTCCACAGATTCATTAATAATGTGGGTGATAAATGAAATTACTTTTTCTAAAATAAAATTCAAATGTTTGAGTAAAATTTTTAATAAAATAAATTAATCTTGTAAGAGCATTCACATCCGAGAATTCTATCCCATCCTATTTTACCATCCCAAAAAGCCACTTTATCAATTATACAATATAGTTTTACAATACTCCTAGCATCTCAACTTTTATTCTATAATTCAACACATTAAAATAATATAAATTATACAATCAAATAATAAACAAATTATATCTCTCTCCTTTCTAATTTCTGTCTCTTTGTCACTCTCACCACATAGCAACCATCCTCTCAATCACACCACCTCTAGACATGCACCAACGTGACCCCAAACTCGCCACAATCCCAGCAAAATACCAATCCACCACCGGTGTCACTCTCTCCGAGCAAAATCAAAGCCTAGTCTTGCCATCCAACCAAAATCAAAACCCAAAATTCATAGCAAAATCAAAACCCAATCCACCATTCTCCACCATGCCAATCTTGCCACCCACCGATCTCCACCACGTCAATCTCCACCATTATCACACCCACGTCAATCTCTCCGTCGTCAAAACCCACGTTCTTTGCCGTCGTCAAAACCCACGTTGACCCATGCCCACGTCAGTCACAACCCACCACCACCAGAGAGGGATAGAGAAACCCACAACCACCAGATGAGAGAGAGAGAGAGAGAGAGAGAGAGAGAGGGTCATCGGAGAGAGCACGAGGTCTTGGGTCTGAAGAGAGCAGAGAGCAAATGAGAAAGAGAGAAGGAAGAGAGAGAAAAGAAGAGAAATAATGAGAGAGGAGAGAGAAATTTCGGGGTTAAAAAGGAGGAGAGTATTAAAAACTATTATTTTGTTTTAGAATTGCGATACAGTGCAATTCTAAAAGGTAGAATTGCATTGTAGCACTATTGCAAAAAAATTTGCAATAGTTGAGTTTTACAATTTTGGATGACGCATGGTTTTTGTGTGAAAATGGTAAAATTGCTCTACATATGCTGCTTAGCATGCCTAGTACGAATGCTTTAACTACAGACTAAAACTAAAAATATATTGCATATAAATTTACGTTAAACATATTTCAATTATTCAATCACATATGGCGTATTCAATTTTATATGAAATATAGTATATAATCAAAACATATGATGTTTAAATATCTAAAAAAAAGAAATTGAATTAAGAATTTCTCTGTGATTTTAGTTTAGCATCTCTTACAAAAATATTTACTCACATTTTAAACACAACAGAAAATGCATACGAACTAATTTCATTGCGATCTTAGTTTAGAATCTCTTACAAGGGTGCGTATGAAATTTGCGTTTCATATAATTTCATCTTAGTCTATCCTCCCTAGAAAAGATTTTTGTTTAATGCATGCATAAGCTGACTGCAGTTATTGATTGCATGATCATTGTGTCACAAATACGCGAGACACGTTGATGTATGGATTTTGCACTGCCGATCCGGACCTGAACACCTACACTCCAGATGGCATTGAAGGAACAACCGGGTTGAGTCCCGACCAGGGAGCTTCCAATACTTAAATTAGTATCAATAGGAAGTTAAAGACAATATTTTTTTTTTTTTGGGAAAGGTTAACAAGTGCCGTTAGGACATTGGTTAAGAATCAATTTTAAGAAAGTTTTGATATTACTTTTATGGGAAATGAAAAAAGTTGTCAAAACATTAATTGTTTTTTTTTTTTTTTCTTTTCTCATAAAAACTTTCTTTAATTGAATTGTTAACTAATGCCATATGGCACTCGTTAACATGACCTTTTTTTTTTTTTTTTTTTTTTTTTTTTTTTTAAGGACTTTGTTCCATAGTTGATTGTAGTCTCACTTTCTCAATATATAGGAGGGGTGGTGTAAATGTGGCCCATGATGAGGGGATAATAGTCTCCATTGTAGACTTATTTCGAATTCTATTATGGCTTGTTTGGAAATTTAGAGAGGGAGGAGAGTAGAGGGGAGTAGAGGGGAGGGGAGTAGTGGGGAGGAGAGTAGAGGAGAATGATTTCCCTCCACTTTGTTTGGATGTTTTTAAAATTAGTAAGGGGGAAGGGAGTAATTAGCCATTCCCCTTGTGTAATTTTGTTAATATAATAAGGGTAAATTAAGTAATTTACTTAGTCAATAGTTTATGTACTCTACTCTCCCTCCAAATCTCTCCAATTTGGGAGAATTAAAAATGGGGGGCTAGAGGGAGTTGAAACCCCTCCAAACCCCTCCAAACTCCTCCCCCTCATTTCTTAAAAAACTTCCAAATAAGGTAATTAGATTACTCTCCATCCCTCTACTCTACTCCCCCTCCATTTTTAAACATCCAAACAAGCCATTACTTTCTAGCAAATTATATTTTACTCCTCTTTGCTCTCTCTCCCTCTAAACAAGCCATTAATTTATGGCAGGATTTTATCTATTTAACATTACCCCTAATTATGAGGGTTTAGTTGAATTTTCTTGTCCACATGACGACGTGTACAAAAGAAGCAAACAACATACAATGTAGTTCTGAATGAATCATGTTTTTCAAAATGTTATTTCATTTTCCTTCTCTCCTTTTCTTTTCTTTTCTTTTTTGGTATCATTTTCCTTTATATGAAAACAATTTTTTTATTAAGTATTTTATACAAAATTTTAAAGAAATAAGGGAAATGCCCTTCTTATAGATGATAGAAAATATAAGATTTGGCTTACCTCCAATACTTTTTAAAAAATAATCTTTTTTTTTTCTTTTTCTTTTTTTTAAATGAGAGACTACCATATCACCTACTAACTAAATAAAAGGTGGGGATTAAAAACCACTACCACTTGCCATTATCTATTTATAACAAAAGAACATGTCAAGTTAGAAAAATACTAGAGGTAAGCCAAGCTCGAAAATATAAATATGAAACTCACAAATTTTGTATCAATCAAAATATCACATATATATATATATATATATATTGTGGGGAAGTGGATCTGAATCCACCCCGAAGACCTTAGCCCAAGGAAGAAAACCTAAGAAGCCCCATCCATGGTATGAGACCGACCCAAGTACCAATGAGGGATGAAGGAGGCCCCTTGTTGGGAAGAGGCTATTTGAGAATAGTACCAAGGTTATCCGTGAAGCCCGCCTTCCCAAGGAAACTTGGTCCAACAAAGGAGTGCCCATTCACGTCACTGAAGAAGCCTTTTCTTCACTTGTCACCCTAGGAACATGTCAAGAAAAATCTAGAGCCTAATGCAACAGTCATTTCCACATTTAAAACCTTACTTACCTAATGTATGCCGCATTAAATGCTTGTTGACTAGCTTGAACAGTTAGGACACCCCCAAAGTCTGATTTCATGATCAAGAAATAACAAAGGAAGGTGCTAATGGGACAAGTATCCTCCTAAATCCAGTTAAGGGAAGGACAGCTGGAGGAAGAGGAGGCTGACTATAAAAGGAGGGGGAGAGCAACTGGGGAGGGGGTTGAGAAAAATTGAGAGAAGAGCTAGAGAGAGAAAGTGAGAGGAGTATTCATAAGTGTTCACCCCTCAAAAATTACATGCCAAATTTCAAGATGGTCAAAAATTAATAACTATATCATCTATCAAATAATAAATTTAAAGTTTTTGTATTTTAAAATTATACAAATATATATATATATATATGAGTTTATAGATTGAATAGTAAACAACATGTGATTGATATAAAATTTTATATGCATATTAAGAACTTATAAAACATGTAATCTAATGATACAATTAGGTTTCATAGCATTTTAAAGTGACATTTAGTGTGTGTGTATTAGCAATAGGATATCTGAAAAATAAATTAAGTCAAGGGTTTTATAACTTTATATTATTGATTAAATTATAAAGTTAACTACCATATTCTACTAGAAAAACAAGTGACAAGTGATATTTGCAAGGATACATTCAAGTTTCAAATCCTCCCGCCTCTCCCATTATTTTAATCAACAAATTATCCAAAACAGAAAAACAAAAAAGTCATAGGGAAATCCATTTCACATATCAGATAATCAGAAAATAGGAAGAATAATAGAATGACCAACAAACCTCTAAACAGCTGACATGTCAGTATGGAGGTCTCACAAAACAGTGGGTCCATCCTAACCTTTTTGATCATATCAATATTTGATTTTGATGTGAATCGTATTATTATTTGATTTTGATTTTAAAAGGCCGATATAAATAATTTAGCCGCTCTTTTTTCTTCAAAACCCTTTCTTCTTTCCGTTTCACATTGTTGGGGAAATATAATAAAATCCCCTCACTATCCATTTCTGAATTAAATTAAATGACTACTGTAGTAAATATAGAAATAAATTTCAGCAAACATCAATTGAAACACAACTGCACACAAACATCGAAATACACAAACACCAATTTCGATGTAGAGGAAAAAAT